>CP128320.1:10032500-10587748 GCA_030345155.1 Vitis x doaniana
AAAAACCAAATAAGACAACTACGTGATTGATCATACAGATGCAGTCTACACCAAAAACAAAATAGAGTTGTTGTGACTGATCAAACCAGGTCTGGTCTTTGACAAAAACCAGATAGGACAACGACGTAACAGATCATATAAGCCTAGTCTATGCCAAAACCGAAATTGAACTATTGAGACCTATCTTACCAGGTTCAGTTTGTGATGAAAACCAGACAGGACAATGATGTCATCGATCGTATAGATGCAGTGTACGCCGAAAATGAAATAGAATTGTCGTGATTAATCATACCAGTTTGGTCTGTGACAAAAACTAGAGAGGAAAACAACGTGACCAATTGTATAGGTCTAACCTACACTGAAATCGAAATTGAATTGTCAGGACCTATGTAACTGGGTGCGGTCTATGATTTAAACCAAATAGGACAATGATGTTATCAATCGTATAGGTGCGGTCCATGCTAAACTCGAAACTAAGATGTCATGATGGATCGGACCAGGAGCGGTTTGTGATGAAAACCAGACAAGACAATGACATGATCGATTGTATAGGTGTAGTCTATGCTAAATACAAAACAGAGTTGTCATGACCGATCGGACTAGTTAAGGTATGTGATGAAAACGACATAGGATAACGACATGACTGATCATACAGTTATGTTCTATGTCGAAAATAATATTGAATTATTGTTATTTGTGGAGTAGTCTTTAGAATAAATTTAGAATTTAATTGAATAATTATACTTAGGAAATACTCTCATTGTTTATAGGGCTACAACACTTGGGTAGGTGCATGGAGTCATGCACATAGGCTGCATGTGACAACTATTTCCTAAATAAATTTATTCAATTAAATTTTAATTTTCTTCCACAACATACAAGAAAACCTAGAGGCATCTACAAATATCCATGGATTAATGGAAACTAATATAAAATTGTATAGAGAATTCTAAATATTTTTTGGAATACTTGTCATGAGTAGCTTCTTTAGAATTTTAGGTTTTATGTATGGAGTAGTCTTTTTTAGAATTCTTGATCTATGGTATGATATGGTGTAACCTTAAAAGAAAATGGAGCAGTCTAGAATTTTAGATAGAATATGTAGTAGTTTAAGATTCTTAATTTGTTGTATGGTATGTAGTAGTTTCGAAAGAATTGTAAAGATAGAGATGAACAAAGGAAGTAACACTTGAAGAATTTAAAACAATGAAAACTTTATTAATAAAAAATATACTTAGTGTTAAATAGGCTCATTATCTATTTGTGGGCTAATACTATAGCATGGTTCGTCAAATCTTAAATTCTTTAGAGACCACTGCACTTCATACCATAAATCTAAAATTCTTTAAACACTATTACATTCCATATCACAAATCTCGAATTCTAAACTACTACGTATTCTATATAAAATTATAGACTATTTCATTTTCTTTAAAAGTTATTATGCATCATGCCATAAATCTAGAATTCTAAAAGATACTACTTCATACATGCACCCTAAAATTGAAAATAGACTACTCTTGACAAGAATTATCATAAATATTTATAATTCTCCTCACAATATTACTACCCTTAATTAAACCATAGATATGTGTAGATGCCTCAAAACTTTCTTATAAGCTTTATAATAAATTTAAAATTTAATCAAATAAATGTATTTAGGAAATATTGTTGCATGTAGCCCGTGTGAGCGGCTCCATGCATCCACCCAACTACTGTAGCCATGTAAACAATGCAAATATTTCCCAAGTACAATTATTCAATTAAATTCTAAATGTATTCCAAAGCTCATAAGAAAATATGGAGAAGTCTACAAATATCCACTAACTAATGCAAGCTAATATAAAATTGTATAGATAATTATAACGATTTTTTGGAATTCTTGTCATGAGTAGCTTCTTTAGAATTTTAGGTTTTATGTATGGATTAATCTCTTTTAGAAATCTTGATTTGTGGTATGATATGTAGTAGCCTTAAAAGAAAATGGAGTAGTCTAGAATTTTAGATAGAATAACAAGTAGTCTAAGATTCTTTATTTGTGGTATGGTATGTAATAGTTTCCAAAGAATTCTTAAGATAAAGATCAACAAAGGAAGTAAACCTTGAAGAATGGAAAACAATAAAAGCTTTATTAATAAAAAATATACCTAGGGTCAAATAGGCTCATTATTTATTTGTGGATGAATTCCATATCATGGTTTTTCAAATCTAAAATTCTTTATAGATTGCTTCACTTCGTACTGTAAATCTAAAATTCCATAAAAACTATTACATTCTGTATCACAAATCTCGAATTCTAGACTAGTACATATCCTATATAAAATTATAAACTACTTCATTTTCTTTAAAGGTTATTATATATTAGGCCACAAGTCTAGAATTCTAAAAGACACTACTTCATCCATGCACCCTAAAATTGAAAAGAGACTACTCTTTACAAGAATTATCATAAATATTTATAATTCTCCTCACAATATTACTACCTTTAATTACACCATAGATATGTGTAGATGCCTCACAACTTTCTTATAAGCTTTGTAACAAATTAAACATTTGATTGAATAAATATATTTAGAAATAATTGTCACGAGTAGGCTGCGTGCGTGACTCCATGCACTTGCCCATGTGTAGTAGCTCTATAAACAATGCGAATATTTCCTAAGTACAATTATTCAATTAAATTCTAAATTTATTCCAAAGCATATAAGAAATTATGGAGGCATCTGCAAATATCCACAGATTAATGGAAGCTAATATAAAATTATATAAAGAATTATAATTTTTTTTTTTTTGGAATTTTTGTAAGGAGTAGCTTCTTTAGAATTTTAGGTTTTTTGTATGGAGTAGTCTCTTTTAGAATTTTTGATTTGTGGTATGATATGTAGTAGCCTAAAAAAATGGAGTAGTCTAGAATTTTAGATAGAATATGTAGTAGTCTAGAATTTTAGATAATTCAAAAGATAGAGATGAACAAAGGATGTAACACTCGAAGATGTAAAATAATGAAAGCTTTGTTAAGAAATAATATACGTAGTGTCAAATAGGCTCATTACCTATTTGTGGGAGAATTCTATAGCATGGTTTGTCAAATATAAAATTCTTTAAAGATTGCTACACTCCATACCATAAATCTTAAATTTTTTAAAGACTATTACATTTCATATCACAAATCTCGAATTCTGTACTACTACATATTCTATATAAAATTATACACTACTTCATTTTCTTTAAGGGTTATTATATATCATGCCACAAATCTAGAATTCTAAAAGAGACTACTTCATATATGCACCTTAAAATTGAAAAGAGACTACTCTTTACAGGAATTAACATAAATATTTACAATTCTCTTCACAATATTATTACCCTCAATTAAACCATAGATATGTGTAAATGCCTTGAAACTTTCTTATAAGCTTTGTAATAAATTTAAAGTTTAATCAAATAAATGTATTTAGGAAATAATTGTCGCGTGTAGCTTGCGTGTTTGGCTCTATGCTGCCGCCCAAGTGTTGTAGCCCTATAAGCAATGCATGCATTTCTCAAGTACAATTATTCAATTAAATTTTGAATTTCTTCTAAGCTTATAAGAAAATCTGGAGGCATCTACAAATATCCATAGATTAATGGAAGCTAATATAAAATAGTATAGAGAATTATAAAGAGTTTTTTGAATTCTTGTCATGAGTAGCTTCTTTAGAATTTTAGGTTTTATGTATGTAATAATCTCTTTTAAAATTCTTGATTTGTGTTATGACATGTAGTAGCCTCAAAAGAAAATAGGCCAGTCACGATTTTTAGATAGAATATGTAGTAGTTTAAGATTCCTTATTTGTTTCACGGTATGTAGTTGTTTCTAAAGAATTCAAAAGATAGAGATGAACAAAGAAAGTAACACTTAAAAAAATTTGAAACAATAAAAGCTTTATTAATAAAAAATAAGCCTAGTGTCAAATAAGCTCATTATCTATTTGTAGGCAAATTCTATAGCATGGTTCACCAAATCTAAAATTCTTTAGAGACTGCTGAACTCAATACCACAAATCTAAAATTCTTTAAAGACTATTACATTCCACATCACAAATCTTGAATTTTGGACTACTACATATTCTATATAAAACTATACAATATATTTCCTTTAAAGGTCTTTTAGAATTCTTGTCATGAGTACCTTCTATAAAATTTTAGGTTTTATGTGCAGAGTAGTGTCTTTAAGAATTCTTTATCTGTGGTATCATATGTAATAGTCTGAAAAGAAAATGGAGTAGTTTAGAATTTTACATTGAATATGTAGTAATCTAAGATTCTTGATTTCTTGTGTGGTATATAGTAGTTTATAAAGAAATCTAAAGATAGAAATGAACAAAGGAAGTAACACTTGAAAAATTTAGAACAATGAAAACTTTATTAATAAAAAATATACTTAGTGTCAAATATGCTCATTATTTATTTGTGGGCGAATTCTACAACATGGTTCGCCAAATCTAAAATTCTTTAGAGACTACTACGCTTCATACCATAAATCCAAAATGCTTTAAAGACTATTACATTCCATATCACAAATCTTGAATTCTAAACTATTGCATATTCTATATAAAATTATAGACTACTTCCTTTTCTTTAAAGGTTATTATATATATCATGCCACAAATCTTGAAATCTAAAAGAGACTACTCTTGGTAGGAATTATCATAAATATTTACAATTCTCCTCACAATATTATTACCCTCAATTAAACCATAGATATGTGTATATGCCTCAAAACTTTCTTATAAGCTTTGTAATAAATTTAAAGTTTAATTGAAAAAATGTATTTAGGAAATAATTTTCATGTGCAGTTTGCGTGCGCAACTCCATATGCCCACCCAAGTCATGCAACCCTGTAAGTAATGCAAGCATTTCCCAAGTACAATTATTCAATTAAATTCTCAACTTATTCCAAAGCACATAAGAAAATCTAGAGACGTTTCCAAATATCCAATGATTAATGGAAGCTAATATAAAATAGTATAAAGAATGATAAAGATTTTTTTTTTAATTCTTGTCATGAGTAGCTTCTTTAAAATTTTAGGTTTTATGTATGAAGTAATCTCTTTTAGAATTCTTGATCTGTCATATGATATGTAGTAGCCTGAAAAGAAACTGGACTAGTCTCAAATTTTAGATAGAATACTTAGTAGTCTAAGATTCTTTATTTGTGGTATGGTATGTTGTAGTTCCCAAAGAATTCTAAAAATAGAGATGAACAAAGGAAGTAACACTTGAAGAATTTAAAACAATAAAAGCTTTATTAATAAAAAAAATATACCTAGTGTCAAATAGGCTCATTATATATTTGTGGGCGAATTCTATATCATGGTTCATCAAATCTAAAACTCTTTATAGACTGCTTCACTTCATACTACAAATCTAAAATCTTTAATGACTATTACATTCCATATCACAAATCTCGAATTCTAGACTACTACATATTCTATATAAAATTATGCAGTACATTTCCATTAAGGGTTAGTATATATCATGTCACAAATCTAGAATTCTAAAATAGACTACTTCATATATGCACCCTAAAATTGAAATGAGACTACTCTTAACAAGAATGCTCATAAATAGTTGTAAGTCTTCTCACAATATTATTTCCTTCAATTAAATGAATAAATGTATTTAGGAAATAATTGTTGCGTGCAGCCTACGCATGTGACTTCATGTAGTCGCGCAATTGCTGTGACCCTGTAAACAATGCGAGTATTTCTTAAGTACAATTATTCAATTAAATATTGAATTTATTCCAAAGTTTATAAGAAAATCGGAAGGCATCTGTAAATATCCATAGATTAATGGAAGCTCATATAAAATTTTATGTAGAGATTTATAAAGATTTTTTGGAATTCTTGTCATAAGTAGCTTCTTTAGAATTTTAGGTTTTATGTATGAGTGAATCTTTTAGAATTCTTATCATGAATAGCTTCTATAAAATTTTAGGTTTTATGTACGGAGTAGTGTCTTTTATAATTCTTTATCTATTATATAACATGTAGCAACCTCAAAAGAAAATGGAATAGTCTAGAATTTTAGATTGAATATGTAGTAGTCTAAGATTCTTGATTTATTATGTGGTATGTAGTAGTTTATAAAGAATTCTAAAGATAGAGATGAACAAAGGAAGTAACACTTGAAGAATTTAGAACAATGAAAGCTTTATTAATAAAAAATATATACGTAGTGTCAAATAGCTCCATTATCTATTAACGAGCGAATTCTATAGCATGGTTTGCCAAATCTGAAATTCTTTAGAGACTGTTGCACTCCATACCATAAATATAAAATTCTTTAAAGACTATTATATTCCATATCACAAATCTTGAATTCTAAACTACTACATATTCTATATAAAATTATAGACTACTTCATTTTCTTTAAAGGTTATTATATATCATGCCACAAATCTTGAAATCTAAAAGAGACTACTACTTCATATATTCTCCCGAAAATTGAAAAGAGATTACTTTTGACAATAATTATCATAAATATTTATAATTCTCCTCACAATATTATTACCTTCAATTAAACCATAGATATGTTTAGATTTCTTCAAATTTCTTATAAGCTTTATAATAAAGTTTAAATTTAATTAAATAGATGTATTTGAGAAATAATTATCACGTGCAACCTGGGTGTGTGACTCCATGCAGCCGCACAATTGCTACAACTTATAAACAATGCGAATATTTCCTAAGTACAATTATTCAATTAAATTTTAAATTTATTCCAAAGTTTTTATGAAAATCTAAAGGCATTTCAAATATCCACATATTAATGGAAACTAATATAAAATTGTATAGAGAATTATAAAGATATTTTGGAATTTTTGTCATGAGTAACTTCTTTATAATTTTAGGTTTTATGTATGGAGTAGACTCATTTAGAATTCCTGATCTGTGGTATGATATGTAGTAGCCTGAACAAAAAATGGACTAGTCTAGAATTATAGATTGAATATGTAGAAGTATAAGATTCTTGATTTGTTGTGTGGTATGTAGTAGTTTATAAATAATTCTAAAGATAAAGATGAACAAAGGAAGTAACACTTGCAGAATTTAAAACAATGAAAGCTTTATTAATAAAAAAATATACTTAGTGTTAAATAGGTTCATTATCATTTTCATTTAGGGTTATTATATATCATGCCAAAAATCTAGAATTGAAAAATAGACTACTTCATACATGCACCCTAAAATTTAAAAATAGACAACTCTCGACAAGAATTATCATAAATATTTATAAGAGTCCTCACAATTTTATTATCATCAACTAAACCAATGATATGTGTAGATGTCTTGAAACTTTCTTATAAGCTTTGTAATAAATTTAAAATTTAATTGAATAAATGTATTTTGGAAATAATTGTCTCGTGCAGCTTAAGTGCTTGTATCCATGCACCGGCCTAAGTGTAATAACCCTCTAAACAATTCGACTATTTCTTAAGTACAATTATTTAATTAAATTTTGAATTTATTCCAAAGGTTATAAGAAAATCCAGAGGCATCTACAAATATCTAAATGGAAGCTAATATAAAATTGTATAGAGAATTATAAAGATTTTTTCAAATTCTTGTCATGAGTAGCTTCTTTAGAATTTTAGGTTTTATGTATGGAGTAGTCCCTTTTAGAATTCTTGATCTTGTATATGATATGTAGTAGCCTCAAAAGAATATGGAGTAGTCTAGAATTTTAGATTGAATATGTAGTAGTCTAAGATTCTTAATTTTTGAAATGGTATGTAGTAGTTTCTAAAGAATTCTAAAGATAGCGATGAACAAAGGAACTAACACTTAAACAATTTAAAAGAATTAAGAATTTAGTAATAAAAAATATACTGAGTGTATAATATGCTTATTATCTATTTGTGGGTGAATTCTATAGCATGGTTTGTCAAATCTAAAATTCTCTAGAGATTGTGACACTCCATACCATAAATCTAAAATTCTTTAAAGACTAATACATTCCATATAACAAATCTCAAATTCTAGACTATGGCTCATTCTTAAGCAAATTATAAACTACTTCATTTTCTTTAAAGGTTATTATATATCATGCAAAAAATTTAGAAATCTGAAAGAGACTAATTCATACATGCTCCCTAAAAGTAAAAAAGACTACTCTTGACAGGAAATATTATAAATATTATAATTCTTCTCACATATTTCTATCTTCAATTAAACCATAGATATGTGGATATGTCTTGAAACTTTCTTATAAGCTTTGTAATAAATTTAAAAATTCAATGAATAAATGCATTTAGGAAATAGTTGTCCCATGTAGCCTGAGTGCTTGTATCCATGCACCCGCCTAAGTGCAACAACCCTCTAAACAATGCGAGTATTTCTTAAGTACAATTATTCAATTAAATTTTGAATTTATTCCAAAGCTTTTAAGAAAATCAAGAGACATCTACAAATATCCACAGATAAATGGAAGCAAATATAAAATTGTATAGAGAATTATAAAGATTTTTTAGAATTCTTGTCATGAGTAGCTTCTATAAAATTTTAGGTTTTATGCATGAAATAGTCCCTTTTAGAATTTTTGATCTTGTATATGATATGTAGTAGTCTCAAAAGAAAATGGAGTAGTCTAAGATTTTTTATTTTTGGTATGGTATGTAGTAGTTTCTAAAGAATTCTAAAGATAGCAATGAACAAAGGAACTAACACTCGAAGAATTTAAAAGAATGAAGGCTTTATTAATAAAAAATATACCTAGTGTCAAATAGGCTAATTATCGATTTGTGGGTGAATTATATAGCATGGTTCGTCAAATCTAAAATTCTTTAGAGATTACGACACTCCATACCATAAATCTAAAATACTTTAAAGATGATTACATTTCATATAACAAATCTCGAATTCTAGACTACTACATATTCTATAGAAAATTAAAAACTACTTCATTTTCTTTAAAGGTTATTACATATCATGCCACAAATCTAGAATTCTAAAAGAGACTACTTCATACATGCTCCCTAAAAGTAAAAAGAGACAATTCTTGACAAGAGATATCACAAATATTTGTAATTCTTCTCACAATATTATTACCTTCAATTAAACCATAGATATGTGGAGATGCCTCGAAACTTTCTTATAAACTTTGTACAAAACTTAAAATTTAATTGAATAAATATACTTAGGAAAAAATTGTCTCCTACAGCCTGCATGTGCAACTCCATACACCCACTCAGTTGTTGTAGCCTTGTAAACAATGTGAGTATTCCCTAAGTATAATTATTTAATTAAATTCTATATTTTTTCTAAAGCTTATAAGAAAATATAGAGGCATCAGCAAATATCAACAATTTAATGGAAGCTCATATAAAATTGTATATTGAATTATAAAGATTTCATGAAGTTTTTGGGAGTAACTTATTTAGAATTTTAGGTTTTATATATGGAGTAATCCCTTTTAGAATTCTTGATATTGTGTATGACATGTAGCAACCTCAAAAGAAAATTACAAAGAAAAGGTTTCTTGGAGTTTTAGGTCACTAGGTTCAGGTTCCTTAGACAAAAAGGGGAGATTCCGGATCTTTTCCTCGCACTGGGGATAATAACATAAAGAATGGTTATCTCCCGAACTGGTGTGTATTTAGCAACCAGGATTTGATCCCACTGGTCCATGAAAAACTATAGTTGCTTCCCATTAATGGTTTCAAACACTAAAGACCTCTTACTATGAATCATCTTTCAATGGCCCATAAGAGATAATTAATAGACATCCATGGGTTTCATGGAGCCCAAAAAGCTTACCAAGTATTGGCCATTCAAGGTGATCCTAACCTTGGATTACCCTTCAAAGGCTCGTAAGAGATAACTAATGGATCTCCAGGGAGTCCGAAAAGCTTACCAAGTATTGGCCATTCTAGGTAATCCTACGTTTAAACCACCTCCCAGAGGCTCGTAAGAGATAACTAATGGATCTTTTGGGAGCCTGAAAAGCTTACCAAGTATTAGCCATTCTAGGTAATCCTACCTTTAAACCACCTCCCAGAGGCTTGTAAGAGATCACTAATGGATCTTCAGGGAGTCCGAAAAGCTTACCAAGTATTAGCCCAGGTGATTTTAAGGGATTTTAAGTTAAACCTTAAAATAAAAACCATTAATGGGTAACAACTCTCCTCATTTAGAGCAAAGAAAACTCCCACCTTTGTATCTGGATCCCTTACATAGCTTCCTTCAGTCCAAGAAATGAAAATCCTAGCCACTCATCCTCTGAGAAAACATCCTCAGAGGTTGTTTAGCTAGAAAGAAAATAAAAACAAAATGAATAGGTAAGGCAGAGCAAAGCTTTGTGTATTTCTTACTAAAAGAATTTACAAGTGTTCTTTGGAATTTATTCCTAGATCTCCCGAGAAATATTACAAAAAAGATATTTTAGGACATATATAGAGAGATATTTTTAACCCCTCATCTAAATATCCTAAATATCTAAAAATATCTGAAAATTACATAGGAGGATTTTTCACTAGGTTTGTGAAATTTCACACATGGTGCAAAATTCATCAGTCTTGCTCTCTGTCCTGCAGCTTGTACTCCTTTTGGCATTTTGCATAGCCATGCGAAATTGATGGATGTTAGATTTCTTCTCTGATTCTCTTCCTTGCATACTTGATTGATTTGGAAAAGGCTACAAAGCTTTCTAAAACTTGGATTCTTCATGTGTTTGATCTTGAACTTGCTTTGCCATGGACTATACAAAATTCTCCCTCATTCTTCGTTCGTTTTAATGATCAAAGAGCTACCAAAAAAAATAAAACTTGCCAAAAACTAATTAGAAACATTTGCAAGGGTTTTTAATGTGCCAATTAAGTGAAAAGGCAATAAATACTACTCAAAAGTGTTTAAAAGAGTTTATAACAAGCTATAAAAGAGCACTTTTTTAGTAGTAATCACTCCCTTAACCGACATATTGCTAGTCCCTTAGTAATGAAGGAGAGAAAAAAGAAAAATAGACAGTAAATTAATTTACAAAATCATGTTGATCACTTCAAAAAATTTTCAAGTGGCATAATGTAAAACATATTCTCTCATGGGAAATGAAAGAAGCAAAACTCAATCTTCAACAAGAGTTTATCAAATATTTTGCCTAATCACAATTCATAAAGAGTAGGCCTTATGCATATTTAAGTATTAAAAGAATTTCCACTCCTAAAGGGCCAAACCTTACTCTCCCACAAAAATCTGTGTTAAGCTTGTTAGTTTCCGAATATTGTATGTTGAACCAATCTCTCCTTCTAACCTAGTTCTTTCTCAAACTTTAGTAAACTAACCAACCTCTCATAGGTTAAGAACGCACCTCTTTTATTTCACAATTTTATTCATTGCAGGTGTGCAATGCTAAAGGTATTGTTTCCTAAACTGTCCATGTAACGGGGATCCATCGATGACTCCCAACCAATCAAGGTTTAGGGCATCAAGCTTTAAGGATCTTTTGACCACTAACTCTTCAGATGTTACCCTAGACTTTTGAGAATGAAATTTAATACCCAAGAACCTACAATATGTTAAACTCCACCTATTCACCCTTGTAATGAGCATTAAGGTCGGTGACTCCCAACCAATAAAGGTTTAGGGCATCAAGTTTTAAAGACTTTTGCCATATACCCCTCATACCTTTCTTAGGTTTCAAGGCAAGCATAACACTTTGTTCTTTCTATAAGGCTCATTGGCTTTCTATAAGGTGTCCCAACACTATTAAAACGAGGTCAAAGGTACCAAGTCAAAATTTTCCTAAGTTCAGGGGGTGAGATAGTTTTTCATGTTATAATCAAAACCTAATGTGCACAATGTGTGGTAAGATTAAAGTGGAAGAAATAAGGTTGAATTCAGTAAGAGTTTCAATAATTCATCAACCTCAATAAGCATAATACAAACTCTAATATTTAAGTAAAAATGTAAGAATTAAATTTCTCCAATTTCATTTTGAGAATTTTTCCTTAACAATCATGGAGAGTAGAGTAAAAACTTTAAAAATTATTAAAAATTTAAGCAAAAACAACTAAGTTAACAAAATAACCTAGCTTTATTAACAAAAATTCCTTCCTTAACTCTCCCCCCAACCAAGATCAACATTGCCCTCAATGTAGCGATTGCAAATAAAGGGAGGAAGTGGTACCTCCTGAGTGAAATGGAGTTTGAGACGTATAAGAGAAACCGCATGATTCAAGAAAAACAAAAGAGTAATGAGTAGAGGAAATAGAAGAATGGCAAACATAATAAAAAAATGATGTGCATATATTACTTTGAGAAAGTACAATGTGAGATATGATCATGTAATACATCCAATCACAGAATATAAAACATCAAAACATGTAATTATGTCTACTAATATAATAAGTAAATGCAAGAGAAAGAGATGATCAAGGATCATGTGAAGATGATGGCTCTGTGGTGGCCTCCTGAGTGGGCTGGATCGGGACATCGGCTCTGGTGATCTCCTCAGCTGGAGCTATGAGCTCTGATGGTCCAAGAATGTCAGGCTGAGGTGGTGGCAGAAGTCCCAGATACTGCTGAATTTGATGAAGGATAGCAGTATGCTAGTCCTGCTAAGCACGCATGGAGGCCACATGCCAGAATAAAGCATTATGTGTAGTGGTCAGTTTTTAGAATGTATGTACCATGGCACAAAACTCTATGGTAGAAATGGTGATGGAGGCCTCAGATGTAGAAGGTGCATCCGATGGAATAGCAGGAGTGGTAAGAGGAGCCATATAAGTGGCCTCAAGCATAGGTGTTGTAGGGGCAGGTGATACAGACTCCATGGGAAGCTCATCCTGCAGTGCCTGCTCAGCCTATGGTGATACTGGAGGTGCAGGCCTGGGTGGGGCTCCTAGAGGTGCCGAATAGCCTGCTAACTGTGTTCATTTGTAGAGAGTGAATTGCTCTCAACAATGGTGATGGCGCTGAAGGTGGGGCTCAGTAGGATTACCCATATACTCCAATATTTGACAGCGCAACCTCGAAAACGGTAGTGGAATAGTGTCAGCCCTCTAGAGCTTCTTCCTATGAACCTTCTCCTCAAAGTGGAGGAGAGAGGCCATAATCAAGTTATGCGGCCCGAAATAGAAGCTCTTTGATATTCGGAATAAGGAGTCCAAGATATCTCCTCGCTTCTGCGCAAAATGCTGAAGAGGAAAAAGGTTGGACTACAACAACACATCTACTAGGAGCATCACAGGTGGAAGCTCCTTACGTAGAATGACTGAATCTATAGAGGTCCCCTTGGATAAGATGTGGACCATGTCCCGTTGAGATACAGGGGACCACTCTAGGAAATCTGCTGGATCCACTGGCTCATATGGAATATGTAGAGCCTCTGCTATGTGTTTAGCCTCAAGGATGCCCTGGCGCCCATCAATGCTGAGGTTAATGACGGTAGGACTCCAGGCGCCATGAGTAGTAATAGACTGATAGAGGTCTAGTGCTACTTTGAGGTAAAAGAACTCCTTGGGAGTCATAAGGTGCTTGAGATGGTACCTCTGGAGTAATCCAAATGAATTCCCAAGCTCTGGCTATTGTCGCATGACCTCAAGGTCAAAATATAGCTCGGAATGAAATGGTCTAGCTCTACAATCTGAATTTCCCTTAATGGGCGGCACGGTGACCATAGGTCATTTGATGATGGCTTTCGGTGACATGCTGGAAGGATGTTGAGAATCGGAAGGGGCTCAAGGATCAGGTTGTGAAGGTCTAGACGGCTCTCCAAGGCTTGAAGTCCTAACCCTCTTAGCTAGAGTACCACGTACTAAGTTCTCAAGGTGCGAAGAATTCACCCCGGGTGTAATCGGTGGTCTCCGTGTCTCGTATCTACACTGAGGAGGATTAGAGGGCACTCCACCCTTAGAAGATGGAATGGTCAGGGCCTCGGGGCCTTGAGATGTCTAATCCTGAGGAGATGAGGCTCTTAGCCTCAGATTGTGAGACAATGAAGGGTCGGTATGACCTCCTCTAATTCGTGCCATGTAAAAAATGGAGTGAGAGGCTCGGGTCTGTCTTCCACAGATTCAGTGTGGGCCGTCTCTTCAAATGAGTGGCCATTGATTACTACTCAAAAAATGCTATTTTATAGCTTGTAATTAACTCTTTTAAACACTTTTGAGTAGTAGTTATTGCCTTTTAACCCAATTAACATGTTAAGGACCCTTGCAATCAATTCTAATCAAATTGTGTAAGTTTTGGTGTTTTTGTTAGTAATTGAATCACCAAAGCAATCCAAGATTGAGGAGAGTTATTTGGAATCCATGGCAAAGCAATGAAGCACAAATTCATGAAGAACCAAGCTTTGGAGCTCCATAGCCCTTTTCCAAAGTCGTTTAAAGTATGCAAGGAGAGAAGCAAAGAGGAGAAAAGCAAAAAGGAAAACAGAGGACAGCAGCTACAGTCTTCTTTTTCACTTTTGGAGCACTTTGCGAAGTCCATTTTCTACATGCTATATACCATTTCAAAGCTCAGGAAGTCAAGAATCCAACACTTCAAACCGTGTATGATTTGGAGCTGAAATGAGGAAGTTATAGCCTTCGGAAGACAACTACATTAAGCTGAAGGAAGATTTTGCAAAGTGCTGCGAAATCACCCTTTTGTTGCGAGATATTTCGTAGCCTTTTTGTACAGTGCTGTGAATTCCCCCTGAAGTTTCACGTCAAGTTGGAAGTTGATAGCCGCAAGCTGGAAGACCACTTCGCAGCAGTGCGAAACCAACTGGTTGCTGCGAAGTATTTTCGCAGCCCTTTTTGTACATCTACGAAATCTCACAGACCACGTTTTCACCTGCGAAATGGTTCTTAGTGCTTCCCGATATTTGTGACCGAATCTCTGAGATATTTTTCTTTAGATTTTTGTTGTTTAAATCCCCAAACTCTCCTTGTAACCCACCAATTATAGGATTCCTTAGTTATTAAGTTTGGAAAAGGGGTGAATAACCTCAGATATTTTGTTTTGTAATTTTCTTTATATATAGCTCTCGGGAGCTTGTTCTCGAAAGCATCCTTTGTACAGTTTTGTGAAGGAAGTAAAATACAGAGCACTTGCTCTGCTTTTCATATATATATTTGTTTTCTTATTAGTTTTCTTGCTAGCCAAACATTCTCTGAGATGTTTTCTCAGAGGATGAGAGGCTAGGCTTTTCGTCTCTTGGAGTGAAGAAAGCCAGGTAAGTTTCCACATGCATAAATTGGAAGTTTTGTTGTTTTAGTTTTTAATGAAGAGAAAGTGTGACCCGTTAATGGTTTTTATCTTTTTAGTTAACTTAAAACGCTTTTAAATCACCTGGGCCAACACTTGGTAAGGCAAGTGATCTCCGTCCATGGAGATGCACTAGTTTACCCCTTGCGAGCCTCTAGGAGGTGACTTGAAGGTAGGATTTTCTAGAATTGCCAACACTTGGTAAGCTTTGGACTCCAAGGAGACATCCATTAGTTATCTCTTGCGAGCTTGTGAAGGGAAATCCAAGGTTAAAGATCACCTTGAATGGCAAGTGCTAGGTGAAAGGTATGAGCCATTGCAAGTTTCATCAGTGAGAGGGATTTAGTGTTTGAACCCATTAATGGGAAGCATTTGTACAACACCGGTTGGAGAAGGAACTATATGTTAATTCTCTAATGCGAGGAAAAGAAACAAGTGACCGGAACTCCCTTTTTGTATGAGGAATCTAAGCCTAGTGATCTGAAACTCCGAGAAACACTTTTCTTTGTAAGTAAAATCAGCTATTATTTTTGGTTAGCTGAAAACCAATCTTTGTTCAAACATCTTTATGTTTTCTTTTAAAGCTAACCTTGAAATGAAAAGGCACCAATTCATCTTTAAAATAATATCATTTGTGAAGTGAAAACCCATCCTAGTGAATGATCCTAGAGCCACTATGCTATAGTAGCTTTATCTTTGCTGCCCTAGTATATGGTGTAATAGGTTATAAATTTTGTTGATTACTCCCTCAAGGAGCACCAGCTGGACACGAATCAGCTGAGACACCAATTAGGCACGAATCAGCCGTAGGGCATCCAATGGAGAAAAATGATGGAAGCTTGGGCGTCGCAAGGTGATTGTTGGTTTTCGTACAGACTGTTGGAATTCAAACAAGGTTACGAAATGGGTTCTAAGGTTGCAAAATGGGTTGACACATTCTTTTTAATTTCGTACACCTTTTTGCAAAGCAAAGTTGGGTATGCGAAATTTTCGCACCCCTTATGAAATGATATTTGGAATTTTCACAACCCTGTGAAATTTTGATAGGGTGTGTAAAATGCTCTATTTTCCTAACTTTTTCTCTATCTGTTTTGAAATCCATCTGCAATTGATCATCAAAAATTAAATTAAATCACAAGAAAATAAATTTAGAGCAAGAAATTACAATTAAAACAAGTACTAAATTATAAAACTTTAAATAAACATTAAAACAAAAAATTATAGACATAATGTCTTCCGATAGACTAAGTCCATTTAACCACTTGTCTTGTTAAGCTTGATGTGGCTCAAGGAGGACGATTTCCTCCTTGTCTCGAGAAAAAGGTTCCACGAATGGCTTGAGATGATGGCCATTGACTTTGCAACTCCTGGTACTATTGGAATTGAGTAGTTCCACTACTCCATTTGAATGCACTTGTTGAATAGTAAAATGACCTATCCACCTTGACTTCAGCTTTCTCGGGAAGATGTGGAGCTTAGAGTCATACAGTAAGACTCTTTGTCCCTTTTAGAATTCTTTGCGGGAGACTAACTGATCATGCCACCTCTTCAAACATTGTTTTGCAATGTTTGAATTATTATAGGTGTCATTTCTCAGTTCCTCCATCTCATTAAGGTCTAAGAACCTTTTCATGATGGCTTTGTTCAAATCCATGTTGAGCTTCTTAATTGCCCATCAAGCTTTGTATTCCACTTCCACGGCAAGATGGCACGCTTTGCCATAGACTAGGCGATAAGGAGACATTCTAAGAATGGTCTTGTAAGCTGTTCTGTACGCCCACAGTGAATCATGAAGCTTAACAGACCAATCTCTTATGCTCGTATTCACCACCTTCATCAGTATGTTTTTGATCTCTCGATTTGCTAACTCAACTTGCCCAGAAGTCTGAGGGTGGTAAGGTGTAGCTACCATATGCTTCACCCATACTTGGCTAAGAGAGTTTCGAACAGCTTGTTACAAAAATGAGTACCCCCATCACTGATTATGGCCTTGGGTACTCCAAATCTAGAGAATATGTTCTCTTTAAGAAATTTGAGAACAACCCTGATCATTGCTTTTGCATGGGATCGCTTCAACCCATTTAGAAACATAATCTACTCCCACCAAGATGTAGGAGTAGCCAAAGTACATAGGAAAAGGTCCCATGAAGTCAATGCCATAGACATAAAAAAAGATCAACTATTAAAATGGGGTTCAAAGGTATCATGTTCCTATGTGTTAACTTCCCAAGCCTCTGGCATTTATCACAACTCCTGCACATGGTGTGGGCATCTCTAAAAAGTGAATGCCAGTAGAAACCTGATTGCAATACCTTCATAGATGTCTTTTGAGAAGCGAAGTGGCCTTCACATGCGTTTTCATGGCAATGACTGAGGATCTCCTATTGCTCTTGTTTAAGGATGCACTTTTGCATAATTTGATCCACACAATATTTGAATAGAAATGGCTCTTCCCAATAGTAGGTGATTACTACTCAAAATGTGCTATTTGATAGCTTTTAATTAATCCTTTTAAACACTTTTGAGTAGTAGTTAGTGCCTTTTAACCCAATTAGCATGTTAAGGCCCCTTTCAATCAATTCTAATCAAAATGTGTAAGTTTTGGTGTTTTTGTTACTATTTTGATCACCAAAGCATTATGAGATTGAGGAGAGTTTTATGGAATCCTTGGAATTGAATGGGAAGCTTAGAGGCATGAAGAATCAAAGCTTTGAAGCATTTTTGTCATAAGCAAATCTGGAATGCAGGGGGAAGCAAAGAGGATCCAGCCATGAAGCATTCTTAATGACAGTCACTGCAGACACTTTTGGAGCACTTCATGAAGTCCAAATTATACATGTTATATGTCATTTGAAAGCTTAGGAAGTCAAAAATCCAATGCTTCAAACCATGTGCAATTTGGACCTGAAATGAGGAAGTTACAGCCTTTGGAAGATAACTGCATCAAGCTGAATGAAGAATTTTGCATGGTTGCAAAATCACCCTTTGGTTGCGAAACGATTTCGCAACCATTTTGCATAGTGCTATGGTCTTCTCTTGAAGCTTCATTCCGCAATGGAAGCCAAACACCACAAGATGGAAGTCTACTTTGCAGCAGTGCGAAATCAGCTGGATGCTATGAAGAAATTTCGCAGCTCTTCTTGTGCACCTGCGAAGTGGTCCTTAATGCTTCCCGATATTTGTAACCGACACTTGGAGATATTTTTCATTACATTTTTGTTGCCTAAATGCCCAAATTCTCCTTGTAAGTCACCAATGATAGGATTCCTTAGTTTTAAAGTTAGGAATTTGGCAAAGATATCCATGTAATAGCTGTAAGTGTAATTTTGGTATAAAGGGAGCCCGAGGAGCCTGTTCTGAGGGTGTGAAACCTTTTGTAAAAGTTTGAAAGGAAGAAATATACAGAGCTTGAGCTTTGCCTTACCTGGTCAGTTTGATTGTATTATTTTTATTTTCTTCTTAGTTATGCACTCTTTGAGGAGCTTTCCCCAGAGAATGAGTAACTAAACCTTTTAGTTCCTTGGAGTTAAGGCTGCCGGGAAAGGTTCCAAGTGCAAGAATCAGAAGCTTTGTGGTTTCAGCTATGAATGAAAAGAAGGTGTGTCCCGTGAATGGTTTCTATGTTTTTAGTTAACTTAAAACACCTTGGAGTCACCTGGGCCAACACTTGGTAATGCAAGTGATCTCTAACCATGCAGATGCACTAGTTTACCCCTTGCGAGCCTCTGGTAGGTGACTTGAAGGTAGGATTTTCTAGAATAGCCAACACTTGGTAAGCTTTTGAACTCTTAGGAGACATCCATTAGTTACCTCTTGCGAGCTTTTGACGGGTAATCCAAGGTTAAAGATCACCTTGAATGGTAAAGGCTAGTGAGAGGCTCAAACCATTGCAAGTTGCATCAGTGAGAGAATTAAAGCTGAAATCCGATTGAGGGATGCATTTGTGCAGCACCTGTTAGAGAATTGACTTTATGTTAATTCTCTAATGTGAGGAATGGAACCAACTGACCGGAGCTTTGCTTTTGCATGAGGAATCTCCCCTGTACGCCTGAATCTCCAAGGAATGCTTTTCTTCTTAAGTTATTTTCATCACTTGCTGTGTTGTTAATTTAAGTCTAAACCTTTTTCAACCAAAGTTTGTGTTTTGTTTCTTAAGCTAACCTTGAAATGAAACAGCACCAATTCACTTTGAATTGGTATCATTTTCAACTTGAGTACCCTTCCCAGTGGAACGATCCTAGAGCCACTATGCTATAGTAGCTTTGTATTTGCTACCCTAGTTCATGGTGTTATAGGTTAAAAGTTTTGTTGATTACTCCCGCCATCAAGGAGCACCAGCTGAACACGAATCAGCTGAGACACCAATTAGGCATGAATCAGTAGGCATGAATATTTGCAAATAAGTGCTTCTTATCTTGCACTTTCCACTCACTTGGAACTTCTCCGGTAACTAGATAATTAAAAATATGAGCATACTAAGGAGTGACTTCCATCAACATGAGTGACTTCTCTACAAAATCATCATTAATGGGCAAACTATGGGAATTATGTGCGATGGCTAGCCTTGACAGATGCTCAACTACCACATTCTCCACTCCTTTCTTCTCTTTAATCTAAAGATTGAACTCTTAAAGCAATAGAATCCATCTAATCAGCCTCGCTTTTGCATCCTACTTAGTAAGCAGATATTTCAAGGCCGAGTGATCAGTGAAAACCACAATGAAAGACCCCACCAAGTAAGCGCGAAATTTGTCTAATGAAAAAACTATAGCCAACAATTCTTTCTCTATGGTTGTGTAGTTTCTTTGCGCTTCATTCAACGTTTTGCTAGCATAGTAGATTGCATAAGGCTTTCCATCTTCTCTTTGCCTAAGAACAACTCCTATAGCAAAGTCACTGGCATTGCACATCATTTCAAAGGGCAATTGCCAGTTGGAAGCTCTCACCATTGGAGCGGTCATCAGAAATAGCTTCAGTTCTTCAAAACTTCATTGACATCGATCATCTCATACCAATTTAGCATCCTTTACCAATAGTTCATAAACAGGTCTTGCAAGTTTAGAGAAATCTTTGATAAACCTCCTATAGAACCCAGCATGGCCAAGGAATTGTCTTGCTATTTTGACAGTTGTTAGCGATGGTAACTTGATAATAAGTTCAACCTTTGCTTTATCCACTTCAATGCCTTGCTTTGAGATAATACGTCCAAGGATAATCCCTTGGTGTATCATGAAATGACATTTCTCCCAATTAAGCACAAAGTCTTTCTCAATGCATTGGTTAGAATAGCTTCCAAGTTGGCTAAGCATTTGTCAAACGCACTTCCATATATGGTGATATCGTCCATAAAGACTTCCATAATACGCTCCACCACATCATTGAAAATGCTTAACATGCATCTTTGGAATGTTGTGGGTGCATTGCATAAGCTAAACGACATTCTTTTGTATGCGTAGGTTCCGAATGGACATGTGAAAGTGGTCTTCTCCTGGTCTTTAACATCAATTTCTATTTGAAAATACCCAGAGTAGCCATCCAAGAAATAGTAGAATGGATGGCCAGAGACCCTCTCGAGCACTTGATCAATAAACGGCAACGGGAAGTGGTCCTTCCTTGTTACAACATTCAACTTTCTATAATCAATACACACCCTCCAACCTAAAGTGAGGTGTGTAGAAACTTCTTCTCCCTTATCATTTTGCACCACCGTGATCCCTGATTTCTTTGGCTCGACTTGCGTAGGACTCACCCATGGGCTATCTGATATGGGGTAAATAATACCATCCTGAAGTAGCTTAAGCACTTCAGCTCGTACCACCTCTTGCATGTGAGGGTTCAACCTTCTTTGAGGCTGACGAGCTAGCTTAACTTCTTCTTCCATGTATATATGATGGGTACAGACTAAAGGGCTAATCCCTTTCAGATCAGAAATTTGCCATGCTATCGCCTTCTTATATCTCCTGAGGACTTCAAGTGGACAATCCTCCTGAGGAGTGGTAAGAGATGAAGAGATAACAATAGGGCTCTGCTTGTTTTCTTCCAGGTATGCATACTTCAACTCCATGGGTAACGGCTTTAAAATAAGCTTTGGGGGCTCCTCCTTAACAGCTTCTTTTGTCTCCTCCCCATTGAATAAAGACAGAATTTCTTCCCTCCTCTTCTAAGGGGGCAGAGTAGCAAGCAAATCTAAGGGTTCAGGTAACCCTTCTACAAGATCCCCAAGACTCTCGTTCAAATCTTCAAGCATTTTCTGATCACAATGCTCATCCACTAAGTTGTCAATCATGCACACCTCTTTTGGTCATTCTTCTTCTTTCAGATGGAATTGTTTCTTACACAATTAAAAGATGTTGAGCTCTAACGTCATGTTTCCAAATGTAAGTTGCATGACTCCATTCCTATAATTCATGATAGCATTTGATGTAGCTATGAATGGTCTTCCAAGTATGATAGGAACATAGTTAGTTCCTCTGGCAACCGGGTCCACATCGAAAACAACAAAATCCACTGGGTAGTAGGATTTGTCAACTTGAACTAGGACATCTTCAATCATGCCTCTTGGAATCTTCACAGATCTATCTACTAGAGATAGAGTGATTGATGTTGGCTTCAACTATCCAAGTCCCAATTGCTTATAGATAGAGTAGGGTAGCAAATTCACACTTGCTCCTAAGTCCAACAAAGCTTTCTCCACACATGTCCCTCCAATCATCACTGAGATGGTAGGACAACCCGGATCTTTGTATTTCACTAAAAACTTGTACTGTATAATGGCACTTACTTGCTCAGTCAAGAAGGCTTTCTTATTCACATTCAACCCTCTTGTTATAGTGCATAAGTCCTTCAGGAATTTTGCATAAGTCGGAACTTGTTTAATCATGTCTAGAAAAGGGATGTTAACTTGCACTTGCCTCAACACTTCAAGAATTTCTTATTCATTATTGATTCCATTTTTGCCATGCAAATCTTAGGGGAAAGGTGGAGGCGCGTGTTTCTTCATCATGTCTTCCTGGATGATGGTCATTTTTGGTTCTTCATTCACAATAGATTCAAGGTCCTCCTTATTTGCACTGTTCCATTTTCTCTTTCATTTGATTCATCTCTCTTCTTTTTCTCTGTTTCACTCTCTGGTTCATACTCTGACTTGGATGTAGGTAAATCAACCTCTTTACCACTCCTTAGAGTGATCACTGCTTTGACTTGAGATTGAGTATTGGAGATTATCTATCTTCTGAGATAGATCATTTTGCATCCCATCCATCATTTTGTTCAATGTACTCTCTACACTGTCAATTCTTTGACTGAGCTGAGCATTGATGGATTTCTGGTCTCCAACAAAGTCTCCCACGACCTTGCTAAGATTCATAATGGCTTGTTCAAGATTCGAGGCTTGTGGAGGTGCTTGGCCAGGTTGCATGTACTGAGGTGCCCTTGGCTTCCAAGAGAAATTCAGATGGTTCCTCCAATTTGAATTGTAGGTGTTGCCATATGAAACATTGTTATTAGGCTTAAATTGTCCAATAACATTTGCTTACTCCCCAAACATTTCTCTCACAACTAGAATTGTAGGACACTCCTCCACCAAGTGCTGAAAAGATTGACAAATGGAACACGACATAGCTTGCACTGGTGTTTTAGAAATGGTTTGCACTTCTCATATCTTCTTCATTTCTAGCTCCTCCAATCTTCTTGCCATAGATTCAACTTTTGCTTTCATATCGATGTCTTCATTCAAAGTATACATCCCAACCTTAGCATTAGGAGTATTAGGTTGAGACTTCATTCTTCCCACTTCTCTAGCATTCGGTTCATCCCATCCTCTCGAGACTTCAGCCACATAACTCAAGAAATCCATGGCTTCCTTTGGATTCTTTCTCATGAAGTCTCCTCCACACCTCATTTCTAAGAGTTGCTTCATTGAGGAAGACATACCATCGTAAAAATAGCTCACCAATAGCCATGTATCAAAGCTATGGTGAGGACAAGCATTAATAGCTTCCATGTATCTCTCCCAACACTCATAGAATTTCTCATTTTCTTTAGCTGAGAAGTTTGAAATTTGCCTTTTCAAGCCATTGGTCATATGAGTCGGGAATTTTTTTTTGAGAAATTCAGCTTGGAAATAAGTCCAAGTTCGAATACTCCTTGGCCTTAAATAATTAATCTATACCTTGGCCTTATCCTTTAAAGTGAAAGAAAATAGCTTGAGCCTCATTAAGTCGATTGAAGCTTCTTCTTGGAAAGTATTACAAACCTTCTCAAATTCCTTGATATGCGCGTAGGGATTATCACTTTCCATCCTGTGGAAAGTAGGTAGAAGTGGCACAATATGTGGTTGGATCACTAGTTGCTCTATAGGTGGCACTATACATGATAGTGCACTCATACGAGGTGGATGCATGCGGTCCCTCATGGATCAATATGTGTTGAAATTCTCCTCCTAAGCATGTTGACTATGATGATCTTCAGGTGTAGCTTCCATGATGTTCACGCACAATTCTAACTTTGTTTCATGAGGAGTTTCGATTTTCATAAGTCTTCCATCACTATCTCATATCTAATAGGGCATACACAACTAGCAAAAACTGAAACAAAAACAAAGAAAAAAAAACAAAAGAAAAAACAATTCTAAAAAAAATAAATTAAGGTTAACTAAAAACTAAATAAAAGATAAACTAGAATAAAACAAATAAAAAGAGTTAGTAAAAGAAAAGAAAAATCACCAAATTTGTGATGACGATCACAAGTGTTCTATAAAGGTTATATCACTGTGAAGTGGCACCATCCCCGATAATGGCGTCATTTGATTCATCTCTAATTGGTGTACTATAGTCCTCAAACATGAGTTACCAACAAAATTTATAAACCTAAATCACCATATACTAGGGTAGCATAGCTAGCATAGTATAGTGGTTCTAGGATCGTCCACAGGGATGGGTTTTCATATTATTTAAAGTACTAAAATGGTGGTTTGTCTTTTATGAGTTAGCTTTAAAAAAAAAACATAATTTTAGTTAAAATAGGGGTTGGTTTTAAGTTAACAACAAATGGTAATTGAGATTAATTACAAAGAAAAGGTTTCTTGGAGTTTTAGGTCACTAAGTTCAGGTTCCTTAGACAAAAGGGGGAGATTCTGAATCTTTTCCTCGCGTTGGGATAATAACATAAAGAATGGTTATCTCTGGAACCGGTGTGTATTTAGCAACCAAGATTTGATCCCACCGGTCCATGAAAAACTATAGTTGCTTCCTATTAATGGTTTCAAACACTAAAGACCTCTCAGTGTGAATCATATTTCAATGGCTTATAAGAGATAACTAATAGACATCCATGGACTCCATGGAGCCCGAAAAGCTTACCAAGTATTGGCCATTCAAGATGATCCTAACCTTGGATTACTCTTCAAAGGCTCGTAAGAGATAACTAATGGATCTCTAGGGAGTCTGAAACTCTTACCAAGTATTGGCCATTCGAGGTAATCCTACCTTTCAACCACTTCCCAGAGGCTCGTAAGAGATAACTAATGGATCTCTGCAAAGTCCGAAAAGCTTACCAAGTATTAGCCCAGGTGAATTTAAGGGATTTAAAGTTAAACCTTAAAATAATAACCATTAACGAGTAACAACTCTCCTCATTTAGAGCAAGGAAAACTCCTACCTTTGTATCCGGATCCCTTACCTAGCTTCCTTCAGTCCAAGAAATGAAAAACCTAGCCACTCATCCTCTGAGAAAACATCCTCAAAGGTTGTTTGGCTAGAAAGAAAATGAAAACAAAATCAATAGGTAAGGCAGAGCAAAGCTCTATGTATTTCTTACTAAAAGAATTTACAAGTGTTCTTTGGAATTTCTTCCTAGATCTCCCGAGAGATATTACAAAAGAGATATTTTAAGACATATATAGAGAGATATTTTTAACCCCTCATCTAGATATCCTAAATATCTAAAAATATATTTAACTAATTACAAGGAGAAAATAGGTAATTACACAAAATATTTAAAGATAAAAATCTAATGGAGTCGGTGCACAAAATATCTGAAAATTACACAGGAGGATTTTTGCAAGGGTTGCAAAATTTCGCACAGGGTACGAAATTCATCAGTCTTGCTCTATGTCCTGCAACTTATACTCTTTTTGGCATTTTGCATGCTATGCAAAAATTTCGCATAGCCATGCGAAATTGATGGATGTTAGATTTCTTCTCTAATTCTCTTCCTAGCATACTTGATTGATTTGGCAAAGGCTACGAAGCTATCCAAAACTTGGATTCTTCATGTGTTTGAGCTTGAACTTGCTTTGCCATGGACTATACAAAATTCTCCCTCATTCTTGGTTCGTTTTAATGATCAAAGAGCTATCAAAAACACCAAAACTTGCCAAAAACTGATTAGAAACATTTGCAAGGGTCTTTAATGTGCCAATTGAGTTAAAAGGTAATAAATACTACTCAAAAGTGTTTAAAAGAGTTTATGACAAGCTATAAAAGAGCACTTTTTGAGTAGTAATCATTAGTGTTGTGGACAACATGATCCACTCTATATCTTAAGCTCAAAGCTCTAGATGCTATGAGCAGCTCTAGGCTGTGGTTAACATGATCGAATTTGGGTCGTCAGCTCAAGCCTCTAGATGTTGTTAACAACTCAAGTTGTTGAAGACATAAGGTACACTATGTCGTGAAATTAGAGCTCTAGATGCTGTGAATAACTTTAGGCTATGGTTGACATTAATAACTCCAGGTTGTGTGCTTAGGGCTCTTGATGCTATGAATAACTTAGGCCTATCGATGACATGAAAGACTATAGGTCATGAGCTTAGAGCTCTTAAGGCTATGAATAGCTCAATGAGCCACTCTGTGTATGAATAACTCATGGCTTTAGATGCTATGAATAGCTCTGAGTTGTTGTTAACGTAGACAACTTTGAGTCATGAGCTTAGGGCTTTAGATACTATTAACAACTCAGAATTGTGGATAACATGAGCTACTTTAGGTCATGAGCTCAAGATCTATAACAACTCTAGTTTATGGTTGACATGAAGGACTACAGATCATGTGCTCAATGTTATTTATGCTATGAACAACTCAAGGTTATCAATGATATGAAAGACTATGGGTCGTGAGCTTAGCGTTCTTTATCCTATGAACAACTTAGGGTTGTTGATCACAAGAGCTACTATAAGTCATGAGCTAATGTCTCTAAATGCTATGAGCAACTAAGGTTTACGAATGACATGAGCTTCTCTTAGTCATGAGCTTAGGGCTTTAAATGCTATGAACAACTCTTTGTTATGGTTGATGAGAACGACTTTGGGTCATTAGCTCAAGGATATAGATGCGATGAACAACTTAGGGCTACGGATGACATAAGCTACTTTAGGTTGTGAGCTCAGGCCTCTAGATGCGATGAATAGCTCTAGATAGTGCTTGACTGATTCATGCCTAATTGGTGTCTCAGCTGATTCGTGTCCAGCTAGTGCTCCTTGATGGCGGGAGTAATCAACAAAATTTATAACCTATTATACCATGAACTAGGGTAGCAAAGAAAAAGCTGTGGAAGATCAGGAAAAGACCACTTTTACATGTCCATTTGGAACATATGCTTACAAAAGAATGCCTTTTGGTTTATGCAATGCGCTTGCAACATTCCAAAGATGTATGTTGAGTATTTTCAGTGATATAGTGGAGCGAATTATGGAGGTTTTCATGGATGACATCACCGTATATGGAGGTACATTTGAGGAATGCTTAGTCAATTTGGAAGTGGTTCTTCACAGATGCATTGAAAAAGACTTGGTGCTCAATTGGGAGAAATGCCATTTTATGGTACGTCAAGGAATTGTCCTTGGTCATATCATCTCCGAAAAGGGCATTGAAGTTGATAAAGCAAAGGTGGAGCTTATTGTCAAACTACCATCCTTCAAGCCATTTGTTCTATGAGTGGGAAAAAATTTCTTAAGGAATTCAGCTTGTAAGTCAGTCCAAGTATGGATACTCCTTGGCCTTAAAGAATTAAGCCAAATTTTGGCTTTGTCCTTTAAAGTAAAAGGAAATAACTTAAGCCTCATCAAATCAATTGAAGCTCCTCCCTCTTGGAATGTATTACAAACTTCTTCAAATTCCTTAATATGTGCATAGGGATTCTCACTTTCCATCCCATGGAAAGTTGGTAGAAGTGGAACAATATATGGTCTGATCACTAGCTGCTCTATAGGAGGTATTATACATGACGGTGCACTCATACGAGGTGGATGCATGCGGTCCCTCATTGATCTAAATTCATTGAGATTGTCTTGATGACCTTGGTGACTATGCTGATCTTCAGGTGTAGTTTCCTTGATATTCAAGCTCAATTCCAATTCCTTAGTATGAGGTGTATCACTTTTAACTAATAGCTTTTACATGGATATTTAGTCTTTTTCCTAACTTAATAGCTAAGGAATCCTATAATTGGTGGCTTACAAGAAGAATTTGGGGATTTAGACAACAAAAATCTGATGAAAAATATCTCCAAGTGTCGGTTACAAATATCGGGAAGCACTAAGAACCATTTCGCAAGTGAAAATGAGGTCTGCGAGATTTCGCAGATGTACAAAAAGGGCTGCAAAATCACTTCGCAGCAAAAGGCTGAATCCGCACCGCTGCGAAGTTGGCTTTCATCTTGTGGTGTTTGGCTTCCATCGCGTCGTGAAACTTCAGGAGAAATCCATAGCACTGTGCAAAAAGGCTGCGAAATCATTCCGCAACAAAAGGGTGATTTCGCAGCACTTTGCTAAATCCTTCCTTCAGCTTGGAGTGATTGGTTTCCAATGGCTGTAACTTTTTCATTTCAACTCCGAATTGCACATCGTTTGAATAATTGGATTGTTGACTTCCTAAGCTTTCAAATGACATATAGAATGCATAAATTGGACTTCGGGAAGTGCTCCAAAAGTAGCTGACATGACTGTCATCAAGAATGCTTCATGGCTGGTTTCTCTTTGCTTCCCCTCCTTGCATTCCGGATTTGCTTATGGCAAAGGACTTCAAAGCTTTGGATCTTCATGCTTCTGCTCTTTCCATTGCTTTGCCAAGGATTCCAAATGACTCTCCTCAATCTCATATTGCTTTGGTGATCAAATAGCTAACAAAAACACCAAACACCAAAACTGAGGTGGGACATTAGCTGTGATGGTCTCCGCAGGTGGAATCGTCTCCTCAACTGGAGCTCTTGGCTCTGATGGCCCAAGAATATCAGTCTGAGGTGGCGCAAGACCCAGATGTTGCTGTATCTGACAAAGGATAGCAGTATGCTGGTAAAGAATAATCGAATGTCAATCCTGCTGATCTCGGATGTCTCTCATCTTCTGGAATAAAGCATCGTGTGTGGCATTGAGTGTTCTGAATAATAATACCATGCCACAAAACTCTAAGCCAGAAATGGTGATAAAGTCCTATGATGGAGGAGGTACAGTTGGTGGAACAGGCGGTATAGTTGGAGGATCAATAGAGGCAGCTTAAGGCATAGATGGTGTAGCAGGGGTGGATCGAATAGACTCAGTGGGATGCTTGTCCTGCTGTGCCTGGTCAGGCTGTGCTGGTACTAGAGGTACTGGCCTGGGTGGGGCTGCTTCGGGTGAATTCCTCTTTACTAGCTGTGTCCATTGGTTGAGAGTGAAATGCTCTTGGCAATGGTGGCGGCGTTCGAGATGGGGCTCAGTAGGGTAGCCCATATGCTCCAATATATGGCAGAGAAGCCTCAAAAATAGTAATGGAATCGTGTCAGCTCACTGTAGCTTCTTCCTATGCACTTTCTCCTCGAAGTATAGGACAGCGGCCATGATCAGATGGTGAGGACCAAAATAGAAACCCATATATATCATGTATAGTGCATCCAAAATAGGTCCTCGCCTCTGCACTGAATGCTAGAGAGGGAAAATGTTGGACCTCAACAATACATTTACTAGGAGCATCTCATATGGAAGCTCCTTACATAGCAGGCATGTATCTCCAAAAGTCTCTCGTGATAGAATGCGAACCATATTTCTCTGAGATATGGAGGTCCACTATATGAACTACTCTGGATCCTCTGGCTGAAATGGAATGTGGAGAGCCTCAATAATATGCCTAGCCTCTAAGATACCCTCACGTTCATCTATGCTGAAACAAATGGCTATGGAACCCTGGACGCCCTGAGTAGTCATGGACTGATAGAAATCTATCGCTACTCCGGGGTAGAAAAACTCTCTGGGAGTCATTAGACGCTTGATATGGTACCTCTAGAGCAATCTGATTCATGCCTAATTGGTGTCTCAGCTGATTCGTGTCCAGCTGGTGCTCCTTGATTGAGGGAGTAATCAACAAAATTTATAACCTATTACACCATATACAAGGGTAGCAAAGACAAAGCTATTATAGCATAGTGGCTCTAAGATCATTCACTGGGATGGGTTTCCACTTCGCAAATGATATTAATTCAAAGCTGAATTGGTGTCTTTTCATTTCAAGGTTAGCTTTAAAAGAAAACATAAAGACGTTTGAACAAAGATTGGTTTTAAGCTAACCAAAAATAATAGTAACTAATTTTACTTACAAAGAAAAGTGTTTCTTGGAGTTTAGATCACTGGGCTCAGATTCCTCATACAAAAAGGAGAGTTTCGGTCACTTGTTTCTTTTCCTCGCATTAAAGAATTAACATATAGTTAATTCTCTAACCGGTGTTATACAGATGCTTCCCATTAATGGGTTCAAACACTAAATCCCTCTCACTGATGCACCTTGCAATGGCTCATACCTCTCACCTAGCACTTGCCATTCAAGGTGATCTTTAACTTTGGATTACCCGTCACAAGCTCGCAAGAGATAACTAATGGATGTCTCCTTGGAGTCCAAAAGCTTACCAAGTGTTGGCAATTCTAGAAAATCCTACCTTCAAGTCACCTCCCAAAGGCTCGCAAAGGGTAAACTAGTGAATCTCCATGGACGGAGATCACTTGCCTTACCAAGTGTTGGCCCAGGTGATTTAAAGGCATTTTAAGTTAACTAAAAAGATAAAAACCATTAACAGGTCACACTTTCTCTTCATTAAAAACTAAAACAACAAAACTTCCAATTTGTGCATGTGGAAACTTACCTGGCTTTCTTCACTCCAAGAGACGAAGAGCCTAGCCTCTCATCCTCTAAGGAAAAATCCTTAGAGTTTGATTGGCTAGAAAGAAAACTAAAGAGAAAACAAGAATATATAGGAAAAACAGAGCAAGTGCTCTGTTCGTCGGTTCTATATATGACATGTTATATATTTTACAATGGATGCAAGGGAATATATATAGAGAAGTTTTTCCAACCTTCCTAGCTAAGAAATCTTATGGTTGGTGGATTACAAGGAGAAGAATGGAAATTTATACAAAAATATCTGAAGAAAAGATCTAAAAGAGTCGGTGCACAACTATCGGGAAACTTCAGGAGAAATTCCACAGCACTGTGCAAAATGGCTGCGAAATCATTTCGCAACAAAAGGGTGATTTCGCAGCCGTGCAAAATTCTTCCTTTAGCTTGGAGTGATTGGCTTCCAATGGCTATAACTTCCTCATTTCAGCTCCAAATCGCACACGGTTTAAAGCGTTGGATTCTTGACTTCTTACGCTTTGAAATGGTATATAGCATGTAGAAAATGGACTTTAGAAAGTGCTCCAAAAGTGCAAAATAAGACTGCAGCTGCTGTCCTCTATTTTCTTCACTTTGTTTTTCCTCTCTCCGTTGTTCTTTCCTTGCATACTTTGAACGACTTTGGCAAAGAGCTATGGAGCTCCAAAGCTTGTTTCTTCATTAATTTGAGCTTTCAAAAGCTTTGCCATGAACTATATACAGCTTTCCCTCGTTCTTGGATTGCTTTGGTGAGCAAAAAGCTATCAAAAACACCAAAACTTAACACAATTTGATTAGAAACGATTGCAAGGGTCCTTAACATGTCAATTGAGTTAAAAGGTAATAATTACTACTCAAGAGTGTTTAAAAGAGTTAATTACAAGCTACAAAATAGCATGTTTTGAGTAGTAATCACTCCCCCCAACCGACATATTGCTAGTCCCTTAGCAATGAAGGAGAGAAAAATAAAATAAAAGTACCATAATTTACAACATCATGCTGATCACTTCAAAAAATGTTTAAGTGGCATGACTGATCAAACTCTCACATAGAACATTAAAGAAATAAAACTCAAACTTCAATAGGAGCTATCAAATAATTTGCCTAGTCACAATTCATAAAGAGTAGGCATTATGCAAATTTAAGCTTTCAAAGTAATTTCCACTCCCAAAGGTCCAAACCTTACTCTTCCACAAAAATCTAAGTGTTACTTATTAGCTTCCGGATATAGTATGTCAAACTAATCTCTCCCCTCAACCTAGTTTTTTTTCAAAGCTTAGCAAACTAATCAACCTCCAATAGGCTAAGAACGCACCTCTTTTCTTTCAATTTTTTTTTCATTGTAGGAGTGCAAGGCTTAAAGGTATTCTTTTCTAAATTGTCCATGTAACGGGGGTCCATCGATGACTCCCAACCAATTAAGGTTTAGGGCATCAAGCTTTAAGGATCTTTCAACCACTAGCTCCTTGGATTTTACCCCGGACTTTTGAGAATGAATTTTAATACCCAAGCACCTACAATATGTTAAACTCCACCTATTCACCCATGTAACGAGCATTGAGGTTGGTGACTCCCAACCAATGAAGGCTTAGGGCACCAGGTTTTAAAGATTTTCACCATATACCCCTCAAACCTTGCTCGGGTTTCAAGGTAAGCAAACATTTTCTTTCTTTCTTTCATTTTTTTTCAAAGACTCATTGGCCTTTCATAAGGTGTCCCAACACTATTAAATGAGGTCAAAGGTACCAAATCTAAAATTTTCCTAAGTCAAGAGGGAAATAGTTTTTCATCTTATAATCGGAACCTATTGTGTACAGTGTGTGGATAGCTTAAAGTGGAAGAACTGAGGTTGAATTCAATAGGAGTTTCAACAATTCATCAACTTTAATAAACATAATACAAACTCTAAGTCAAGTAAAAAAACAAAAATTCAATTTCTCCCTTTTCATTTTGAAAATTTTTCCTTAATAACCATGGAGAGTAGAATAAAAACTTTAAAAATTTTTAAAATTAAGCAAAAAGCAACTAAATTACCAAAATAACTTAGCATTAATAACAATACTTACTTCGTCAACTCTCTCCCCAACCAAGCTGAACATTGTCCTCAATGTCACAAAAGCGATTAAAAAATAGGGAGAAAGTGGTACCTCCTGAGTGACATGGAGTCTGAGTCGTATAGGAGAAACCACATGTTTCAAAAAAAAAAAAAAAAAAACAAAAGAGTCAGTGAGTAGAGGAAATAGAAAATTGCCAAGTTTAAACAAGAATTGATGTCTATATATGATGCATCATCAGTAATACATCCAATCCCATAATATAAGACATCAAAACATGGAATTATGTACACTAATATAATAAGTAAATACAAAAAATGAAGAGATGATCAAGTAATGGTAGAGTCCTGTGGAGCTGATGCATGTGTGGTGGCCTGTTGAGTGGGTTGGATCAGAACTTCAACCTCTGCTTTGGTAGTCTCCTTAGGTGGCATAGTCTCCTCAGCTGGAGCTATGGGCTTTGATGGTTTAAGGAGGTAAGAAATGGAATGAGAGGCTTCGTGTGTGTGATCTCAGGGTACGCGGGGCTCTCCTCTTCATATGCATGGTCATGGGGCTCTGTTGGCATTTTAGCAACTTCCCTTGGCTTTGCAAGGTGTTTTTACAAACCTCCCTCCATTTTGCAAGTCAATTTCGCAATTTGAAGGCCATTTCGAAGCTTGGAGGTGTTTTCGCAACCATTTCGAAGCTTGCAGACCATTTCGCAGCCTAAAGGTGATTTTGCAGCCCATTTCGTAGCTTCAAGGTCATTTCATAGGCAATGGGCAATTTCGCAGCCCATTTCGCAGCTGTGAAATGAGTGTATGGGGCTTCGAAATGGCACTTGTGTGCCAAAAAGTGGTTTCGCAGCTTCGAAATACCCTGCGAAATTAGAAGTTTTTATGCTTTGGGATTTTGCAGCCATCTTGCACCTACGAAGTGAGGATCACTGTGCTACAAAATGGCACTCGTGTGCCAAAAGTGGTTTCGCAGTTGCGAAACTCCCTTCCAAATGGCGTCTCGACTACGAAATTCCGCTCAACTTTGCGCGCTCGTCTTCAAACGGCTATAACTTCTTCATTTCACCTCCAAATCGCATACCGTTTGAAGCTCTGGACTCCTGACTTCCCAAGATTTGAAATGAGATATGGTATGCATAATTTGAGCTCCATGAAGTGCTTCAAAAATGTGTCCAACAGTAGCAAAATGGAGGTGCGACATTTCTGCTCATGGTTTGCACAGTCGTCTTCAAACAGCCATAACTTTTCCGTTTCAAGTCCAAATCGAGCACCGTTTGAAGCTATGGACTCCTGAATTTCCAAGATTTCAAAATATATATGGTATGAATGAAATGAACTTTGGAAAGTGATCCAAATGTGTCCAATAGTTGCCAAAATGGGGGTGCGGCTATGACATGTCTGTTCATGGTGTGTGCGCTGAAGGATTTTAAGGTGTGGAGGTTTCCCAGACATTTTGCAGCTGCGAAATGAGTGTACGAGGCTTCCAAATGGCACTCGTGTGCCAAAAAGTGGTTTCGCAACTTCGAAATACCCTGCAAAATGGAGCTTTGGCTGCGAAATTGGAAGTTTTTATACTTTGTGATTTCGCAGCCGTTTCGCAGTTGCGAAATGAGGGTCACTGTGTTGTGAAATGGCACTCGTGTGCCAAAGTTGGCTTCGCAGCTTCGAAATACCTTGCAAAATGGAGCTTTGGCTGCAAAATTGAGAATTTTCATGCTTTGGAGCTTCGCAGCTGCGAAATGGGGGTTCCTGTGCTACGAAGTGGCACTCGTGTGCCAAAAGTGGTTTTGCAGCTGCGAAAATTTTCGCAGAGAGGGGCCTAAGGCTGCGAAATGGTTTCGTAGCAAAGTGTCAATTTCGCAGAGGCTGCAAAATCTCGCAGACCCCTGTTTTTGCCCTGTTTTTGCACCTTTCTTGCTCCAAACGATTTCCTTTCAATTTCTTTGCAATTCCTCCTGATTTTGATCATCCAAAAACCTATATTACATCAAAACAAAGTAGAATTAAAGCATTAAAATCAAAATTAAAGCATTGAAATCAAAATTAAAACAAGTAATAAGTAAAACAAAAAGCTATGGACTAGTTAGTCTTAAGAAAGACTAAGTCCATCAAAATATTTGATCCTGATTTAGCTTGCCCGGATCCCATATGAAGTTAGCATCCTTCACTTGAGACTTGCTATGTATGATGGCAATAAAACCAATTCCCTTTTTGCCAAACAAAGCTTGGAGAAAAAGCGGAGGCATGTGTTTCTTCATCAATTCTTTCTTGATGACTATCCTCTGTGGTTCTTCATCTAATTTAAGATCATAGCCATCTTTCTCTGTACTTTTCCCCTTTCTCTTCCCTTTGATTCCCTCCCTATTTTCTTTCTCTGTTTCACTCTCTACCTTATGCTCTAGCTTACATGTGGGCAGATCAACCTCTTGAAACTTCAGCCACATAACTCATGAAGTTCATGGCTTTCTCTGCTATCTCGTATTCAATATGGCATGCACAGCTAGCAATTTTGTGAATTAAAAACAGAGAAAACAAAAAAAATAAAAGAAAATAAAATTCTAAGAAAAAACTAAGGTAAACTAAAAACTAAATAAAAGGTATACTAAAATATGAACAAAGAAAAAAACAAAAACAAATAAAAAGAGTTAGTAAAAAGAAAAGAAAAGTCACCAAACTTGTGATGAAGATCACAAGTACTCTGAAAATGTGATATCATTGCAAAGTGGCACCATCCCCGGCAACGGCGCCATTTGATTCATGCCTAATTGGTGTCTCAGCTGATTCGTGTCCAGCTGGTGCTCCTTGATTGAGGGAGTAATCAACAAAATTTATAACCTATTACACCATATACTAGGGTAGCAAAGACAAAGCTACTATAGCATAGTGGCTCTAGGATCGTTCATTGGGATGGGTTTTCACTTCGCAAATGATATTAATTCAAAGCTGAATTGGTGTCTTTTCATTTCAAGGTTAGCTTTAAAAGAAAACATAAAGACGTTTGAACAAAGATTGGTTTTAAGCTAACCAAAAATAATAGTAACTAATTTTACTTACAAAGAAAAGTGTTTCTTGGAGTTTAGATCACTGGGCTCAGATTCCTCATACAAAAATGAGAGTTTCGGTCACTTGTTTCTTTTCCTTGCATTAATGGGTTCAAACACTAAATCCCTCTCACTGATGCACCTTACAATGGCTCATACCTCTCACCTAGCACTTGCCATTCAAGGTGATCTTTAACTTTGGATTACCCATCACAAGCTCGCAAGAGATAACTAATGGATGTCTCCTTGGAGTCCAAAATCTTACCAAGTGTTGGCAATTCTAGAAAATCCTACCTTCAAGTCACTTCCCAGAGGCTCGCAAGGGGTAAACTAGTGAATCTCCATGGACGGAGATCAGTTGCCTTACCAAGTGTTGGCCCAGGTGATTTAAAGGCGTTTTAAGTTAACTAAAAAGATAAAAACCATTAACGGGTCACACTTTCTCTTCATTAAAAACTAAAACAACAAAACTTCCAATTTATGCATGTGGAAACTTACCTGGCTTTCTTCACTCCAAGAGACGAAGAGCCTATCCTCTCATCCTCTAAGGAAAAATCCTCAGAGTTTGATTGGCTAGAAAGAAAACTAAAGAGAAAACAAGAATATATAGGAAAAACAGAGCAAGTTCTCTGTTCGTCGGTTCTATATATGATATGCTATATATTTTACAATGGATGCAAGGGAATATATATAGAGAAGTTTTTCCAACCTTCCTAGCTAAGAAATCTTATGGTTGGTGGATTACAAGGAGAAGAATGGAAATTTATACAAAAATATCTGGAGAAAAGATCTAAAAGAGTCCGTGCACAACTATCGGGAAACTTCAGGAGAAATTCCACAGCACTGTGCAAAATGGATGCGAAATCATTTCGCAACAAAAGGGTGATTTCGCAGCCGTGCAAAATTCTTCCTTCAGCTTAGAGTGATTGGCTTCCAATGGCTGTAACTTCCTCATTTCAGCTCCACATCGCACACGGTTTGAAGCGTTGGATTCTTGACTTCTTGAGCTTTGAAATGGTATATAGCATGTAGAAAATGGACTTTAGAAAGTGCTCCAAAAGTGCAAAAGAAGACTGCAGCTGCTGTCCTCTATTTTCTTCACTCTATTTTTCCTCTCTCCGTTGTTCTTTCCTTGCATACTTTGAATGACTTTGGCAAAGGGCTATGGAGCTCCAAAGCTTGGTTCTTCATGAATTTGAGCTTCCAAAAGCTTTGCCATGAACAATATACAGCTCTCCCTCATTATTGGATTGCTTTGGTGAGCAAAAAGCTATCAAAAACATCAAAACTTAACACAATTTGATTAGAAATGATTGCAAGGGTCCTTAACATGTCAATTGAGTTAAAAGGTAATAATTACTACTCAAGAGTGTTTAAAAGAGTTAATTACAAGCTACAAAATAGCATGTTTTGAGTAGTAATCACAATCCAAATGAATCCCGAAGGTCTGGCTATTGTCGCATAGCCTCCATCTCGAAGTAGAGCTCAGAGTGAAATAGCTTAGCTCTATAATCCAAATTACCAAGAATAGGAGGCGCAGTAACCATTAGTCTCTTGATGATAACTTCAGGAACAATGCCTGAAGGTCTCTAAATATCTTCTGAGGCCTAAGAATTTGCTGGGAGCCTGACTAGATGTCTCTCCAAGGCCCGAGGTCCTGGCTCTCTTTGGTGGAACACGGTGTACTGATGGCTCAGGGGCAGAGAAATTGGTGGTCTTCGTGTCGAATACTAGCACTAAGGAGGGTTAGAAGTCACTCTACTCCCAGGAGATGGCATGGTCAGGGCCTAAGAGGCCTGAGATGGATCCTGAGGAGCAGAGGTGCTTGGTTGAGTCTTGCGAGATGCGGACAGGTCTGTATGGCCCCCTCTGGTGCACACCATAGTTGATATGGACGAGATGTGGATTGCTTTGCTTCTCCTTGGTGGCCGCGGGGTGTGGATTGGTGAGGATTTTTCTTCATAAGGCGGCAATGAACTCTTCGCGACAGAGGACGCTTGTGCCAAATGGTGAGCTGGAGGCCTTTAAATAGGAAATTCAAATGACTTTTGACTTCCTTCTTGGCCCTTAAGTGACCGTTGGCATTTCGCAAGCGTTTCACATGGCTAGTGGCTTATGTGATATTGGAATTCTAATGCGAGATGGTGATGCAAAATTTTTCACATTGAGTAGTGACAATGCGAAGCTGATGCAAAATTTTTCGCATTAAGAATTGGCGGTGCGAAAATTTTCATAGTGAAGCATTGAGAATTGGTGATACGAAATTTTTCGCATTGAGTTCGCACTGAGTTGGTCGATGCGAAATTTTTCGCATTAAGAAAAGCTGATGCGAAATTTTTTGCATTGAGTTCACATTGAGAATGGCCGGTGTGAAATTTTTTGCATTGGCTTTTCGTCATGCGAAGTCCTCTATTTTCCTCTATTTTTTACTTCCCCTGTTTTGATCATCAAAAATTTAATCTAAGTCATAATAAAATAAAATTAAAGCTAGAAATTCTAACTTAAAAACTTATATCAAATCTATAAAACTTGAATTATAAGAATTTAAAACAAAACAACAAGCAAAAAAAAATATGGACTTAGTGTCTTTCGACATACTAAGCCCATCTAACCATTTTTCTCTTCAGACTTGATGTGGTTCAAGGAGGTTGATTTCCTCCTTGTCTTTAGAAAATGGCTCCAAGAATGGCTTCAGACGTTGGCCATTAACTTTGAAAGTCCTGGTACTGCTGAGTAGCTCAACTACTCCATTTGAATAAACTTCATGGATAGTAAACGGACCTATCCATCTTGATTTCAATTTTCCCCGGAAAATATGGAGCTTAGAGTCATAAAGCAAGACTCTTTGTCCCTTTTGAAATTGTTTGCGGGAGATTAACTGATCATGCCACCTTTTCAATCTTTGTTTTGCAATGTTTGAATTGATATAGGCGTCATTTCTCAATTCCTCTATCTCATTAAGGTCTAGAAATCTCTTCATGTCGCCTCTGTTCAAGTCCATGTTGAGTGTCTTGATTGCCCACCAAGCTTTGTATTGCACTTCAACTAGGAGATGGCACGCTTTGCCATAGACTAGGCGATAAGGAGACATTCCAAGAATGGTCTTGTAAGCTGTCTTGTAAGCCCATAGTGAATCATGAAGCCTAACAGACCAATCTCTTTTGCTCGTATTCACCATTTTCATCAGTATGTTCCTTATCTCCCGGTTGGCTAACTCAACTTGCCCTGAAGTCTAAGGGTGGTAAGGTGTAGCTACCTTATGCTTCACCCCATATTTGGCTAAGAGAATTTCAAATGGTTTGTTACAAAAATGAGTACCCCCATCACTGATTATGGATTTGGGTACTCTAAATTTGGAGAAGATGTTCTCTTTAAGAAACTTGAGAACAACTCTATGGTCATTTCGCTTGCACAGGATTGCTTCCACCCATTTAGAAACATAATCCACTCCCACAAAGATGTAAGAATAGCCAAAAGACATAGGAAAAGGTCCCATGAAGTCAATGCCCTACACATCAAAAAGATCAACTATTAAAATGGGATTCAAAGGCATCATGTTCTTACGTGTCAATTTCCCAAGCCTCTGGCATCTGTCACAACTTCTACACATGGTGAGGGCATCTTTGAAGAGTGATGGCCAGCAAAAACCCGATTGTAACACCTTCATAGCTGTCTTCTGAGAAGCAAAGTGGCCTCCACATGCACTCTCGTGGCAATGACTGAGGATCCCCTGTTGCTCTTACTTAGGGACGCACTTCCGGATTATTTGATCCGCACAATATTTGAATAGGAATGGCTCTTCCCAGTCGTAAGCATGAATTTTCGCAAAGAAGTGCTTCTTATCTTGTGCTTTCCACTCACTTGTAACTTCTCTGGTAACTAAATAGTTAGCAATATGAGCATATCAAGGAGCGGCTTCTATCAATATGAGTGACTCCTCTGGAAAATCATCATTTATTGGTAAACTGTGGGAATTATGTGCTATGGCTAGCCTCGATAGATGGTCGGCTACCACATTTTCCACTCACTTCTTCTCTTTGATCTGAAGATTGAATTCTTGCAGCAAGAGAATCCATCTGATCAGCCTCGCTTTTGCATCTTATTTAGTCAACAAATATTTCAAGGCCGAATGGTCAGTGAAAACCACAATGAAAGACCCTACCAAGTAAGCACAGAATTTGCCTAAGGCAAAAACTACAGCCAACAATTCTTTCTCAGTGGTTGTGTAGTTTCTTTGCACTTCATTCAACGTTTTGCTTGCATAGTAGATCACATAGGGCTTTCCATCTTCTCTTTGCCCAAGAACAACTCCTATAGCAAAGTCATTAGCATCGCACATCACTTCAAATGATAATTGCCAGTTGAGAGCTCTCACTATTAGAGCGGTTGTTAGCTATAACTTCAATTCTTCAAAAATTCGTTGACATCGATCATCCCATACAAATTTAGCATCCTTCACCAATAGCTCACAAAGAGGTCTTGCAAGTTTAGAGAAATCTTTGATGAACCTCCTATAGAACCCAGCATGGCCAAGGAATTGCCTTGCTCCTTTGACAGTTGTCGGTGATGGCAACTTGACAATCAGTTCAACTTTTGCTTTGTCCACCTTAATTCCTTGCTTGGAGATAATTTGCCCAAGGACGATCCCTTGAGGTACCATGAAATGGCATTTCTCCCAGTTGAGCACCAAGTCTTTCTCAATGCATCGGTTCAGCACAGCTTCCAAATTAACTAAGCATTCATCAAACTCACTTCCATATACGGTGATATCATCCATAAAGACTTCCATAATATGCTCCATCATATCACTGAAAATGCTTAACATGCATCTTTGGAATGTTGCTGGTGCATTGCATAAGCCGAAAGGCATCGTCAGTATGCATAAGTTCTAAATGGACAAGTGAAAGTGGTCTTCTCCTGATCTTTAACAACAATTTCAATTTGAAAATACCCAGAGTAGCCATCCAAGAAATAGAAGAATGGATGGCTTGAGACCCTCGCAAGCACTTGATCAATAAACGACAATGGGAAGTGGTCCTTCCTTGTTCCAGCATTAAAATTTCTATAATCAATACACACCCTCCAACCTAAAGTGAGGCATGTAGATACTTCCTCTCCCTTATCATCTTGCAATTTCTTTGGCACGACTTGCATAGGACTTACCCATGGGCTATCTGATATGGGGTAGATAATACTAGCCTGAAGTAGCTTAAGCACCTCAGCTCGCACCACCTCTTGCATGTGAGGATTCGACCTTCCCTGGGCTTGACGAACTGGCTTAGCTTCTTCTTCCATGTATATATGATGAGTACAGACTAAAGGGCTGATCCCTTTCAAATCATAAATTTTCCACCCTATTGCCTTCTTACATCTCCTGAGGATTTCAAGTAGACAACCCTCCTGAGTAGTGGTAAGAGATGAAGAAATAACAACAGGGCTCTCCTTATTCTCCTCCATGTATGCATCCTTCAACTTCGTGGGTAATGGTTTTAGAATAAGCTTTAGGGGCTCCTCCTTGATAGCTTCTTGTGTCTCCTCGTTATTAAATAAAGGGAGAATTTCTTCCCTCATCTTCAAAGGAGGCAGAGTAGCAAGCGAATCTAAGGGTTCAGGTAACGCTTCATCAAGATCCCCAAAATTCTAGTTTAGATCTTCTAGCATCTTCTGATCACAATGCTCCTCCACTAAGTTATCAATCATACATACCTTTTCCAGTCCTTCTTCTTCTCCTGGATGGAATTGTTTATTGCATATATAAAAGATGTTGAGTTCCAACGTCATGTTGCCAAATGTAAGCTGCATGACTCCATTCCTACAATTGATGATAGCATTTGAAGTAGCTATGAATGGTCTTCCAAGTATGATAGGAATATAGTTAGTTCATTTGGCGACTGGATCTGTAGCAAGAACAGCAAAGTCCACTGGGTAGTAGAACTTATCAACTTGAACTAGGACATCTTTAATCATACCCCTTGGAATTTTCACAGATCTATCTGCTAGAGATAGAGTGATTGATGTTGGCTTCAACTCTCCTAGTCCTAATTGCTTATAGAGAGAGTAGGGTAGCAAATTCACACTTGCTCCCAAGTCCAACAAAGCTTTCTCCACACACGTCTCTCCAATCATCACTGATATGGTAGGACAGCCCGGATCTTTGTATTTCACTGGGGACTTGCACTGTATAATGGAACTTACTTGCTTAGTTAAGAAGGCTTTCTTACTCACATTCAACCCTCTTTTGATAGTGCATAAGTCCTTCAGGAATTTTACATAAGTCGGAACTTGCTTGATCATGTCTAGCAAAGGGATATTAACTTTCACTTGCCTCAACACTTCAAGAATTTCTGATGCGTTGTTGATTCCCCTCTTGCCATGCAAATCCTGAGGGAAAGGTGGAGGCATGTGCTTCTTTATCACTTCTTCTTGGTTGATGGTCCTCTCCGATTTTTTATTCACCTGAGCTTCAAGGTCCTCCTTCTTTGTATTGCTCACTTTCTTCTTTCCTTTGTTTTCCTCACTCTTCTCTTTTTCTGCTTCAGACTCTGGTTCTTGCTCTGGCTTGTGCTCTAGATTGGGTGTAGGTAGATCAAATTCTTTACCACTCCTTAGAGTGATCACTACTTTGACTTCCCTCATCTGAGAAGATTCTCCCTCCTGAGCCTCCACTTCATGGATAGCCTTTGGATTCTGATGAGGTTGAGAAAGAAATTTTCCTTTTTCCTACACCGTGTTAAGATTAGTAAGCCATGAGATCTGGTGCTGGATATTATCTATCTTCTAAGATAGATCATTGTGCTTCCCATCCATTATTCTGTCTCTATTAGCCAATTCTTGCATGATATGAGCATTTTCTTGTCTTATCTGATCATTGATGGATTTTTGGTCTACAACAAAGTCTCCCACGACCTTGTTAAGATTCAGAATGGTTTGTTCAAGACTTGAGGCTTGCGGGGGTGCTTGGCTAGGTTGCGTGTACTTAGGTGCCCTTGGCTTCCAAGAGAAGTTTGGATGGTTCCTCCAATTTGAATTGTAGTTGTTGCTATATAGAGCATTCTTATTGGGCTTGAATTGCCCAATAAAATTTGCTTGATCCCTAAACATTTCTCTCATAGCTAGAATCATAGGACACTCTTCCACCAAGTGCTCAAAAGATTGACAAATTGAACGCGGCTTAGCTTGCATTGGTGTGTCTGAAATGGCCTGCACTTCAAGTTCCTCCATTCTTCTTCTTGCCAAAGTTGCATAATTTGCTTTTGTATCAATTCCTTCATACATCCCAGCCTTAGCATTTGAAGCATTTGGTTGAGAATTCATTCTTCCCACTTCTCTAGCATTGGGCTCATCCCACCCTCTTGAAACTTCAGCTACATAACTCAAGAAGTCTATGGCTTCCTCCAGATTCTTACTCATGAAGTCTGCTCCGCACATTGTTTCTAAGAGTTGCTTCATTGAGGAAGACACACCGTCATAAAAATAGCTCACCAATAGCCATGTATCAAAGCCATGGTGAGGACAAGTGTTGATAGCTTCCATGTATCTTTCCCAACATTCATAGAATTTCTCATTCTCCTTAGCTAAGAAGTTTGAGATTTGCCTTTTCAAGTTGTTTGTCCTGTGAGTCGGGAAAAATTTCTTGAGAAATTCAGCTTGCAAATCAGTTCAAGATCAGATACTCCTTGGCCTTAGAGAATTAAGCCATACTTTGGCCTTGTCCTTTAAAGTGAAAGGAAATAGCTTAAGCCTCATCAAGTCGATTGCAGCTCCTCTCTCTTGAAAAGTGTTACAAACTTTTTCAAATTCCTTGATATGCTGGTAGGGATTCTCATGGTCCATCCCATGAAATATAGGTAGAAGTGGCACAATATGTGGTCGGACCACCATCTGCTCTGTAGGTGGCACTGTGCATGATGGTGCACTCATACGAGGCGGATGCATGCAGTCCCTCATGGATCGGTATGCATTGACATTTTTAGCTAGAGCATGTTGACTATGCTGATCTTTAGGTATAGCTTCCATGACTTCCATTTCCAATTCCATCTCTGTTTCATGAGGATTTTTTATTTTCATAAGTCTTCTCTCACTGTCTCGTATCTAATATGGCATACACAACTAGCAATATCTAAAACAAAAATAGAAACAAAGAAAACACAAGAAAAACAATTCTAGAAAGAAAGAAAATTACGGTTAAATAAAATCTAATTTAAAAGCTAAACTAAAAAAAAAAATAGAGATAAATAAAAAGAAATAAAAGAAAAAGTTAGTAAAGGAAAACAAAATTCACTAAACTTGTGATGAAGATCACAAGTATTCTAAAAAGATAACATCACTATGAAGTGGCACCATCCCCTGCAATGGCGGCATTTAATTCATTCACCCTAGCTGGTGTCTTCTAATTCAGTCCTCAGACAGGAGTAATCAACAAAATTTATAACTTATTTCACTATATACTAGGATAGCCTTAGCTAGCATAGCATAGTGGCTCTAGGATCGTTCACTGGGATGGGTTTTCATTTCACACCTGATATTAGTTTAAATAATTGGATTGGTGCTTTTTCTTTTCTAAGTTAGCTTTAAAAGAAAACATAAACTTTGGTTTGGAAAAGGTTGGTTTTAAACTAACCGAAAAATAGTAACTGAGTTTAATTACAAAGAAAAGGGTCTCTTGGATTTTCAGGTCACTAGGTTCAGGCCCCTTATACAAAAATGGAGATTTTCGGATCTTTCCTCGCATTGGGGATTTAACCTATAGTTATCCTCCTAACCAGTGTGTTACAGTTGCTTCCCATTAATGGTTTCAACGCTAATTCCCTCTCACTGATGCATCTTGCAATGGCTCGTGCCTCTCACCTAGTATTTGCCATTCAAGGTGATCCTTAACCTTGGATTACCCTTCACAAGCTCACAAGAGATAACTAATAGATGTCTCCTTATAGTCCAAAAGCTTCCCAAGTGTTGACTATTCTAGAAAATCCTACCTTTAAACCACCTACTAGAGGCTCGTAAGAGATAAACTAGTGTAACACAATGGATGGAGTCCACTTTCCTTACCAAGTGTTGGCCCAGGTGATTTTAAGGCGTTTTAAGTTAACTAAAAATATAAAAACCATGAACGGGTCACAACTTTCTCTTCATTAAAAATTGAAACAAGGAAAGCTCTCACTTTTGTAGTTGGGTCCCTTCTCAAGCTCCCTTCCGTCCAAGAGACAAAAAGTCTAGCCACTCACCCTCTGAGAAAACATCTTCAGAGGCTGTTTGGCTAGAATGAAAAATACAATCAAAACGAGAAGGTAAGGCAGAGCAATGCCCTGTATATTTCTTACTAAAAACATGTACAAGTGATCCCCTCTCCAATGTCCTCCCCTCTTGAGAGAGACGAAAGATATCAGAGATGGATTTTGAGATATCGAAATGTATTGGGGAATGTATCCGGGGATTGTTATTACAAGGAGATATCTTAGGATATATAAAGAGAGATATTTTCAACCTCTTAATTAGATATCCTAAATATCTTAAAAGATCTTCAACTGATTAGGAGAGAATTGATAATTTACACCAGATATCTTAAGGCAAAAAATCTAAAAGAGTCGATGTAAAATATCTAACTATTACATTTTCGCATTGGAGACAGGTAGTGTGAAAATTTCACATCGGAGAAAGTAAGTGCGAAAATTTTCCCATTGGAAAAGTGTGCAGCAAAAAAAAAAAAAAAAAATTCGCATTGAGAAATGTTTGTGCGAAAATTTTCGCATCAAGGAATGTCAATGTAAAAATTTTTGCATCAGGAAATGTCAATGCGAAATTCCTCTTCAGCTTTGTGCAGTTGCCTTCAAACGATCATAACTTCTTCGCTTTAGCTCCAAATTGTACACCATTGAAAGCGTTGGACTTCTGACTTCCTGAGATTCAAAATGACATATAGCATGTAAAAAATGAACTCCAAGAAGTGCTCTAAATTTTCCTTGCAATTGCTGTCCTTTGAATTTCGCATAGCGTGTGAAGATTTCGCATCACCATGCAAAATTGCTTCATGATGGATTTCTCTCTCTGATCATCTTCCTTGCATCTCTTGATTGGCTTGGAAGCTCATTCCCAAGGGTTTCACAAAGTTCTCCCTCATTCTTGGCTTTCTTCAATGATAAAAAAGCTATAAAAACACCAAAACTAGCCAAAAATTGATTAAAAATATTTGCAAGGGTCCTTAACGTGCCAATTGAGTTAAAAGGTATTAATTACTACTCAAAAGTGTTTAAAAGAGTTTATAACAAGCTATAAAAGAGCACTTTTTGAGTAGTAATCACCTGACCTCAAGGCTTTAAATGCTACAAACAACTTAGGCTTGTCGATAACATGTGTCACTCTAAGTTGTGAGCTCAAGGCTTTAGATGCTATGACAACTCTAGGCTATAGTTGACATGAACGACTCTGAGGCATGAGCCATTGGCTCCAAGTGCTACGAACAACTTAGGGTTATCGATGACATGAGAGGCTCCAGGTCCTGAGCTCAGGGCTCTATATTCTATGAGCAACTTAGGGTTGTGGATGACATGGATGACTTTAAGTTATGAGCTCATGGCCCTAGATACAATGAACAACTCTAGGTTATGGTTCACGTGAAAGACTCTGGGATGTGAGCTCTATGCTCTAGATGCTATGAATAGCTATGGGTTGTGGTTGACGTGAATAACTCCATGCCATAATCTAAAGGCTATAGATGCTATGAATAACTCTAGGATGTGGTTGACATGAACGATTCTGGGTCACGAGCTCAGGGCTCTAGATGCTATTAACAACTCAGGTTATGGTTGACATGCGTTACTTTGGTTTGTTAGCTTAGGGCACTAGTTACTATGAACAGCTTTGGGTTGTGGTTTACATGAACGACTTCAGGTTGTGAGCTTAGGGTTCTTAATTCTATGAATAGCTCAGGGCTATCCATGACATAAAAGACTATGGGTTGTGAGCTCAGGGCTTTTGATGCTATGAATGGCTCAGGGTTATGGATGACATCAGCTACTATGGGTCATGAGATCATGACTTTAAATGCTATGAATAACTCAAGATTGTGGATTCATGAGCTCCTTTAGGTCGTGAGCTCAAGGCTCTATATGCTATGAATAACTTTGAGCTATAGTTGACATCAACAACTTATGGTCATGAGCATAAGGCTCTAAATGCTATGAACAACTCAAGATTTTTTATGACTTAAAAGTCTCAAAGTCGTGAGCATAGGGTTCTAGATGCTTTGAAAAGCTTAAGGTTATGCAGGACATGAATGACTGTTGGTTGTGAGCTCAAGGCTCTAGATGTTATAAATAGCTTTAGGTTATGGTTCATATGAACAACTCTGAGTCATGAGCTCAAGGCTTTAGATACTATGAATAGCTTCAAGTTGGGGTTGACATGAACGACTCCGGGTGGTGAGCTCAAGGACTTAGATGTTATTAGTAACTCAGGGCTATGAATGAGATGAGCTACTTTAGTTTGTGAGCTCATGGCTCTTGATACTATGAATAGCTCAGGGTTGTGGATGACATGAATGACTCTCGGTTGTGAGCTTAAGGCTCTAAACATTATGAATAGCTTAGGGCTGTAGATGACATACACTACTTTAAGTCATGATCCTAGGACTTTTGATGACACGAAAGACTCTAGGTCAAGAGCTCAGGGCTATAGATGCTATGAACAGCTTAGGGTTGTGGTTGACATGAATGACTTTGAGATGTGAGCTCAAAGTTCCAAATACTATGAACAACTAAGAGTTGTAGATGACATGATTGATTCGGGATCCTATGAGATCAAGCCTCTAGATGCTATGATTACTACTTAAAAAGTGTTATTTTATAGCTTGTAATTAACTCTTTTAAACACTTTTGAGTAGTAATTCTTATCTTTTAACTTAATGGAATGTTAAGGATCCTTGCAATCATTTCTAATCAACTTTTGTTAAGTTTTGGTGTTTTTTATAGCTTTTTTATCACCAAATCAATCCAAGAATGAGGGAGATCTTTGCATAGTTCATGGCAAACCAAGTTGCAGCTCAAATTCCTGAAGAAACTAAGCTTTGGAGCTTCATAACGCTTTTCCAAAGCCAAACGAGGATGCAAGGAAGAAAAACACAGAAGAAATCAACCATCCAACAATTTCGCAAATTTTGGAATCTAACTTACAAAATAGGAAGAGGAACGGAATCGCTGCAGGATAGAGAACTGATAAGTTGCAGGACAACTATGAATGATTCTACAGCATAAGTTAAAACCTCTAGTTTATATGAGCTGCTAAGGGTTGTGGATGACATGAACAACTCCGGTTGTGATCTTAGAACTGTAAATGCTATTAACAACTTAAAGTTGTGGATAAGATGAATGACTATAGTTCATCAACTTAGGTCTCTAAATTCTATGAACAACACAGGGTTGTGGTTGACAAGAAAAACTCTAAGTCATGAGCTCAAGGCTCTAAATGCTATGCATAACTTAAGGTTGTCGATGACATGAAATAGTCTAGGTTATGACTTCAAGGCTTTAGATGTTATGAAAATATTAGGGTTGTGGTTGACATGAACGACTCCAGGTCATGAGTTCGTGGCTATAGATGTTATGAAGAACTCAGAGTTGTGGTTGCCTTACCTACTCACTTTGATTGTATTTTTCTTATTAGCCAAACAAGCTCTGAGGATGTTTCCTTAGAGAATGAGTGGCTAGACTTTTTGTCTCTTGGAGCTAAGGTAACTAGGTAAGGTGCCGAATGCAAGAATTGGAAGTTTTGTTGTTTCAGCCTTTAATGAAGAGAAAGTGTGACCCATTAATTGTTTCTATCTTTTTAGTTAACTTAAAACGCCTTTAAATCACCTGGGCCAACACTTCGTAAGGCAAGTGATCTCTATCCATTGAGATGCACTAGTTTATCTCTTGCAAGCCTTTGGGAGGTGATTTAAAGGTAGGATTTTCTAGAATTTCCAACACTTGATAAGCTTTTGGACTCTAAGGAGACTTCCATTAATTATCTCTTGCGAGCTTTAGAAGGGAAATCCAAGGTTAAGGATCACCTTGAATGGCAAATGCTAGGTGAAAGGCACGAGTCATTGCAAGATGAATCAGTGAGAGGGATTTAGTGTTAGAATCCATAAAAGGGAAGCATTTATACCACACCGGTTAGAGAAATAACTATATGTTAATTCTCTAATGCAAGAAAAAGATTCAAGTGGCCGGAACTCTATTTTTGTATTAGGAGCCTGACCCTAGTGATCCTAAAACTCCAAGAAACACTTTTCTTTATAAGTAATTTCCGTTACTTTATTTTTAGTTAGCTTAAAACCAATCCTTTTTAAACCAAAGTTTATGTTTTCTTTTGAAACTAACCTTGAAATGAAAAAGCATCAATTCAACTTTGAATTATTATGAGTTGTAAATTGAAAACCCTTCCCAATGAACGATCCTAGAGCCACTATGCTATACTAGCTGAGGCAATCCTAGTACATGGTGATATAGGTTATAAATTTTGTTGATTACTCCAGTCTAAGGACCGAAATCAAGGTACACCAACTAGGCAGAGAAATCAAATGGCGCCGCTGCTGGGGAAGGTGCCAACTTCACAGTTATATTATCTTTTCAGAGTGCTTGTGATTTTCTTCACAATTTTGGTGATTTTTCTTTTCATTTTACTAACTCTTTTAATCGTTTCTTTTACTTGTTCATATTTTAACATATCCTTTAATTTAGTTTTAGTCACTCTTACTATTTTTGTAATCTTATTTTCTTTTGTTTCTTTGTTTTAGTTACAGTTGATACTAGTTGTGTATGCCAAATTGGATACGAGATAGTGGAGGGAGGCTTGTGAAACATGAAACACCTCATAACAAGGAATTGGAATTGAACATGAATATCATGGAAGCTACACCTGAAGATCAGTATAGTCACCATGGTCAGCAGGACAATCCCAATGCATTCATATCAATGAGGGACCGCATGCACCCACCTCGTATGAGTGCACCATCATGTATAGTGCCCCCTATAGAGTAGCTAGTGATTAGACCGCATATTGTTCCACTTCTACCAACTTTCCATGGGATGGAAAGTGAGAATCCCTATGCACATATCAAGGAATTTGAAGATGTTTGTAATACATTCCAAGAGGGAGAAGCTTCAATCGACTTGATGAGGCTAAAGCTATTTCCTTTTACTTTAAAGGATAAGGCCAAGATTTGGCTTAATTCTTTAAGGCCAAGGAGTATCCGGACTTGGACTCATTTGCAAGCTGAATTCCTCAAGAAATTTTTTCCTACTCATAGAACAAATGGCTTGACAAGGCAAATTTCGAACTTCTCAACTAAAGAGAATGAGAAATTCTATGAGTGTTAGGAAAGATACATGGAAGCCATTAATGCTTGTCCTCACCATGGTTTTGACACATGGCTACTGGTGGGTTACTTTTATGATGGGATGTCTTCCTCGATGAAGTAACTCCTCGAGACAATTTGTGGAGGAGATTTCATGAGTAAGAATCCGGAGGTAGCTATGGATTTCTTGAGTTATGTGGCTGAAGTATCAAGGGGATGGGATGAACCGAACAAAAGAGAAGTGGGAAACATGAAGTCTCAACCAAATGCCTTTAATGCTAAGGCTGGGATGTACACCTTGAATGAAGATGTTGATATGAAAGCAAAATTTGCAATTATGACAAGCAGATTTGAGGAGCTAGAACTGAAGAAGATACATGAAGTGCAAGCAGTTGCTAAAACACCAGTGAAAGTCAAGCCATGTCCTATTTGTCAATATTATGAGCACTTGGTGGAGGAGTGCCCTATAATTCTAGCTGCTAGGGAAATGTTTGGAGGTCAACCAAATGTCATTGGACAATTCAAGCCCAACAATAATGCTTCGTATGGAAATAATTACAACTCAAGTTGGAGAAACCATCCAAATTTCTCCTGGAAGCCAAGAGCACCTTAGTACCAACAGCCAGCTCAACCATGTCAACAAGCTACAAATCTTGAACAAGCAATAGTGAATCTAAGCAAGGTTATGGGAGATTTTGTTGGAGATAAAAAATCCATCAATGCTCAACTCAGTCAAAGAATTGACAGTGTAGAGAATACATTGAATAAGAGGATGGATGGGATGCAAAATGACTTCTCTCAGAAGATAGATAATCTCCAATACTCAATCTCAAGGCTCACTAACTTGAACACAGTGCAAGAGAATGGGAGATTTCCTTCTCAACCTCACCAAAACCCCAAGGGTATCCATGAAGTGGAAACTCATGAAGGAGAGTCTTCACATGTGAGAGATGTTAAGGCCTTGATCACTCTAAGGAGTGCTAAAAAGGTTGAGCTGCCAACACCCAAGCCACATGTTAAAGAGGATGAAGAAGAAGAGACGGAGAAGAGGGAGGAAATCAAAGGAAAGAATAAAGATATCAGTGAAAGGAAAGAGAACCATGATTCAACAGTGAATAAAAATCCAGATAAAGTGCTTATTAAAGGAGAAGTGATGAAGAAACACACACCTCCACCTTTTCCTCAAGCTTTGCATGGGAAAACGGGGATTAGAAATGCATTAGAAATTCTTGAAGTATTGAGACAAGTTAAAGTCAATATCCCATTGTTGGATATGATTAAACAAGTTCCAACCTATGCAAAATTCCTAAAGGACTTGTGTACTATCAAAAGAGGATTGAATGTGAATAAGAAAGCCTTCTTGACTGAGCAAGCAAGTGCTATCATACAATGCAAGTCTCCTTTGAAGTACAAAGATTCGGGTTGTCCTACCATTTCAGTCATGATTGGAGGAAAATTAGTGGAAAAAGCTTTGTTAGACTTGGGAGCAAGCGTGAATTTGCTACCATACTCTATCTACAAGCAATTGGGACTTGGTGAATTGAACCCAACATCAATCACTCTATCTCTAGTAGATAGATTAGTGAAAATTCCACGGGGGATAATTGAAGATGTCTTAGTTCAAGTCGATAATTTCTACTATCTAGTAGACTTTGTTGTTCTTGATACAAACCCCATTGTCAAGGAAACTAATTATGTTCCTATCATCCTTGGAAGGCCATTCCTTGCTACATCAAATGCAATTATAAATTATAGGAATGGACTCATGCAACTCACTTTTGGCAACATGACATTGGAGCTCAATATCTTTGTAGACCCTTAATTTTGTCCCTCGACACTGACATTTATCCTGTGGGTGTCACCTGCACCCATCGTTCTCATATGGCACCACTAAGCCCCTTTTTGGGCTTAGTCGGTGTCTGAGCCTCGTGTGGGCTTGTTTGTGGTCCATTGTGGTGTGCACATGGTTCATTTTGGAGGGTCATCGTGGCCATTTTCCTAGTCGTTCACATCACCCTATAGGAAGGAAGTGGGGTCATCCCGATGTTTTAGCTTAGTTGGAGTTTATAGGGGCATGTTGAGGTTCGGAGCACTCGGGCTTGTTTTGATCATATCTCCCTTTTCCGAACTCGGAACTGCACGCCGTTCTTTTTCATGGATTCCTCACTCTTCCACAAACATTCTATCAAATTTTCAAATTTTTTTTGCAACCGGTTCGACCGGTTGGCATTCGGTTCAGCCGGTTCATCAAGTCAGCCAGTGTAAAACATTGATTTTGGTAATTTTCGGACCTAAATCCTACATGGCTCAGGCCCATAAGCTCCAGATCGGTTTTGGACAATGTTGTGGGCCCATTTTGGGCCTTGGTTTGGGTTCCTTGCAGCCCACCACGAATCCATATGGATTCTTGGTGGTGAAGCAAGCTAAAAATTGAAGGGAGTGAGCTGGCCTCATAAGTGCAAGAGAAATAATGGGGAGTGTGTTTTCCATGCTGATGGAGGGGATTTCGGTACTGAAGGGGAAGGAACCTAGGAGGTTCAAATTTTGAGAGAGGTATGAGTATAAAAGAAAAAAGAAGAAAAAGAAGGGCACGATGGGAGAGGGGATACTTTGCTGGTGAGAAAAATAGAAGGTCAAGGCACCTTTTGAGTGAAGAGCATGGGGGAAAGATTCAGCACTGTGGTTATTTTGAAGAGGAGGGCTACATCATCTCATTTTTTTGGAGGTCATCATTGGCATACACGGATCATATCTGGCAGAGATTCTAAGGCAAGTAGGCTGAATTTTTTTTTACCTATAGTTTATCTTCATTTTCTTCATATGCATTTTCTTTTTCCGCATCATCTTTTATTTCCTTTGATGTGAAGATTGTATTGCTTTGGTGTGGGTAATAAAGGCCACACATGATTGTTGTTGATTGGTTATGAATGGTTTAGAAACTTCCTGGCCAAATTTGGGATTTTTTATCAACTGTCTAAATCTGTTCAACTGGTTCAGCACCATAGCTAGCTGCCTCTGTTAGCCATGAGGAACTCCCGACCTTTCTTTGTCTGGTTCTCACTCATCCGGGTTTGGAATTGAGAACCGTTTCTTTTTTTTTTTGCTTTCTTATTCAGTTAAAAACTTTGTGACCAAATTTGGGATTTTTTATCAACTGTCTGAACCGGTTGGGAACCAGTTCAACTGGTTCAGCACCATAGCTGGCTGCCTCTGTCAGCCAGGAGGAACCCCTAACCTTTCTTTGTCTGGTTCTCACTCATCCGGGTTCGGAATTGAGAACCGTTTCTTTTTTTTTTTTTTACTTCCTTATTCAGTTATAAACTTTTTGGCCAAATTTGAGATTTTTTATCAACCGTTTGAACCAGTTGGGAACCGGTTCAATCGGTTCAGCGCCATAGCTGGCTGCCTCTATCAGCCATGAGGAACTCCTAACCTTTCTTTGTCCGGTTCTCACTCATCCGGGCTCGGAATTGAGAACCGTTTCTTTTGCTTGCTTCCTTATTCAGTTAGAAACTTTTTGACCAAATTTAGAATTTTTTATCAACTGTCTAGGCTGTTTGGGAACCGGTTCAACCGGTTCAGCACCATAGCTGGCTGCCTCTGTCAGCCATGAGGAACTCCTAACCTTTCTTTGTCTGGTTCTCACTCATCCAGGTTCAGAATTGAGAACCGTTTCTTTTGTTTGCTTCCTTATTCAGTTAGAAACTTTTTAGCCAAATTTTGGATTTGTTATCTAGACTAGTTGGGAACCGGTTCAACCAGTTTAGCGTCATAGCTGGCTGCCTCTGTCAGCCATGAAGAACCCCTGACCTTTCTTTGTCTGGTTCTCACTCATTCGGGCTCGGAATTGAGAACCGTTTCTTTTGTTTGAATCCTCATTCATTTAGGAGTTTTCTAGAAAAATTTGGGAATTCTTCTCAATAGGTTGTAACAGTTGAGAACTAGTTCAACCTGTTCTATTGGAGGACTTTAGGTAGCCCTCGATTTTGGCATTTTTCGAGCCCTTATCCATTGGGGCTCAAACCCATTTGCTATAGGGCACTTGTAAGCCATCTTGAAGTTTTAAGTCAATGTTTGATTTCAGTTAGTATGGGAAATTTTGAAGTTAATAAGAGTTACCAAAAGACATTGGGAAAGGTCCCATGAAGTCAATGCCCCAAACATCAAAGATATCAACTATTAGAATGGGGTTCATAAGCATTTGATTTCTTCTTGTAGGCTTCTCGAGCCTTTGGCATCTATAACAGCTCCTACACATGGTGTGGGCATCTTTGAAAAGTGATGGCCAACAAAACCCTGACTGCAACACCTTCATAGTTGTTTTATGAGAGGCAAAGTGGCCTCCACATGCACTTTCATGGCAGTGGCTGAGGATTCCTTGTTGCTCTTCTTCAGGGACACACTTCCTGATTATCTGATCTGCACATTACTTGAAAAGAAAAGGCTCTTCCCAATAATAAGCATGAATCTTTGAAAAGAAGTGCTTCTTGTCTTGTGCTTTCCACTCACTTGAAACTTCACCAATAACTAGATAGTTAGCAATATGAGCATACCCAGGAGTTTTCTCTAGAAACATGAGTGATTCCTCAGGAAAGTCATCATTAATAGGTAAGACATGGGAATTGTGTGCTATAGCCAACCTTGAAAGGTGGTCAACTACCACATTCTCTACTTCTTTTTTATCTCTGATTTGGAGATCGAACTCTTGTAATAAAAGAATCCATCTAATCAACCTTGCTTTTGCATCTTGCTTTGTCAATAAATACTTGGCTGAATGGTCAGTAGAAACAATGATGAAAGACCCTACTAAATAAGCATGAAACTTGTCTAAGGCAAACACCACAACTAACAATTCTTTCTCTGTAGTTGTGTAGTTCCTTTGAGCTTCGTTCAATGTCTTGCTTGCTTAGTAGATCACATAGGGCTTTCCATCTTCTTTTTAGCCAAGCACAGCTGCTATAGCAAAGTCACTGGCATCACACATTACTTCAAAGGGTAGTTGCCAGTTGGGAGCCCTCATTATTGGAGTAGTTGTCAAAAATTGCTTCAATTGATCAAAACTCTTTTGACATCTTTCATCCCATATAAACTTAGCATCCTTAACCAAAAGTTCACAAAGAGGCTTTGAAAGCTTAGAGAAGTCTTTTATAAATCTCCTGTAGAACCCTGCATGGCCAAGGAATTGCCTTACTCCTATTACAGTTGTTGAGGATGGCAATTTGACAATAAGTTCCACCTTTGCTTTATCAACTTCAATGCCTTTCTCAGAAATGGTATGGCCAAGGACAATTCCTTGATGTACCATAAAATGGCATTTCTCCCAGTTGAGCACCAAGTCCTTTTCAATGCATCTGTTAAGAACCGCTTCCAAGTTGACTTAGCATTCTTCAAATGTACCTCCATATATGGTGATATCATTCATGAAAACCTCCATAATTCACTCCACCATATCACTGAAGATACTAAGCATACATCTTTGGAATGTTGCAGGTGTATTGCATAAACCAAAAGGCATTCTTCTATAGGCATATGTTCCAAATGGACATGTGAAAGTGGTCTTCTCCTGATCTTCAACATCAATTTCAATTTGAAAATACCCTGAGTACCCGTCCAAGAAACAATAGAAAGAATGGCCAGAGACTCTCTCCAACACTTGATCAACAAATGGCAGTGGAAAATGATCTTTCCTTGTCACAACATTCAATTTCCTATAGTCAATACACACCCTCCAACCTGAAGTGAGGCGTGTGGCAATTTCTTCTCCTTTTTCATTTTGAACCACAGTAATCCCTAACTTCTTTGGTACCACTTGAGTAGGACTCACCCAAGGCCTATCAGATATAGGATAGATAATACCTGCTTGAAGTAGCTTCAGCACCTTAGCTCGCACCACCTCTTGCAAATGAGGATTCAATCTTCTTTGAGGTTGATGAATTGGTTTAGCTTCTTCCTCCATATATATATGATGTGTACAAACCAAAGGAGTGATGCCTTTCAAGTCAGATATTTGCCATCCTATTGCTTTCTTACACCTCTTGAGAACTTCAAGTAGAGAAATCTCTTGATGAGTAGTAAGAGATGGAGAAATAACAACAGGGCATTGTTTATTTTCTTCCAGGTATGTGTATTTCAACTCCATGGGCAGGGGTTTCAAATTGAGCTTTGGGGCCTCTTCTTTAGCAGCTTCTTATGCATCCTCTTTATTGAACAAAGGTAGAATCTCTTCTCTCCTCCTTCAACCTTGTAGAGTAGCAAGCACATCAGAGGGCTAAGACAACCCTTCCTCAAGATCCCTAAAACTTTCATTCAACTTATCTTGCATATTCTGATTATAGTGCTCCTCAGCTAGAGTGTCAATAATGCATACCTCTTCTGGACCTTCTTCTTCTTCCGGAGTGATTAGCTTTTTAGACATATAAAAGATATTGAGCTCAAGTGTCATGTTGCCAAAAGTGAGTTGCATGAGTCCATTCCTACAATTGATGATTGCATTTAAGGTAGCAAGGAATGACCATCCAAGGATGATTGGAACATAATTAGCTTCCTTGACAAAGGGGTCCGTATCAAGAACAACAAAATCTACTGGATAGTAGAAATTATCAACTTGAACTAAGACATCTTCAATTATCCCCCTTGAAATTTCACTGATCTATCAGCTAGAGATAGAGTGACTGATGTTGGCTTCAATTCACCAAGTCTCAATTACTTATAGATAGAGTATGGTAGCAAATTCACATTTGCTCCCAAGTCTGACAAAGCTTTCTCCACTATCTTTCCCCCAATCATGACTGAAATGGTAGGACATCCCAGATCTTTGTACTTTAAAGGAGACTTGCATTGTATGATGGCACTTACTTGCTTAGTCAAGAAGGTTTTCTTATTCACATTCAACCCTCTTTTGATAGTACACAAGTTCTTTAGGAATTTTGCATATGTTGGAACTTGTTTAATCATGTCCAGCAATGGAATCTTGACTTTCACTTGTCTCAATACTTCAAGGATTTCTGATGCATTTCTAATCCCCTTTTTCCCATGCAAAGCTTGAGGAAAAGGTGGAGATGTGTGTTTCTTCATCATTTCTTCCTTAATAAGCTCTTTCTCTGAATTTGCATTCAATGTTGAATCATGGTCCTCTTTCCCTTCATTGATATCTTTCTTCTTTCCTTTGATTTCCTCCCTCTTCTTTGTCTCTTTTTCTTCTTCCTCTTCAACATGTGGCTTAGGTGTTGGCAGCTCAACCTTTTTACCACTCCTTAGAGTGATCAAGGCTTTAACATCTCTCACTTGTGAAGATTCTTCCTCATGAGTTTCCACTTCATGGATACCCTTGGGGTTTTGGTCAGGTTGAGAAGGAAATCTACCCTTCTCTTGCATTGTATTCAAGTTAGTGAGCCTTGAGATTGAGTATTGGAGATTATCTATCTTCTGAGATAAGTCATTTTGCATCCCATCCATCCTTTTATTCAAAGTATTCTCTACACTGTCAATTCTTTGACTGAGTTGAGCATTGATGGATTTTTGGTCTCCAACAAAATCTCCCACAACCTTGCTGAGATTCACTATTGCTTGTTCAAGACTTGAAGCTTGTTGAGATGGTTGAGCCGGCTGTTGGTACTGAGGTGCTCTTGGCTTCCATGAAAATTTTAGATGGTTCCTCCAACTTGAGTTGTAAGTGTTTCCATATGAAGCATTGCTATTGGGCTTGAATTGTCCAATGACATTTGATTGATCTCCAAACATTTCCCTAACAGCTGGAATTGTAGGGCACTCCTCCACCAAGTGTTCATAAGATTGACAAATAGGACATGGCTTTACTTGCACTGGTGTTTCAGCAACAACTTGCACTTCATGCATCTTTTTCAGTTCTAGCTCCTCCAACCTTCTTGTCATAGCTGTAAATTTTGCCTTCATATCAACATCTTCATTCAAGCTGTACATCCCAGCCTTAGCATTGAAAGCATTCGGTTGAGACTTCATTTTCCCCACTTCTCCTTTGCTCAGTTCATCCCATCCCCTTGAAACTTCAGCTACATAACTCATGAAATCCATAGCTTCCTCCAGATTCTTACTCATGAAATCTCCTCCACACATTGTCTCGAGGAGTTACTTCATTGAGGAAGACATCCCATCATAGAAATAACTCACTAATAGCCATGTATCAAAACCACGGTGAGGACAAGCATTGATGGTTTCCATGTATCTTTCCCAACACTCATAGAATTTCTCATTCTCTTTAGTTGAGAAATTTGAAATTTGCCTTTCAAGCCATTTGTTCTGTGAGTATGAAAGAACTTCCTGAGGAATTCAGCTCGTAAATCAGTCCAAGTACGGATACTCCTTGGCCTTATCCTTTAAAGTAAAAGGAAATAGCTTAAGCCTCATCAAGTTGATTGAAGCTCCTCCCTCTTGGAATGTATTACAAACATCTTCAAATTCCTTGATATATGCATAGGGATTCTCACTTTCCATCCCATGGAAAGTTGGTAGAAGTGGAACAATATGTGATCTGATCACTAGCTGCTCTATAAGGGCACTATACATGATGGTGCACTCATACGAGGTGGATGCATGTGGTCCCTCATTGATCTAAATTCATTGGGATTGTCCTGATGACCATGGTGACTATATTGATCTTCAGGCATAACTTCCATGATATTCAAGCTCAATTCCAATTCCTTGTTATGAGGTGTTTCACATTTAACAAACCGTCCTCCACTATCTCGTATCCAATTTGGCATACACAACTAGTATCAATTGTAACAAAAACAAAAACAAAAGAAAACAAGACTACAAAAAGACTTTGATTAATTAAAACTAAATTAAAAGATATGTTAGAATATGAACAAGTAAAAGAAACAATTAAAAGAGTTAGTAAAAGGAAAGAAAAATCACCAAACTTGTGATGAAAATAACAAGTAGTATGAAATAATATCACTGTGAAGTTGGCACCTTCCCCGGCAACGACGCCATTTGATTGCATGCCTAGCTGGTGTACCTTGAGTTTGGACCTCAGACAGGATAATCAACAAAATTTATAACCTATATCACCATGCACGAGGATAGCCTTAGCTAATATAGCATAGTGGCTCTAGGATTGTTCATTGGGAAGGATTTTCAACCTATAACTGGTACCAATTCAAAGTTGAATTGGTGCTTTTTCATTTCAAGGTTAGCTTAAGAAGAAAACATAAACTTTGGTTCAAAAAGGATTTGTTTTAAGCTAACTTAAAAGAAAGTAATGGGAAATACTTATGAAGAAAAGCGTTCCTTGGAGTTTTAGGTTCATTGGGGTCAGGCTTCTCATGCAAAAACAGAGCTCCGGTCACTTGAATCTTTTCCTCGCATTAGAGAATTAACATATAGTTAATTCTCTAACCGGTGTTGTACAGATGTTTCCCTTTAATGGATTTCAGCGCTAATTCCCTCTCACTCATACAACTTGCAATGGCTCATGCCTCTCATCTAGCATTCGCCATTCAAGGTGATCATTAACCTTGGACTTTCCTTCTCAAGCTCGCAAGAGATAACTAATGGATGTCTCCTTATAGTCCAAAAGCTTACCAAGTGTTGGCAATTCTAGAAAATCCTACCTTCAAGTCACCTCCCAAAGGCTCGCGAGAGATAAACTAGTGCATCTCCATGGACGGAGATCACTTGCCTTACCAAGTGTTGGCCCAGGTGAATTGAAGGCATTTTAAATTAACTAAAAACATAGAAATCATTAACGGGTCACACTTTCTCTTCATTAACAGCTAAAACAACAAAACTAGCAATTCTTGCATTCGGGGCCTTACCCGACTACCTTAGCTCCAAGGAACTAAAAGCCTAGCCACTCATTCTCTGAGGAAACATCCTTAGAGCTTGTTTTGCTAGTAAGAAAAAATAAATACAATACAATCAAATTGAGTAGGTAAGGCATAACAAAGCTTTGTATTTTACTTCCTTCCAAAACTATACAAAAAGTTATCTCTAAGAACAAGCTCCCGAGATATCACTATAATGGAAATTACAAACCATATATATGAGGATATTTACCCTTTGTTCTTACTTAATTACTAAGAAATCCTATAATTGGTGTAATACAAGGAGAAAATAGGGATTGAGACATCAAATATTTGAAGCAAAAAATCTAAAAATGTCGATCGCAAATATCTGGAAGCACTTAGGAGAATTTCGCCAGCGTGCAAGATGGCTGTGAAATTTTGCAACCTAAAGGACACCATTTTGCAGCCAAAGGCTGATTTCGTAGCCATCCTCTTGTGATTTCGCAGTCAAAGATTAATTTCGCAACCGGCGAAATTGGCCTTCAACTTGGTGTGATCGGCTTCCAATGGCTCTAACTTCTTCATTTCAACTCCGAATCGCACACTGTTTGAAGCATTGGATTGCTAACTTCTCGAGCTTCAAAACAACATGTAGTATGCATCAATTGAGCTCCAGGAATTGCTCCAAAAGTGTCTTCTAACAGTTGCTGTCCTCTTGAATGCTTCATGTTAGATTTCTCTCTTTGCTTTCCCTCCTTGCATTCATGATTTGCATATGGCAAAGGACTATAAAGCTTCAAAGCTTCAGTTCTTCATGTTAATGAACTTCCAATTGCTTTGCCATGGATTCCATAGAACTTTCCTCAATCTTGGATTGCTTTGGTGATCAAATTACTAACAAAAACACCAAAACTTACACAATTTGATTAGAAATGATTGCAAAGGTCCTTAATATGCTAATTGAGTTAAAAGGTAATAACTATTACTCAAAAGTGTTTAAAAGAGTTAATTACAAGGTATAAAATAGCACTTTTTGAGTAGTAATCACCCTTTGCCAAAGCCAAATGAGGATGCAAGGAAGAAAATCACATAAGAAATCAACCATCCAACAATTTCGCAACTTGCAAAATAGGAAGAGGAAAGGAATCGCTGCAGGACAGAGAGCTGAGTAGTCCTACAATTTCTCAACTTGCTGATTACTACTCAAAAAGTGCTATTTTGTACCTTGTAATTAACTCTTTTAAACACTTTTGAGTAGTAGTTATTACCATTTAACTCAATTAGCATATTAAGGACCTTTGCAATCATTTCTAATCAAATTGTGTAAGTTTTGGTGTTTTTGTTAGTAATTTGATCACCAAAGCAATCCAAGATTGAGGAGAGTTTTATGAAATCCATGGCAAAGCAATTAGAAGTTCATTAACATGAAGAACCAAAGCTTTGAAGCTTTATAGTCCTTTGCCATAAGCAAATCATGAATGCAAGGAGGGAAAGCAAAGAGAGAAATCTAACATGAAGTATTCAAGAGGACAACAACTGTTAGACACTTTTGGAGCACTTCTTGGAGCTCAATTGTGCATACTATATGTCATTTCGAAGCTTGAGAAGTTATCAATCTAATGCTTCAAATGATGTGTGATTCGGAGTTGAAATGAAGAAGTTAGAGCCATTGGAAGCCGATCACACCAAGTTGAAGGCCAATTTCGCCGGTTGCGAAATTAGCCTTTGATTGCAAAATCACAAGAGGATGGCTACGAAATCAGCCTTTGGCTGCAAAATGGTGTCCTTTAGGTTGCAAAATTTCATAGCCATCTTGCACACTGGCGAAATTCTCCTGAGTGCTTCCAGATATTTGCGATTGACATTTTTAGATTTTTTCCTTCAGATATTTGATGTCTAAATCCCCATTTTCTCATTGTAATCCACCAATTATAGGATTTCTTAGTAATTAAGTAAGAACAAAAGGTAAATAGTCTCATATATATGGTTTGTAATTTCCATTATAGTGATATCTCGGGAGCTTGTTCTTAGAGACAAACTTTTGTATAGTTTTGGAAGGAAGTAAAATACAGAGCTTTGCTCTACTTTACTTACTCAATTTGATTGTATTGTATTTATTTTTTCTTACTAGCCAAACAAGCTCTGAGGATGTTTCCTCAGAGAATGAGTGGCTAGGCTTTTTAGTTCCTTAGAGCTAAGGTAGCCGGGTAAGGCCCCGAATGCAAGAATTGCTAGTTTTGTTGTTTCAGCTATTAATGAAGAGAAAGTGTAACCCGTTAATGATTTCTATGTTTTTAGTTAACTTAAAACGCCTTCAATTCACCTGGGCCAACACTTAGTAAGGCAAGTGATCTCTGTCCATGGAGATGCACTAGTTTATCTCTTGCGAGCCTTTGGGAGGTGACTTGAAGGTAGGATTTTCTAGAATTGCCAACACTTGGTAAGCTTTTAGACTCTAAGGAGACATCCATTAGTTATCTCTTGCGAGCTTGAGAAGGGAAGTCCAAGGTCAATGATCACCTTGAATGGCGAATGCTAGATGAGAGGCACGAGCCATTGCAAGTTGTATCAGTCAGAGGGAATTAGTGCTGAAATCCATAAGGGAAACATCTGTACAACACCGGTTAGAGAAGTAACTATATGTTAATTCTCTAATGCGAGGAAAGGATTCAAGTGATCAAAGCTCTATTTTTGCATGAGGAGCCTGACCCTAGTGAACTTAAAACTCCAAGGAACGTTTTTCTTCATAAGTATTTCCCATTACTTTCTTTTTAGTTAGCTTAAAACAAATCCTTTTTCAACCAAAGTTTATGTTTTCTTCTTAAGCTAACCTTGAAATGAAAAAGCACCAATTCAACTTTGAATTGGTATCAGTTGTAGGTTGAAAACCCTTCCCAGTGAACGATCCTAGAGCCACTATGCTATATTAGCTAAGACTATTCTAGTGCATGGTGATATAGGTTATAAATTTTGTTGATTACTCCTGTCTGAGGACCAAACTCAAGGTACACCAGCTAGGCACGCAATCACTTGTGAAACCACAATTCCAACTTGCGAAATTGATAATTTCAACTTACAAAATTTTCGCAAGTTACGTTTGAATTTGCGAAATCCACCTGTAACCTTCATATATTTTGCACCGACTCCATTAGATTTTTACCTTAAGATATTTTGTGTAAATTATCTATTCTCTCCTTGTAATTAGCTGAAGATCTTTTAAAGATATTTAAGATATCTAATTCAGAGGTTGAAAATATCTCTCTTTATATATCTTAATGTCTTTTTTTGTAATATCAATCTCAGAATCTCGAAAGACATTTGGGAGGGATCACTTGTACATTTTTTAGTAAGAAATATATAAAGCTTTGCTTTGCCTTACCTTCTCACTTTGTTTTCTCTTTTATTTTTATTTCTAACAAAATAACCTCTGAGGATGTTTTCTCAGAGGATGAGTGGCTAGACTTTTTATTCCTTGAAGTGAAGGAAGCTAGATAAAGTTTCGGACACAAAAGTGGAAGTTTCGTTGTTTCAGTTTTTAATGAAGAGAAAGTGTGATCCGTTAATGGTTTTTATCTTTTTAGTTAACTTAAAATCACCGGGGCCAACACTTGGTAAGGCAAGTGGACTCCGTCCATTGAGTTACACTAGTTTATCTCTTGTGAGCCTCTGGGAGGTGGTTTAAAGGTAGGAATATCTAGAATAGCCAACACTTGGTAAGCTTTTGGTCTCCCAAGAGACATCCATTAGTTATCTCTTGTGAGCTTTTGACGGGTAATCCAAGATTAAGGATCCCTTAAATGGCTAATACCAGGTGACAGGTATGAACCATTGCAATATCATTCAGTGACAGGAATTTAGTGTTTGAAACCATTAAGGGGAAGCATTCGTACTACACTGGTTCAGGAAATAACTATATGTTAAATCCCTAATGCGAGGAAAAGATTCAAGTGACCGGAGTCTCCCTTTTTGTATAAGGAACTTAAGCCTAGTGATCTAAAACTCCAAGAAACACTTTTCTTTGTAAGTAATTTCAGTTACTTTATTTTTTGTTTCACTTAAAGCCAGTTTTTTCACACATACTTATGTTTTCTTTTAAAGCTAACCTTAAAAAGAAAAAGCACTAATTCAGTTTTTGAACTAATATCAGTTGTAATTTGAAAACCCATCCCTGTGGACGATCCTAGAGCCACTATGCTATGCTAGCTAATGCTACCCTAGTATATGGTGAAATAGGTTTGTAAATTTTGTTAATTACTCCCGTCTGAAGACCAAAATCAGAGTACACCGATTGATTGAACACCAATCAACAGGGCATACACCAATTGGGCATGAATCAAAATCTAATTGAGGGGTTGAAAATATCTCTCTTTAGATATCTTAATATCTTTAAAAGATCTTCAGCTAATTACAAGGAGAGAATAGATAATTTACACAAAATATCTTAAAGTAAAAATCTAACAGAGTCGGTGTAAAATATATGAAGGTTACAGGTGGATGTCGCAAGTTCAAACATAACTTGCGATTTTTTCGCAAGTTGAAATTATATATCTCACAAGTTAGAATTGTGGTTTCACAATTTGCGAAATTGTCCTACAACTACTCAGCTCTCTGTCCTACAACAATTCCTTTCCTCTTCCTATTTCGTAAGTTGTGAAAATTTCTCAAGTTGGATTCCACAACTTGCAAAATTGCTAGATGGTTGATTTCTTGTGATTTTCTTCCTTGCATCCTCTTTTGGATTTGGCAAAGGGTTATGAAGCTCTAAAGCTTAGTTTCTTCATGAATTTGAGCTTCAACTTGCTTTGCCATGAACTATGCAAAGACCTTCCTCATTTTTGGATTACTTTGGTGATTAAAAAGCTATTAAAAACACCAAAACTTAACACAATTTGATTAGAAAAGATTGCAAGGGTCTTTAGCATGCCAATTGAGTTAAAAGGTAATAACTACTACTGAAAAGTGTTTAAAAGAGTTAATTACAATCTATAAAATAACACTTTTTGAGTAGTAATTAGTGGTTCTAGGATCGTCCATAGGGATGGGTTTTCATATTACAAGTGATATTAGTTAAAGTACTGAAATGGTGCTTTTTCTTTTATGAGTTAACTTTAAAAGAAAACATAATTTGGGTTGAAAAAGGTTGGTTTTAAGTTAGCCAAAAATAGTAATTGAGATTAATTACAAAGAAAAGGTTTCTTGGAGTTTTAGGTCACTAGGTTCAGGTTCCTTAGACAAAAGGGGTAGATTTAAGATCTTTTCCTTCTGTTGGGGATAATAACATAAAGAATGGTTATCTCCCGAACCAGTGTGTATTTAGCAACTAAGATTTGATCCCACTGGTCTATGAAAAACTGTAGTTGCTTCCCATTAATGGCTTCAAATGCTAAAGACTTCTCACTGTGAATCATCTTCCAATGGCTCGTACATGATAACTAATAGACATCCATGGATTCCATGGAGCCCAAAAAGCTTACCAAGTATTGGCCATTCAAGGTGATCCTAACCTTGGATTACCCTTCAAAGGCTCGTAAGAGATAACTAATGGATCTCCAGGGAGTCCGAAAAGCTTACCAAGTATTGGCCATTCTAGGTAATCCTACCTTTAAACAACCTCCCAGAGGCTCGTAAGAGATAACTAATGGATCTCTAAGAAGTACGAAAAGCTTACCAAGTATTGGCCCAGGTGATTTTAAGTTAAACCTTAAAATAAAAACCATTAACGAGTAACAACTCTCCTCATTAAAAGCAAGGAAAACTCCCACCTTTGTATCCAGATCCCTTACCTAGCTTCCTTCAGTCCAAGAAACGAAAAACCTAGCCACTCATCTTCTGAGAAAACATCCTTAGAGGTCGTTTGGCTAGAAAGAAAAATAAAAACAAAATGAGTAGGTAAGGCAGAGCAAAAACTCTATATATTTCTTTTCCCCAAGAATTTTTACGAGTGTTCTCTGGAATTTCTTCTGAGAGATATATTACAAAAGAGATTAGCCCCTCATTTAGATATTCTAAATATCTAAAAATATATTTAGCTGATTACAATGAGAAAATAGGTAATTACACAAAATATCTCGAGATAAAAATCTAACGAAGTCGGTGCAAAAATATCTGAAAAATATCTGAAAATTACATAGGAGGATTTTCGCAAGGCTAGTGAAATTTTGCACAGGGTGCGAAATGAGCTCAAGGCTCTATATGCTATGAACAATTCAAGATAGTGTGATTCGTGCCCAACTAGTGTATGCCCTGTTGATTGGTGTTCAATCAACCGGTGTACTCTGATTTTGGTCCTCAGACGGGAGTAATCAACAAAATTTATAAACCTATTTCACCATATACTAGGGTAGCATTAGCTAGCATAGCATAGTGGCTCTAGGATCGTCCATAGGGATGGGTTTTCAAATTGCAACTAATATTAGTTCAAAAACTGAATTAATGATTTTTCTTTTCAAGGTTAGCTTGAAAAGAAAACATAAGTATGTGTGAAAAAGCTGGCTTTAAGTGAAACAAAAAATAAAGTAACTGAAATTACTTACAAAGAAAAGTGTTTCTTGGAGTTTTAGATCACTAGGCTCAGGTTCCTTATACAAAAAGGAGATTCCGATCACTTGAATATTTTCCTCGCATTGGGGATTTAACATATAGTTATTTCCCAAACTGGTGCAGTACAGATGCTTCCCCTTAATGGTTTCAAACACTAAATTCCTATCACTGAATGATCTTGCAATGGTTCGTACCTCTCACCTGGTATTGGCTATTCAAGTGATCTTTAACCTTGGATTACCCATCAAAAGAACACAAGAGATAACTAATGGATGTCTCTTGGGAGTCCAAAAGCTTACCAAGTGTTGGTTATTCTAGATATTCCTACCTTTAAACCACCTCCCAAAGGCTAGCAAGAGATAAACTAGTGTAACTCAATGGACGGAGTCCACTTGCATTACCAAGTGTTGGCCCCGGTAATTTTAAGGGATTTTAAGTTAACTAAAAAGATAGAAACCATTAACAGATCACACTTTCTCTTCATTAAAAACTGAAACAACAAAACTTCCACTTTTGAGTCTAGAACTTTACCTAGCTTCCTTCACTCCAAGGAACAAAAAGTTTAGCCACTCATCCTCTGAGAAAACATCATCGAGGTTTTTTTTCTAGAAAAAAATAAAAAAAGGAGAAAACAAAGTGAGAAGGTAAGGCAAAGCAAAGCTCTGTATATTTCTTACTAAAAAATGTACAAGTGATCCCTCCCAAATGTCTTTCAAGATTCTGAGATTGATATTACAAAAAGAGATATTAAGATATATAAAGAGAGATATTTTTAACCCCTCAATTAGATATCTTAAATATCTTTAAAAGATCTTCAGCTAATTATAGGAAGAGAATAGATAATTTACACAAAATATCTTAAGGTAAAAATCTAACGGAGTCGGTGCAAAATATATGAAGGTTATAGGTAGATTTCGCAAGTTCAAACGTAACTTGTGAAAATTTCGCAAGTTGGAATTATGGGTTCGCAAGTTGCGAATTTGTCCCATAACTACTCAGCTCTATATCCTACAGCAATTCATTTCCTCTTCCTATTTCGCAAGTTGGATTCCACAACTTGCGAAATTGTTGGATGGTTGATTTCTTCTGTGATTTTCTTCCTTGCATCCTCGTTTGGCTTTGACAAAGGGTTATGAAGCTCCAAAGCTTAGTTTCTTCATGAATTTGGGCTTCAACTTGGTTTGCCATGAACTATACAAAGATCTTCCTCATTTTTGGTTTGCTTTGGTGATACAAAAGCTATTAAAAACACCGAAACTTAACACAATTTGATTAGAAATGATTGCAAGGGTCTTTAGCATGGCAATTGAGTTAAAAGGTAATAACTACTACTCAAAAGTGTTTAAAAGAGTTAATTACAAGCTACAAAATAGCACTTTTTGAATAGTAATCACAGTGGTTGATATGAATGACTCCAGTCATGAGCTTAGGGCTTTAGATACTATGAACAACTCAAGGCTATGGTTGACATGAACGACTTCAAGTCGTGAGCTCAAGGCTCTCAATGATATGAACAACGCAGAATCCTATGAGTTGAGGCCTTTAGATGTTATGAACAACATAGGACTAAGGATGATACGAATGATTCTTGGTCGTGAGCCTATCATCCTAAATGCAATGAATAATTTAGGGTTGTGGATGACATGAATGAGTCTGGGTAGTGAGCTTAAGGCTTTGAATGCTATGAACAACGTATGGTTGTGCTTGACGTGAAGGACTCCGAGTCATGTGCTCAGGGCTCTAGATGTTATAAACAAATCAAAGTTCTAGATGATATGAATGACTCAAGATCCTATGATCTAAGGCCTTTAGATGCCATGAACAGCTCAAGGTCGGGGATGACATGAGCGATTCTTGGTTGTGAGCCAATGACTCTAAATGTTATCAATACCTCAAGGTTGTGCATGAAATGAATGACTCCCAGTCATGAGCTTAGGACTCTAAATGTTATGAACAACTCAGGGTTGTGGATGATATGAATGACTATGAATCCCATGAGTTCTAGCCTCTCGATGCTATGAAAAGCTCAAGGGTGTGGATGATATGAACAATTCTTGGTCATATGCCCATGGATTTAAATTTTATGAACAACTCAGGGTTGTGGATGACATGAGTGACTCTAGGTCGTGAGCTCAGGGCTCTGAATGTTGTGAACAACTCAAGGTTGTTGCTAATGTGATCAACTCCAAGTTGTGAGCTTAGGGTTCTAGATGCCATGGACAACTTAGAGTTGTGGATGACATGAATGATTGTAGGTCATAAACTTAGGTCTATAGATATTATAAACAACTCAAGGTTTTGGTTGACATGAATGACTCCAAGTCGTGAGCTCAAGGCTCTAAATGCTATTAACAGCTCAAGATTGTGGATGACACGAGCTACACCAAGTAAGGAGCTTAAGGCTATTGATGCTACGAACAACTAAGTGTTGTTGATGATATAAATGACTCGGGATCCCATGAGCCCAAACCTCTTGATACTAAGAACATTTCAAGACTATAGATGATGCAACTAGTTCTATTTCATGACCTTAGGGTTATAGATGACTTGAATGACTCTACGTCGTGAGCTTAGGGCTTTGGATACCATGAACAACTCAAGGTTGTGATTGACATCAATGACTTTGAGTCATGAGCTCAGGGCTCTAGATGCTATGAATAGCTCATGGTTGTTGATTACTACTCAAAAAGTGTTATTTCATAGCTGATAATTAACTCTTTTAAACACTTTTGAGTAGTAGTTATCACCTTTTAACCCAATTAACATATTAAGGACCCATCAAATTGTGTTAAGTTTTGGTGTTTTGATAGCTTTTTGATCACCAAAGCAATCCAAGATTGAGGAGAGTTCTTTGGAATCCATGGCAAAACAATGGAAAGCTCAGAAACATGAAGAACCAAATCTTTGAAGTCCTTTGCCATAAGCAAATCCGGAATGCAAGGAGTGTGGGATCCTTCAGTCTTCCCTACAAAAGATGTCCGGACACACCATTGGAGGGCAGCGGAACGTGGGCTGTAGCAAGGCTTGCTCACTTAGTCAATGATCCGGACAACATATCCGGATAGGATATGCTATCATCCGGGGTATGATGTTCACGAGTGCCGTGTGCTTCTCTCTTGGGGAATCCGGATGGAGTTACTCCGGAAAGCAATGTGCACTCCGTGTCATCAAGGGAAGGGGTCCCTACACCTTGCACATGCAGACGGTCCCCCTGTGATGCGCGGCATAGCTCATTCCACCCGGGGAAGAATTCTGGCCGGCCAACGTTCCACCTTCTCCGAATATTTCATATTAGACACCTGATGCTGGATGGGAAAGGAGGGTGTTTCAACTTCCCCAGTCAGACATTTCAAGATCCTCTGATAGCGCTTACTCGGAGAGTTTTTGCACAATGCCGCAGTGTTCTCCTGAAGCTTCCCGATATTTTCGATCGACATTTTGAGATATTTTGCTTTAGATATTTGATGTCTAAATCCCAAACTCTCCTTGGAACCCACCTATCATAAGATTCCTTAGTCTTTAAGTAAGAACAAAGGGTGAATAACCCCTGATATATAGTTTGTAATTTCCTTTACATAATGTATGTAATCCGACAGGAGGAATATATGTAATCGACGAACAGAGCACTTGCTCTGTTTCTTCTTCATATTTTTGTTTTCTCGTTAGTTTTCTTTCTAGCCAATCAAACTCTGAGGATTTTTCCTCAGAGGATGAGAGGCTAGGCTCTTTGTCTCTTGGAGTGAAGAAAGCCGGGTAAGTTTTCTCATGCATAAATTGGAAGTTTTATTGTTTTAATTTTGAATGAAGAAAAAGTGTGACCCGTTAATGGTTTTTATCTTTTTAGTTAACTTAAAACACCTTTAAATCACCTGAGCCAACACTTGGTAAGGCAAGTGGTCTCCGTCCATTGAGATGCACTAGTTTATCTCTTATGAGCCTTTAGGAGGTGGTTTAAAGGTAGGATTTTCTAGAATAGCCAACACTTGGTAAGCTTTTGGACTCCAATGAGACATCTATTAGTTATCTCTTGCGTGCTTGTGAAGGGTAATCCAAGGTTAAGGATCACCTTGAATGGAAAATGCTAGGTGAGAGGCACGAGCCATTGCAAGATGCATCAGTGAGAGGGATTTAGTGTTTGAACCCATTAATGGGAAGCATCTGTACCACATTGATTAGAGAATTAACTATATGTTAATTCTCTAATGCGAGGAAAAGAAACAAGTGACCGAAACTCTCCTTTTTGTATGAGGAACCTGAGCCTAGTGATCTAAACTCCAAGAAACACTTTTCTTTGTAGTTAAAATCAGTTATTATTTTTGGTTAACTTAAAACCAAACTTTTTCCATTCAAACATCTTTATGTTTTCTTTTAAAGCTAACCTTGAAATGAAAAAGCACCAATTTAGCTCTTGAATTAATATCAATTGTGAAGTGAAAACCCATCCCAGTGAACGACCCTAGAGCCACTATGCTATGCTAGCTAAGGCTATCCTAGTACATGGTGTAATAGGTTATAAATTTTGTTGATTACTCCCTTCTGAGAACCACAATCAAGGGACACCAACTGGACATGTATCAAATGGCACCACTGTCAAGGATCATTGAGAGGACATGAATCAGCTGAGACACCAATTGGGAACGAATCAGTTGTGGATGATATGAGCTACTCTAGGTCGTAAGCTCAAGGCTATGGATACTACGAATAGCTCAACATTGTGGATGGTGTCAATGACTGAGGATCCCATGAGCTCACACCTCTAGATGCTATAAACAACTTAGGGTTGAGAATGACATTAATGATTCATGGTCCTAAGCCAATGACTCTAAATGCTATGAACAACTCAGAGCTATAGTTAACATGAACGACTCCAAGTCATGAGCTCAAGCTTAGGGCTATGAATAACTTAGAGTTATGGATGACATGAACGGCTTGGGATCCTGTGAGTTCAGGTCTCTAAATGCTATGAAAAGCTCACAACTATAGAAACATGAATGACTCCAAGTCATGAGGTTTATGAACAACTTAAGGTTGTGGATGACATGAATAACTAAAGATCGTGACCTCTGGGCTCTAAATGTTAAGAACAACTCAGGGCTTTAGATGACATGAACAACTTTGGGTTGTGACTTCAACATTGTAGATGTTATGAATAGCTCGAGGCTATGATTGACATGAACGAATCTAGGTCATTAGTTAAGGGCTCTAGATGCTATGAATAGTTTAGGGATGTGGATGACATGAACGACTGCGTATGGTAAGCTCAGGGCTCTAGATGCTATGAACAACTCAGAGTTGTGGATGATATGAATGACTTGGGATCCCATGAGCACATGCCCTTAGATGCTATGAACAACTTAGGGCTTCGAGTCATATGAACGATTCTTGGTCGTAAGGAGAAGGCTCCAAATGTTATGAACAACTCAGGGTTGTGGATGACATGAATGACTTAAGGTTGTGAGCTTAGGGCTCTAGATGCTATGAACGAATCTTGACCATGGATGGTATGAATGTCTCGAGGTTGTGAGCTTAAGACTCTAAATGTTAGGAATAGCTCAAGGTTAGGGATGACCTAAACAACTCCAAGTCATGAGTTCAAGCCTCTAGATGTTAGGAATAGTTCAGGAATGTGAATGAAATAAACAATTGTGCTGTGAGCTCAGGGCTTTAGATGCTATGAATAAGTCAAAGTTGTGGATGATATGAACAACTTGGTATCCCATAAGCTCATGCCTCTATATTCTATAAACAACCCAAGGCTTTAAATATATAAACGATTCTTAGTTTTATACACAATGTGCTAAATGTTATAAACAACTTAGGGTTGTAGAGGACATGAACTACTCAAGGTTGTGATCTCAGGGCTCTAAATGATATAATTAGATCAGGTTCATGGTTGACTTGAACAACTTCGGGTTATTAGCTTAGGGCTCTAGATGCTATGAATAGCATCGGCCTTTGGATGACATGAGTTGCTTCTCGTCGTGAGCTCATGGCTTTGGATGCTAGGAACTACTTGAGGTTGTGAATGATATGAACGACTCGAGATCCATTTGAGTTCAACCCTCGAGGCACTATCAATCACTCAAGGATGTGGATGATATGAACGATTCTTAGTCATGAGCAACTCAGGGCTTTGGATGACATGAATAACTAAAGGTCGTGAGCTTAGGGGTTTGGATGCTGTGAATAGAGCAAGGCTCTAGATTCTATGAACAACTCAGAGTTGTAGATGATATGAACAACTCAGGATCCTGTGAGCTTAGGCCTCTATATGCTATGAATCGCTAAGGGTTGTGGATGACATGAACGACTCTAGGTTGTCAAGTCAAGACCCTATTTTCTATTAACTGCTATAGGCTGTGGATGACATGAATGACTCAAAGGTGTAAGTTCACATATCTAGATGTTAGGAACAATTCAAGGTTGTGGATGACATGAACAACTCTGGGTTGGGAGCTCAAGGCTTTAGATGCTACGAACAACTCAGGGTTATGGTTGGCATGAACTACTTTGGGTCTTGAGCTAAGGGCTCTAGATACTAGGAATAGTTTAGGGATGTGGATGACATGGATGACTCTATGTCATGAGCTCAAGGCTCTAGATGCTATGAACAAGTTAAATTTATGGATGATATGAACAACCCATGATCCCGTGAGCTGAAGCCTTTAGATTTTATGAACGGCTCAGGGCTCTTGAAAATATGAACAATTCTTGGCCATGAGCACTAAACTAGAAATGTTATGAACATCTCAGGGCTATGGATGATAGGAATGACTCATGGTTATGAGCTCAAGGCTTTATTGATATGAACAACTTAGGTCTATGGTTGACATAAACTACTCTATGTCATGAGCTAAGGGCTCTAATGTTAGGATAAAGTCCTTAAACACATGACATGATGTAATAAATTTGGAATTCATTATTTATTTAATGACGTTCCAGTTTCACTATTGTCAATCCTTATTCTACGTATTATACTCTATGAGCATTCTTGCCTCAAACTTTTGTATTGTACATGACTTAGGTGCATTTGTGCCAAGTTACTTCATTGTATTATCTCTCAACCTTGAGAGAATGTTGAGCTTGTGCTGAAGTTAGTAGTAGCTTTGATCTATGGGTGGGATCATAAGTTGATTATATATTCCCTATGGATGAGGTCACTATTAATGTAAACCGGTAGAAATATGTATTCTCAATAAAGGCACCATGATATCTCTTGGGATTGAGATAGAGTGTCTCATGAGGGATCCTAAGGAGGTGTATTCATGGAAACTATGGTCATAGTAATTCCTTAAGTGGAACTTGACATAGGCTCTTTAAGAGCTAAGATATGTCAATTGAACACATAATAGGAGGATCTGTCACTCAAGGATCATAAAGGTAGTCTTGAAAGACTGATAGCTTTCACCTTGTTAAACTATGGACACTAGTTCATGGGGAGACCGAACACAATGGTTACTAGGTCACGGACCTGAGCACTTGGTGTCTCATTTTTATTTACATAGGATACTAGAGTTCAATTGATTTTCTATAGTAGAATGCCGAATAACCTTTAGAATTGGATTCTAAGGGAGCCAATATTCCTATAGGTAATAGTGGTCCTCACTTTGAGCTCATATACCTTATTTGCATGGGTTATGAGGGTCGAATTGGCTCTAAGTTCACTTTTATGCATAAGGGCATTTTGGTAATTACATAAGGTTGCATAAGTGTAAGTGAACAAGGTCTCTAGATTGGATTAAGTGACTAATTAGTAGGCCCTATTGGGTTAATTAATCGATTAGAACCCTTTTTGTGTTAGATTAAGTGACCAAGCCCATGTGGGCTCAAGTCACTTAAGCCCACTTAGGAACCCTATAAATACCCCCTAAGGGTTAGAGTTTCCATAGCTTTTATCTTCCACCATCCAGATAGGTAAAGAGCCATTGCCTGCACCTTCTTTTCCTCTCCAATGAAAGTGTGCCAAGATCAAGGTTCGAGTCATTGAGTGGAAGACTTCGGGTTCACGAGACTTCTATGATTTTGATCTTCATATTCACCAAGTGGATTTGATTTAGGAACATCTGAATTCGAGGAATGGTTTTTGTTAGAACTTTATAAATCCTTTTAATGTATAAAAAAGTTACTTTTCCATTGTGCATAGAATTTACAAAAAACCTAGGATAGTTATGCTTATTCCTAACCTGATCCAGATTTGGGAAACGGAGAAATCAGGGTTTTTCCCATCAAGTAACTCAAGGCTCTGGATGTTACGAATAACTTAAGGTTATAGATTATATAAATGACTTAGGATCTTGTAAGCTCAAGCCTCAAGATGACATGAATAACTTAGGGGTGTGGATGATATGAATGATTCTTAGTCGTGAGCTTAAGACTTTAAATGTTATAAATAGCTCAAGATTGTCGATGACATGAGCTAATTTGGGTCATGAGCTCAAGGCTTTAAATTCTACGAACAACTTTAGGACGTGGTTGCCATGAATGACTCGAGGTCGTGAGCTCAGAGCTTTAGATGTTGTGAATAGCTCAAGGCTGTCGATGACATGAAAGACTCTAGGTCATGGGCTTAGGGCTCTAAATGCCATGAACACTCGGGGCTATTGATGACATCAGTCATTCTAGGTCTTGTTCTCAAGGCTCTAGATGCTATGAACTACTCTGGGTTGTGGCTGACATGTATGACTCTAGGTTGTGAGATCAGGGCTCTAGATGCTATTAATAGCTCAGGACTTTAGTTGCTATTAATAGCTCAGGTTTGTGAATGAAATGAGTTTCTCTTGCTTGTGAGCTCAAGGCTCAAGATGTTATGAACAAATCTAGGTTATGGTTGACATGAATGACTCCAAGTCATAAGCTTAGGGCTCCTGATGCTATGAATAACTCAAGGTTATTGATGACATGAAAGACTATGAGTCGTGAATTTAGGGCTCTAGATTCTATGAACAACTCAGACTTGTGGTTGACATGAATGACTCTTGGTCATGAGCTCAAGGGACTAGTTGCTATAAATAGTTGAGGGCTATGGATAACATAGACTACTCTAGGTTGTGAGCTTAGTGCTCTAGATGCAATGAACAACATTGGGTTGTGGTTGACATGAATGACTCTATGTCATGAGCTTAGGGATCTAAATGCTATGAATAACTCAGAGCTATTGATGACACGAAAGAATTTAGGTCATGAGGTTAAAGCTTTAGATGCTATGAACAACTCAAGACTATGGTTGACATGAACGATTCCAGGTCATGAGATGAGGACTCTAGATACAAAGAATGGCTTAGGGATATGGATAAGATCAACTACTTTAGTTTGTGAGCTCAAGACTCAAAATGTTATGAATAGCATTGGGTTGTGGTTGACATAAACGACTCTAGGTTGTGAGCTTAGGGCTCTAAATGGTATTAAGAACCTAGGGTTATCAATAATATGAAAGATTACGGGTTATGAGCTTAAGGCTCTAGATACTATGAAAAACTCAGGGTCATGTTTAACATGAACGACTTTGGGTTGTGAGCCCAAGGCTCTAAATGCTATGAATAACTTAGGTTTGTGCATAACATGGGCTACTCTAGGTTGAGTTCATGGCTCTAAATGCTATAAACAATGTTTGGTTGTGGTTGACATGAATGGCTCTGTTTTGTGAGTTCAGGGCCCTAGATGTAATTAACAACTTTGGGCGATGGTTTACATGAACGACTCTGATTCATTAGGTTAAGGCTCTATATGCTATAAGTAGCTCTGGGCAATAGTTCACTTGTATGAGTTCGGGTCGTGAGCTTAAGACCTTAGATGTTATGAACAACTTAGGGTTGTTAATGACATGAAAGACTCTAAATCATGAGCTTAGGGTGGTGGATGACATGAATGACTTGGGGTTTTAAGCTAAGGGCTACAGATACTATAACATATGAAGGCCATGGTTCAAATGAATGACTTTAGGTCATGTATTCAAGGCTTTAGATGCTATGAATAGCTCAAGGCTATCAATGACATGAGCCACTCTAGGTCTTAAGCTTAGGGCTCTAGATGCTATGAATAACACTAGGTTATCGTTGATATAAACGACTCCAGGTCATGAGCTCATGACTCTAGATGCTATCAAAAGCTTAGAGCTATGGATGACATAATCTACTTTTGTTCATGAGCTTAAGGCACTAGATGCTATCAACAACTCTTGCTTGTGGTTGACATGAACAATTCTAGGTTGTGATCCAAGGACTCTTAATGCTATGAACAACTCAGAGTTGTCGATGAGATAAAAGACTATAGGTCGAGAGCATAGGGCTCTTGGTGCTATGAATAACTTATTGCTATGGATGACATGAGCTACTCTAAGTCATGAACTCAAGTCTCTAAATGTTATGAATAGCTCAGGCCTGTGACATGAAGCCCTCCTTGTCATTAGTTGAGGTCTCTAAATGCTATGAATAGGTCAGGATTGTGGATGACATGAATGACTTGGGGTCGTGAATTAAAGGTTATATATACTGTGAATATCTCAGGTTTGTGGTTGACATGAACAACTCCAGGTCATGAGCTTAAGGCCTTAGATGTTATGAACAACTTAGGGTTGTCGATGACATGTGCCACTTTGGGTCGTGAGCTCAGGGCTAAAGGCTTTAGATGATATGAACTACTCTAGGATGTGGTTGACATGAACGACTCCAAGGGATGAGTTTAGGGTTCTAGGTGTTATGAGCAACTCAAGGTTCCTGATGACATGAAAGACTCTAGGTCGTGAGCTCAAGGTTCTATATTTGATTAGCAACATAGGGTTGTGGATGACATGAATGACTCTAGGTCAGGAGCTTAAGGCCTTATTTGTTATGAACAACTCTAGGCTATGGTTGACATTAATTACTCCTAGTATTGAGTTGAGGGCTTTAGATGTTATGAATAGCTTAGGGTTGTCAATGATATAACCACTCTGGGTCATGAGCTCAGGGCTTTAGATTATATGAAAAGCTTTCGGCTGTTGTTGATATGAACGACTCCAGGTCATGAGCTTAAGACTTTAGATTATATGAACAACTTTAGGTTGTTGATGACATGAAAGACTTCAGGTTGTGAGCTTAGGGCTTGAGATTCTATGAACATGTTAGGGTTGTGGATGACATAAATGACTCTCGATCATGAGCTCTAGGCCCTAGATGCAGTGAACACCTCTAGGTTGTGGTTAACATGAAAGACTCTAAGTTGTGAGCTCATGGCTCTAGATGCTATGAACAGATCAAGGTTATCGATGACATGAGCTAATCTGGGTTGTGAGCTCAAGGCTTTAGATGCTATGAAAAGCTCTAGGCTATGGTTGACATGAATGACTCCGACTCGTGAGCTCACAACTCTAGATGTTATGAACAACTCAAGGATTTTATGACATGAAAGACTTAGGGCTGTGAGCATAGGCCTTTATATTCTATGAACAGGTCAGGGATGTAGATGACATGAACAACTCTCAGTCCTAAGTTCTGAACTCTGGGCTTTAGATGTAATGAACAACTCAAGGTTGTGGTTGACATGAAAGACTCTGAGTTGTGTGCTCATGGCTCTAAATGATGTGAATAGATCTAGGCTATGGTTGACATGAATGACTCTAGGTCATGAGCTCAAGGCTATAGATGCTATTAATAGCATAGGGTTGTGGATGACATGAGGTACTCTAGGTCATGAGCTGTAGCTCTAAATGCTATGTACAACTTTGGGTTGTGGTTGACAACAATGACTATAGGTTGTGAGCTCAGGGCTCCTGATGCTATGAACAACTCCAAGTTGTCAAGGACATGAAATACTATGGGTCATGAGCTTAGGACTATAAATTCTTTGAACTACTTAAGATTATGGTTGACATGATCTACTATAGGTTATGACATCAAGGCTCTAGCTGTTGTAAAGAAATAAGGGTTGTGGATAACATGAGCTACTCTAGGTTGTGTGCTCAGGGCTGTAGATGCTATTACTAACATTGGGTTATGGTTGACATGAACGACTTCACATCGTGAGCTCAAGGCTCTAGATGCTATAAACAAGTCAGGGTTATGGATGACATGAACAACTTTAGGTCATGAGGTAAGGGCTCTAGATTAAATGAATAACTTTGAGCTGTGGTTGAGATGAACAACTGTAGGTCGTGAGCTCAGGGTTTTATATGCTAAGAACCACTCTTGACTGTGGATAACATGGACTACTCTAGATTGTGAGCTCAGGGCTCTAAATACTATGAACAACATTGGGTGTGGTTGACATGAACAACTTCGACTTGTGAGCTTAAAGCTCTAGACGATATGAACAACTCAGGGCTGTCAAAGACATGAAAGACTTCGAGTTGTGAGCTTAAGCTCTAGATTCTACAAACAACTCAAGGGTGTTGAGGACATGTATGGTACTAGGTCGTGAGCTCAGGGCCTTAGATGCAATGAACAACTCTAGGTTATGGTTGACATGAAAAAATCCGGGGTGGGAGCTCAAAGCTCTAGATCTTATGAATAGCTCAGGGTTGTGGATGATATCAACCATTCTAGGTCTTAAGCTTGGGGATTTAGATACTATGAACAACTCTAAGTTGTGGTTGACATGAAGGACTTTAAGTTGTGAGCTTAAGGCTCTAGATGCTATTAATAGCTCAGGGTTATCACTAACATGAGCTACTCTAGGTCATGAGCTCAGGGCTCTAAATGCTATAAATAGCTCATGCGGTGGTTGACATGAATGAATTTGAGTCGTGAGCTCAGGGCTCCTAATGCTAGGAACAAATCAGGGCTAGAAATGACAAGAAAAACTATGGGTCATGAGCTCAAGGCTCTAGATACTACAAACATCTTAAAGCAGTTGTTGACATGAATGAACCTAGGTCGTGAGATTAAGGCACTAGTTGCTAAGAACAATTGAGGATTATGGATAACATGGGCTACTCTAGATCGTGAGCTTAAAGCTTTAAATGCTATGAACAACACTGGGTTGTGGTTGACATGAACGACTCTATGTCATGAGCCTTAAGCTCTAGATTTTATTAATAGCTTAAAGATATGGATGACGTGAAAGACTCTAGGTCATGAGGTTAAAGCTCAAGATGCTATGAACAGATCTGGGTTGTGGTTTACATGAACGACTCCAAGCAATGAGCTGAGGATTCTAAATGCAAAGAATTGCTAAAATATGTGGATAACATGGGCTCCTATGGGTCATGAGCTCAAAGCTAAATGGTATGAACAAAGCTAGGTTGTGGTTGACAAGAACGACTCTAGGTTGTGAGCTTAAGGTTGTCGATGACATGAAAGACTACGAGTTATGGTCTTAGGGCTCTAGATACTATGAACAACTCAAGACTATGTTTTAATATGAACAACTCTTGGGCATGAGCTTAGGGCGTTAGATGCTATGAATAGCTCAAGGATAAGAATAACGTGGGCTACTCTGAGTCATGAGCTCAAGGCTCTAGATGCTATGAATAGCTTTAGGTTATGGTTGACATGAATGAGTCTATGTTGTGAGCGTAAGGCCTTGGATGGTATGAAAAGCTTTGGGTTATGGTTGATATGAATCACTCTTGGTCTTCAAGTCAAGGCTCTAGATGTTATGAATAGCTTTAGGATATAGTTGACATAAACGACTCCGAGTTATGAGGTTCAGACTTTATATGCTATGAACAGCTCTGGGTTGTTGATGACATGAGCTACTCTTCTTCGTGAGCTCAAGGCATTAGATGTTATCAATAGCTCTTGGTCGTGCATGAGATGAATGACTTCTGGTCATGAGCGGAGGCTTCTTGATGCTATGAATTGCTCAGGGTTGTGGATGACATAAAATACTACAGGTCCTGAGCTCAAGGCTCTTAATGTTATAAACAACTTAGGGTTGTGAATGACATGAGCTACTCTAGGTCGTGAACTTGGGGCTTTAGATGTTATGAACAAGTCAACTTTGTGGATGACATGAGCTCCTTTGGGTCTTGAGCTCAGGGCACTAAATGCTATGAACATGTCAGGGTTTTGGTTGACATGAATGACTTGAGGTCGTGAGCTAAGGCCTATAGATAATGTGAACATCTCAGGGTTGTGGTTGATATGAATGACTATAATCATGAGCTCGAGGCTTTAGATGCCATGAACAACTTAGGGTTGTCGATGACATCTACCACTCTATGTCGTGAGCTCAGGGCTTTAGATGCCATGAACAACTCTAGGCTGTAGTTGAAATGAATGACTCTAAGGCGTGAGCTCTTGGCTCCAGGAGATACAAATAACTTAGGGTTATCGATGGTATGAAAGACTCCAAGTCGTGAGCTCAGGGTTCTATATTTTATGAGTAGCTCAGGGTTATGGATGACATGGATGACTTTAGGGCCCTAGATGTAATGAATAGATTTAGGCTATGGTTCACATAAAAGACTCTGGGTGATGAGCTCAGCAATTTAGATGCTATGAACAACTTTGGGTTGTGGTTAACGTGAATGGATCTAGGTTATAAGCTCAGGGCTCTAGATGCTATGAATAGATCTAGGATGTGGTTGACATGAATTAATATGGGTCATGAGCTAAGGGCTCTAGATGCTTTTAACAACTCAGGGTTGTGGATGGCATGAGTTACTTTAGGTTATTGTTTACATGAATGACTTTGGGTTGTGAGCTTAGGGTTCTTAATGCTATGAATAACTCAGGGCTACCAATGACATAAAAGACTATGGGTTGTGAGCTCAGGGCTCTTGATGCTATGAATGGTTCAGGGTTATAAATGATATGAGTTACTCTAGGTCGTGAGCTCAGACTCTTAATGTTATGAGCAACTCAGGGTTATTGATTACATGAGCTCCTTTGAGTCATGAGCTTAAGGCTCTATTTGTTATAAATAGCTTTGGGTCGTAGCTAACATCAACGAATCTGGGTCTTAAGCTTAAGGCTCTAAATGCCATGAATAGATCAAGGTTGTCGATGACATGAAAGTCTCTAAGTTATGAGCTCAGAGCTCTAGATGCTTTGAATAGCTCAAGCTTGTGGATGACATGAACGACTGTTGGTTAAGTGCTCAAGGCTCTAGATGCTATAAACAGTTCTAGGTTGTGGTTCACATGAATGACTCAGAGACATGAGCTCAGGGCTCTAGATGCTATGAATAGCTTCGGGTTAGGGTTGACATGAATGACTTCGGGTGGTGAGCTCAGGGCTTTAGATGTTACAAGGATATGAATGACATGAGCTACTTTAGTTTGTGCGCTTAAGGCACTAGATGCTATGAATAACTCTAGGCTAGGATTGACATGAACAACTTTGGGTCGTGAGGTCGAGGATCTTAATGTTAGAAACAACTCAAGGTTGTGCATGACATGAGCTACTCGAGTCATGAGCTCAAGGCTCTAGATGCTATGGACAACTCAAGGTTGTGGATGACATGAGCATTGGGCTTTAAATGTTATGAACAACTTTAGGTTGTGGTTGACATAAACAACTTCGGGCTATGAGCTCAAGGCCTTAGATGCTATGAACAGGTCATGCTTGTCAATGATACGAAAGTTTCTAGGTCGTGAGCTTAGGGCTCTAGATGTGATGAATAGATTAGGGTTGTGGATGAACATGAATAATTTTGCATCATAAGCTCAGGCATCTAAATGTTATGAACCACTAACATCTGTGGATGACATGAACAACACCGGGTTATGAGCTTAGTGCTCAAGATACTATAAACAATTCAGAATTGTGGTTGACATGAAAGACTCTAGGTCTTGATCTGAAGCCTCTAAATGTTATGAACAACTCAGGGCTCTGGATGACATGAATGACACCAGGTCACAAGCTTAGGGATCTAGATACTATGAACAGCTCATGGTTGTGGTTAACATGAATGAATTTGGGTCGTAAGCTAAGGGCTCTAGATGCTATCAACCATTTAGGGGTGTAGATTGGATGAGCTACTATAGGTCATCTGCTCTGGCCTCTAGATGCCACGAAAAGCTCAGTGCTGTAGATTCTATGAACATATTAGGGTTGTGGTTGACATACGCTACTCCAGGTCATCTGTTCGGCCCTCTAGATGCTATGAATAACCAAGAGTGCTGAATGATATGAACAACTCATGATCCCATGAGCTTAAGGCTCTAAATGTTATGAAAAACTAAGAGTTGTGGATGATAAGAATGAATTAGGATCTTGTGAGCTCGGGCCTTTAGATGATATGAATCCCTCAAGAGGTAGATAATATTCATGATTTTGCATCATAAGCTTAATGTCACAAGATGCTTCAAATGGCCCTCCCTATGGGCTTATATAGGAGGAGGGAAGCTTTTGGAGACTCCTAGAGCCATCTACACTAAGCCATTGGTGGGAAGAGTGTGAAAGGTTCTAGAGATGCCTAGAGATGTCCACACATCTCTACACTATGGTAGAAGGCATAAGAGGAGTTCAAGGCTTTCTAGAAGATTCTAAAGATCTCTTGTATATTCTTGTACATAGGGTTGTACATAGATTAGTGTAGGGAGTTCTAGAATATTCTTGATTTGTAAGGAACCCTCCAAGGTTCCAGAGAGTTCCATTGGTGCCTATAAATAGGCAAGGGCCTCATTTGGCCAAGGCACCACCCAAATCACTTCCTAACCAAGCAAGTAAGCTTCCAAGCACTTGTAAAGGTTTCCTTGAGTTAGTGAAAGCTTCCATTCTTTAAAGAGTTTCCTACTAAGCTTCTTAAGCTTTTTGAGTCGCGAGTGTCTTAGCCGAGCAAGCTAAGCATTGGGGAGCAAGGCTGACTTAGCAAGATCAAGTGTCTTGACTTGCTTAAGTGCTGCACGAGCTTAGTGAATGACTAAGTCCATGACATTAAGCCTTTATATGTAATGAATAAATCATGGTTGTGGATGACATGAATGACTCGAGAAAGTGAGCATAGGCCTCTAGATACTTTGAACACCTCAGGGTTATGGTTGACATGAAAGACTCCTGGTCGTGAGCTAAGGGCTCTAGAAGCTATGAATAACTCAGAGTTGTACATGATATGAATGACTTAGGATCCTATGAGCGCATGCCTCTATATGCTATGAACTGCTCTAGGATATAAGTCATATGAACAATGCTACATCATGAGCTCAAATCACTGGTGCTATGAATAGCTTAAGGCCATAGATGATGTGAACTACTCTAGGTTGTGAATGTAGGGCTCTAGATAACCATATAAATGACTTTAGGTCATAAGCTCAGGGCTCTAGATTCTATGAACTGCTCAAGGGTGTGGATGTGATGAGCTACTTTGAGTTGTGAACTTAGGGCTTTAGATGCTATGAAATGCTCAGAGCTCTTAATGCTATGAAAAGGCTAAGGTTATGGATGACATGAACGACTCTAAGAAATGAGCTCGGGGCTCTAAATGCTATGAACAACTCTAGGTTGTGGTTAGCATGAATGACTTTGGGTTGTGAGCTTAGGGCTTTAGATGCTATGAAAAACTCAAGGCTCTAGATGACATTAACAACATCGGGTCATGGGCTCGGGCCTCTAGATACTATGAACATGTCAAGGTTATGGTTGATATGAAAGACTCCTCATTGTGAGTTCAGATCTCTATAAGCTATGAACAACTTAAATTTGTAGTTGATATGAATGACTCAGGATCCGTGAGCTGTCTCTAAATGCAATGAACTGTTCTAGGATGTGGATGATATGAATGATTTTGCATCATGGGCTCAAGCCTCTAGATGCTATGAATAGGTCAAGGTTGTGGATGACATGAACAACTCTGGGTCGTAAGCTTAAGGCTCTAAAAAATCACATGAATGACTCCAGGTCATAAGCTCAAGGCTCTAGATGCTATGAATAGCTCAAAAGTGTGGATGAGATGAGCTACTCTGGATCATGAGCTTAAGGCTCTACATGACATGAGCTATTTGAGGTCGGGAGCTCAAGGCTCTAGAAGCTATGACCAACCTAGAGCTGTGAATGATATGGAAGACTCAAGATCACATGAGCTCAGGCCTCTAGATGCTATGAATGGCTTAGGGATTTGGTTGACATGAATGACTACGGGTCATGAGCACAAGGCTTTAGATTCTCTACAATGCTCAGAGTTGAGTATGATAAGAATGATTGAGGATCCCGTAAGCTTAGGCCTTAGATGTTATGAATTGATCTGGGCAGTGGATGATATTAACGATTCTACATCATGAGCTCAAGCCTCTAGATTCTATGAATAACTCAGGGTTGTGGATGACATGAATGACTTCGGGTCGTGAGCTCAAGGCTCTAGATGCCATGAACAACTCTAGGTTATGGTTGACATGAATGAATCCGGGTCATGAGTCTAAAGCATTAAATGTTATGAAGAACTCAAGGTTGTAGATTACATCAATGACTCTAAGTCATGAGCTCAGGCAACTGGAGATGAAAGACTTCGAGTTGTTAACTCAGGCCTTAGATGTTATGCACAACTTAGGGCTATCGAATACATGAAAGACTTTGGGTCATAAGCGTAGGGTTTTAAAGTATATGAGAAGCTCTAGGCTATGGTTGACACAAATGACTACTGGTCATGAGCTCAGGGCTCTAGATGTTATGAACAACTTAGAGCTACAATTGACATGAGCAACTCTAGGTTGTGAGCCGAAAGCTCTAGATGTTATGAACAACTCAAGGCTATGGATGACATGAACGACTCCAACTCTTGAGCTCAAGCCTTTACATACTATGAATAGATCAAGGTCCATGTTGACTTGAAAGACTCCAAGTCATGAGCTTAAAGCTCTAGATGTTATAAGTAGCTTAGGGCTATGGTTGACATGAATGGCTCTCGGTTGTGAGCTCAAGTCTCTAGATCCTATCAATAATTAAGGGTTGTAGATGACATAAATGACTTTGGGTCATGCGCTCAGGTCTCTAGATGTTATGAACAACTCAGGGTTATAGTTGACATGAAAAATTCCAGCTCATGATCTTAAGGCTCTAGGTGCTATGAAGAGTTGTGGATGAGATGAACGACTCCAGCTCTTGAGCTCAAGCCTCTAGATACGATGACTAGCTCAAGGCTGTTGTTGATTTGAAAGACTATAGGTCATCAGCTCAAGGCTCTAGATGCTATGAAAAGCTTCGGGTTAGGGGTTGAAATGAACGACTTTGGGTCATGAGCTAAGGGCTCTAGATCCTATGAAAAAGTTAGGGTTGTGGATGATATGAACGACTCTCGATCAAGAGCTTAGGCCTTTAGAGGCTATGAATGGCTCAAGCCTATGGTTGACATGAAACACTCTAGTCATGAGCTTAGGGCTTTAGATGTTATGCATAACTCAAGGTTATGGTTGATATGACCAACTCTAGGTCATTAACTCAAGGTTCTAGATGCTGTGAGTAACTTTGGGATATGGCTTACATGAATGACTATAGGTCGTGAGCTTAAGGCTCTAGATGCTTTGAACAACTCAGGTCTATGGTTAACATGAACAACTCCTGATCATGAGCTTAGGGCTCTAGATGCTACGAACAACTTAGGGCTATGGATGACATGAACGACTCTGGCTTAAGAGCTCAAGCCTCTAGATACTATGAATAGCTCAAGGTTGTTATTAACTTGAAAGACTCCGAGTTGTGAACTAATGGCTCTAGATGATATGAAAAGCTTAGCATTGCCATTGAAATGAATGACTCAAGTTTGTGAGCTCAGGGCTCTAAATCCTATGATTAATTCAAGGATGTGGATATCATGAACTATTATGGGTCATGAGCTTAGGCCTCTAGATACTATGAATAGCTCAATGTTCTGATTGACATGAAGGACATAAGAACTTGAGCTTAGGGCTCTAGATTCTATGAATAACTTTAGGATATGGATGACATGAATGACTCTAGCTCATGAGCTTAGGCCTCTAGATACTATGAACAACTCAAGGCTATTATTTACTTAAAAAAATCTAGGTCATGAGCTCAAGGCTATCATTGGCATGAAAAATTACGTGTCGTGATCTCAAGATTCTTGATAGTATGAATAATTCATAGTTGCGGATGACATGAATGACTCCGGGACATGAGCTTGGGCCTTTAAATACTATGAAGAGCTTAGGGTTGTGGGTAACAAGAAACAAATCTAGGTTAGGAGTTTAGAGTCCTATGAATAGCTCTAGGTTGTGGTTCACATGAATGACTATAGGTCCTAAGCTCAAGGCTCTAGATGCTATGAATAGCTTAAAGTTTTGGTTGACATGAATGACTCTAGGTCATCAGCTCAGGTTTCTAGATGGTATAAATAACGTTGGGATGCGGTTGACATGAAAGACTATGGGTCGTGAGTTAAAGGCACTAGATGGTATGAACAATTGAGGGCTATAATTGACATGAAAAACTTCATCCCATGATCTCAAGGGTCTAGATGTTGTGAACAACTCAGGATTGTGGATGATATGAATTGACTCCAAATCATTAGCTCATGCCTCTAGATACTGTGACCAGCTCAGGGCTATTATTGACTTAAATGATTTTGGGTCATGAGCTCAAGGCTCTAGATGCTATGAATAGGTCAAGGCTGTAGTTGACATGAATGACTCCAAGTTGTGAGCACAAGGTTCTAGAAGCTAAGAGCAGCTCTGGGCTGTGGTTGACATGATTGACCATAGGTCATAAGCTCAAGGCTCTAGATGCTATGAACAACTCAGGGTTGTGGGTGACATGAATAACACTGTCTTAAGAGCTTAGGCCTCTAAATTCTATGAAATGCTTAAGGCCTTTATTGACTTGAAAGGCTTCAAGTCATGATCTAATGGCTCCAAATTAAATTAACATCTCAGTGCTATCGATGAAATGAATGACTCGAGGTTGTGAACTTAGGGCTCTAGCTCATATAATTAAATTAGGGATGTGGATAACATGAACTACTCCAGGTCATGAGCTAAGGACTATAGATATTATGAACACCTCAAGGTTGTAGTTGACATGAACCACACCAAGTCGTGAGCTCAGGGCTCTAGATTCTATTAACAACTCTATGTTGTAGATGACATGAATGACTCTAGCTCATGAGCTAAGGACTCTTGATACTATGAACAACTTAGTGCTATTGTTCACTGGAAAGACTTTGGGTCCTGAGCTCAGCTCTAAATGCTTTTAATAGCTTTAAATTCTTTCAATAGGTCTAGGTTGTGGTTGGCATGAGCAACTCTGGGTCGTGATCTCAAGGATCTTAACCTTATGAATAACTAAGGGTTGTGGATGACATGAATGACTCTGGGTTATGAGCTCATGCCTTTAGATACTATGAAAAGCTTAGGGTTGTGGTTGACATATACAAATCCAGGTCGTTAGGTTAGAGTTCTAGATGTTATGAACAACTCTATGTTGGGGTTGACATGGCCGACTATAGGTCGTGATCTCAAGACTCTAGAGGCTATGAACAACTCAGAGTTGTGGTTGATATAAATGACTCCAAGTCATGAGCTCGAGTCTTTAGATGGTGTGAATAGCTCTGGAGTGTGGTTGACATGAACAACTAGGGGTCGTGAGCTCAGGGCACTAGATGTTATAAGAAATTGAGGGCTTTGGTTGAAATGAACAACTTCATCACTTAATGTCAAGCTCTTAATGTTGTGAACAACTCAAGGTTGTGGATGACATGAATGACTTTGGCTTATGACCTTAGGCCTGTTATTGACTTGAATGACTTTGGGTCATAAGCTTAAGGTTTTAGATGATATGAAAAGGTCAACATTATGGTTAACATGAATGACTCAAGGTTATGAACTAGGGTTCTAGATGCAATGAGTTGTTCTAGGTTGTGGTTGACATGAATGACTACGGGTCATGAGCTTAGGGCTTTAGATGCTATGAATAACTCAGAGTTATACTTGACATGAACAACTTTACATTGTGAGATGAGGGCTCTAGATTAGTATGAACAACTAAGAGCTATGGATGACATGAACGATTTTGACTCATGAGCTCAGTCCTCTACATACTATAAATACTCAAGTCTGACATTGACTTGAAAGACTCTGGGTCATGAGTTGAAGGCTTTAGATGTTATGAGTTGCTCAAGGTTATGGTTGACATAAATGACTATGGGTTGTGAGTTAAAGGTTCCATATCCTATGAATAATTCAAAGTTGAGGATGACATGAACAACTCTAGGTCACGAGCTCAAGTATCTATATACTGTGAATAGCTCATGGTTATGGTTGACATGAACGGCTCCAGATCGTGAGGTCAAGGATCTAGATGCTATGAACAACCTTGGGTTATGGATGACATGAATGACTATGGCTCATGAGGTCAGGCTTCTAGATACTTTGAATAGCTTAGGGTTGTGATTGGCTTAAGAGACTCTAGGTCATGAACTCAAGGCTCTAGATGTTATGAACAACTTGGGAATGTGGTTGACAAGAACGACTTCGAGTTGTGATGTCAAGGCTCTAGATCCTATGAATAATTCAGGCTTTTAGATGACATAAACAACTCCAAGTCATGAGCTCAGGCCACTAAATACTATGAAGAGCTTAGGGTTATGGTTAGCATGATAACTCTAGGTCATGAGCTCAAAGCTTTAGAAGCTATGAACAAATTTAGGTTGTGGTTGACATGAACAACTATGGGTTATATGCTCAAGGCTTTTGATGCTATAAACCACTAAGGGTTATGGTTGAGATGAATGACTCTAGTTCATAAGCCCAGGCTCTAGATGTTACAAACTGCTTGAGGCTATGATTGACATGAGAGACTATAGGTCGTGAGCTCAGGGCTTTAGATGCCATGAACAACTAAAGGTTGTGGTTCGCATGAACAACTCTAGATCATGAGCTTAGGCTTCTAAATGCTATAAATAGGTAAAGGTTATGGTTCTCATGAACAAATTTAGATCACAAGCTTAGGGCTCTAAATGCTATGAATAACTTAGGTCTTGAGCTCTAGGCTTAAGATACTTTGCACAATTCAAGGCTATAGTTAACATGAACAACTCCAGATCGTGGGGATAGTTCTGTAAATTCTATGAATAACTTTGGGTTGCGGTTGACATGAACGACTATAGTTCATGAGCTCAGGGATTTAGATGTTGTGAAAAGCTCAAGGCTACAGTTGACATGAAAAACTCCATATTGTGATCTCAAGGCTTTAGATGTTGTGAACTACTCAAGGTTGTGGATGACATAAACAACTCCGACTCCTAAGCTTAAGCCTCTGGATACTATGACCAGCTTTAGGCTGTTGTTAACTTGAAAAACTCTAGGTCTTTAGGTCAAGGCTCTAGATGCTATGAACAGCTCAGGGTTGGGGTTCAAATGAACGACTCGAGGTTATGAGTTATGAGCTCCAGATCCTATACACAATTTAGGGTTGTGGATGACATGAATGACTCTAGGTCATGAGATGAGGCCATTTGATACTTTGAACAACTAAAGGCTATTTTTGCCTTGAAATACTACAAGTTGGGAGCTCTATGCTACATGTTATGAAAAACTCAGGGTTATGGTTATTATGAACGACTTTGGGTCATGAGCTTAGGGCTCTAGATGCTATGAACAACTCAGGGCTATGAATGACATGACCAACTTGGGGTCATGAGCTCAGGGCTCTAAATGCTATGAATAAGGCTATGGTCGACATGAAAGAGTTCAAGTTTTAAGCTCAATGCTTTAAAAGCAATGAACAACTTAGAGTTTTGGATGATATGAATGACTCAATATCCTATAAGCTCACGCCTCAAGATGCTATGAACAACTCAAAGATATGAATGACATGACCAACTTTGGGTCATGAGCTCAGGGCTCTAGATGTTATGAACAGGGCTATGGTCGACATGAAAAACTCTGGGTCTTAAGCTCATTGCTTTAAAAGAAATGAAGAACTCAGAGTTGTGAATGATATGAATGACTCGGGATCCTATGAGCTCATGCCTCAAGATGCTATGAAGCACTAAAGGTTGTGGATTATATGAATGATTCTTCATCATGAGCTCAAGGTTTTAGATGCGATGAACAACTTACGTCTATGGATGACATGGACAATTCTTGGTCGTGAGCTTAAGGCTCGAAATACTATAGACAAATCAAGGTTATGGTTGACATAAATGACTCTGAGTCGTGAGATCGAGGCTTTTGATGTTATGAACTACTCAGGGTTGTGGATGAGATGGGTTATTTTGGGTTGTGAGCTTAAGGCTTTGGATGCTATAAACCACTCAGGATAGTGGATGAAAGGAGCTACTCTGGTATGAGGTAAGGGTTATGGATGCTATGAACAACCTAGAGTTATGAATAATATGAATGACTCATAATCCCGTGAGCTCGAGCCTATAGATGCTATGAATCACTCAAGGCTTTGGTTGACATGAACGACTCTAGGTTGTAATCTCAAGGCTTTAGATGCTATGAATAGCTTAGAGTTGTGGATGACATGAACGACTTTGTATTCTGTAAGCTCAGGCCTCTAGATACTATGAATTGCTTAGGGCTGTAGATGATATGAATGATTCTACATCATTTGCTCAGCCCTCAAGTACTATGAATAACTTAGGGCTATGGATGACATGAACAACTCTTGGTCATGAGCTTAGGGCTCTAGATGTAATGAACAACCCTTTGTTCTAGTTGAGATGAACAACTCTGAGTTATGAGCTAAAGGCTCTAGATGCTATGAATAAGTCAAGGTTGTCGTTGATAGCTTAGGGCTATGAGCTTAGGGATTTAGATGTTCGGAACAACTTAGGCCTGGGGTCGACATGAATGAATCTGGGATGTAACCTCAAGGCTCTAAATGCTATGAACAACTCAAGGATGTGGAAGACAAAAATGACTTTGGGTGATGAGCTCTAGCATCTAGATACTATCAAGAACTCATGGTTGTAGTTGACATGAAAGACTCCAGGACATGAGCTCAGGCCTCTAGATGCTATGCATAGCTCAAGGCTATTGATGACATGAAACACTCTATGTGGTGTGCTTAGAGCTTTAAATGCTATGCATAGCTTAGGTCTGTTGATGTCATGAAAGAATTTGGGTAAGGAACATAGGAGTCTAGATGCTATGCACAACTCAAGATTGTGGATGACATGATGATTACTACCCAAAAAGTGCTATTTTACACCTTTAAGTCATTATGCTTTAAGCACTTTTGTGTAGTAATTCTTCATCTTTATTCCAATTGGCATGTTAAGGACCTAGCAATGACTTCTAATCATATTTGTGGCTAGTTTTAGTGTTTTGACATCTTTTTGGATCATTAAGACAAGCCAACTAAAGGAGAAAAGCAAAGAGAAGCAAGGAGGAAAACAGAGGACAGTATCTGCAGTCTTCTTTGGCACTTTTGGAGAACTTCCCGAAGTCCATTTTCTACATATTATATACCATTTCAAAGCTCAGGAAGTCAAGAATCCCACGCTTCAAACCATGTACGATTTGGAGCTGAAACCAGGAAGATATGGCCTTCGGAAGACAACTGCTCCAGGTGTGCGAAAGGTGTGCGAAATTCGCACACCCCCTTAGCTGTGCGAATGGTGTGCGAATGGTGTGCGAAACTCGCACACCCCCTTCAGGTGTGCGAAATTTTCGCACACCCCATGCGTGGTGCAAATTTTCCTCTGTTTTTGCCGACTCCACTTTAGATATTTTCTTTTGTATTTTTTGATGTAATTTCCTTTCTTCTCCTTGTAACAAGCCAATCACAAGCTTTGCTTTTGTAAAAACTTTATAAGGGGTGGAAATCACCTCTTGAAGACATGTATCACACGTGTTATGTTTGACACTTAGAAATATACAGAGCTCTCTCGTTTTCTATTTTCTCTTTACTATTTTCTTTTTCTTGGAAGCCAAACAACCTCTGAGGATGTTTTCTCAGAGGATGAGAGGCTAAACTCTTAGTTTCTTGGAGTGAAGGAAGCTAGGTGAAAAGTCCAGATGCAAAGGTGGAAAACGCTCGTGCATTTAATACAGGTAGTTGAAGTTCATAAATGGCTTTTAAATCCAAAGTTTTGCTTTAAATCCCTTAGAATCACTTTGAATGGCCAATACATGGTAAGCTTCAGGTCTCTGTGGATGCTTATTGCTAGATCCATATCAGTCCATTAGTTATCATGTACGAGCCATTGGAAAGTGGTTCAAGGTGAAGACCTATAGTGTCTAAAGCCATTAATGGACCTTGACTACCATTTCTATTGATTTTTATGGATTAAATCTTCATTGTTAAACCTATACCGGTTCGGGAAATAACTATAGGTTAAATCCCCAATGCGAGGAGAAAAATCCAGAATTTTCCAGTTTGCATTCTAAACTTGATCCTAGCAATCCTTAGCTCCGAGAAACTTTCTTTCTTCCATTTTTAATTAGTTTATGTTAATTTAGTTTCAAACACTTTCAAAACAAATTTTATTTTCTTTTAAACTTTAAGTTTTTGATAAAGGAAATCATTAAATCCAATTTCTAATCTTGAGTATATCACTGGTAGAATGAAAACCCATCCTAGAGTTCGACCCTAGAGCCACTATACTATAGTAGCTTTGCTACACTAGTATGAGGTCATAGGTTTTATAAATGTTTTTTATTAAATGACCCGACTGGATTGTTCTTGTGAATCAAAATGGCGCCGTTGCCAGGGATGGTGCCACAATACAGTGATAGAACCTTTTAGAGGCTACTTGTGATTTTCATCACAAGTTTGGTGAATTCCTTTTTCACTAACTTTATTTCCTTTCTTTTAATTGTAGAATTCCTTTTGTTTTCTTTCTAACCTTAACTTTCCTCTAGTTTTCTTTTGTTTTTGTTGTCTTTGTTTTGTTTTCAGGTAAGTAGTGATTTGTGCATGCCCTATTGGATTGGGGACCAAGAGGGAAGATTAGTAAGGATTGAGAATCCTCAAGACACAGAGTTGGATATCTGTGTAAACATCATGGACCCTCCGCAAGAGGATCAGAATTCTCAACAAGGTCAAGGGGGTAATCCAAATGCATATCTATCCATGAGGGATAGAATGCACCCACCAAGGATGAGTGCACGCTCATGCATCATACCTCCTCTTGAGCAGCTGATTATAAGGCCCCATATTATGCCCCTTCTACCAAATTTCCATGAAATGGAGAGTGAGAATCCATATGCCCACATCAAGGAGTTTGAGGAGGTGTGCAATACCTTTAGAGAGGGACGAGCTTCAATAGACTTGATGAGACTCAAGCTATTCCCTTTCACTTTGAAGGACAAGGCAAAAATATGGCTTAATTCTTTAAGGCCAAGGAGCATAAGGAATTAGGTTGATCTTCAGGTTGAGTTTTTGAAGAAATTTTTCCCCACCCATAGGACCAATGGGTTGAAGAGGCAAAGCACAAACTTTTCTGCAAAAGAAAATGAGAAGTTCCATGAATGTTGGGAAAGGTATATGGAAGTCATCAATGCTTGTCCTCATCATGGCTTTGATACATGGCTCTTGGTGAGCTATTTCTATGATGGAATGTCTTCCTCCATGAAGCAAATTCTTGAAACCATGTGTGGGGGAGATTTTATGAGTAAGAATCCGGAAGAAGCCATGGATTTTTTAAGTTATGTATCTGAGGTAAAAAGAGGATGGGATGAGCCCAACTCAAAGGAATTGGGGAGGATGAAAGCTCCTGTTAATCCAAAGGGTGGAATGTACATGTTAAGTGAAGACATGGACATGAAAGCTAAGGTGGCAACAATAGCAAGGAGGTTGGAAGAACTTGAGTTGAAAAAGATGCATGAAGTCCAAGTCATTTCCGAGACTCAAGCCCATGCCATGCTATGCACCATTTTCCAATCATGTGATCATGTGGTAGATGAGTGCCCAACCATGCCAGCTATGAGGGAGATGTTAGGTGACCAAGCCAATGTTGTGGGGCAATTTAGGCCTAACAACAATGCACCTTATGGAAACACCTATAATTCAAGCTGGAGAAACCATCCAAATTTTTTCTTGGAAACCAAGACCACCTCCATACCAACCACAAGCCCAAACTCAAGCACCTCAACAAACCTCTTCAGTGGAGTAAGCCATTGCAAACCTAAGCAAAGTCATGAATGACTTTGTGGGTGAACAAAGGGCAATCAACTCACAATTGCACCAAAAGATTGAGAATGTTGAGAGTTCTCTAAATAAGAGAATGGATGGGATGCAAAATGATCTATATCAGAAGATAGATAATATTCAATACTCCATCTCTAGGCTTACCAACCTCAACACAGTGAATGAGAAAGGGAAGTTCCCCTATCAACCAAGCCAAAATCCAAAGGGTGTTCATGAAGTTGAAACCCAAGAGGGGGATTCTTCAAAGTTGAGGGAGGTCAAAGTTGTGATCACCTTGAGGAGTGGAAAGGAGGTTGATCAACCCTTGCTTAAGGTGAGGCAAGATGAAGAACCTTTGTCAAAGAAAACCTTGGTTAAAGAGAGCAATAACCAAGAAGAGGAGAGTGGGAAGAAAAGTGCATCCAAATCAAGCTTTGAAGAAGAGCCAAGGATAGTGATTAAAGAGGATATGATGAAGAAACACATGCCTCCCCCTTTTCCTCAAGCTTTACATGGAAAGAAGGAAATTAAGAATTCATCAGAAATTCTTGAAGTCTTGAAACAAGTGAAGGTGAATATACCCTTACTTGATATGATCAAGCAAGTCCCCACATATGCAAAGTTTCTAAAGGACTTGTGCATGGTCAAGAGAGCGTTACATGTGACAAAGAATGCATTCTTCACTGAGCAAGTAAGTGCTATCATTCAGAGTAAGTCTCCAGTTAAGTATAAAGATCCGGGTTGCCCAACCATTGCAGTCAACATTGGAGGGACACTTGTGGAGAAAGCTTTACTAGACTTGGGGGCAAGTGTGAATTTGCTCCCATACTCTGTGTACAAGCAATTGGGACTTGGAGGATTGAAGCCCACAGCCATCACTCTCTCCTTAGCTGATAGGTCTGTCAAAATCCCAAGGGGGGTGATAGAGGATGTTCTAGTGCAAGTGGACAAATTCTACTATCTCGTGGATTTTGTTGTGCTTGATACCGATCCCACTGTTATGGAAGCCAATTACATGCCAATCATCCTTGGGAGACCTTTCCTGGCTACCTCCAATGCCATCATCAATTGTAGAAATGGGGTGATGCAGCTCACATTTGGAAACATGACCTTGGAATTAAACATATTCCATCTTTGTAAGAGGTATCTTCACCCAGAAGATGAGGAAGGATTGGAGGAGGTGTGCCTAATCAACACCTTGGTTGAAGAGCATTATGACAAGAGCTTAGAAGAGAGCTTGAATGAAAGCCTTGAAGTGCTTGAAGAAGGGTTACTTGAACCCTCTGATGTGCTAGCTACCATGTCTCCTTGGAGGAGACGGGAAGAGATCTTACCACTGTTCAATAAGGAGGACTCACAAGGAGCAGCTATGGAGGACCCTCCAAAGCTTGTTTTGAAGCCACTTCCTGTTAATTTGAAGTATGCATATTTGGAGGAAGATGAGAAATGTCTAGTGGTGGTCTCTTCAAATCTCAAAAGTGATCAAGAGGATTGTCTTTTGGGAGTCCTCAGAAAATGCAAGAAAGCCATTGGATGGAAAATTTCTGATCTGAAAGGGATTAGTCCTCTGGTGTGCACCCACCATATCTATATGGAGGAAGATGCAAAACCAGTGAGGCAGCCCCAGAGGAGGTTGAATCCTCACATGCAAGAGGTGGTGAGGGGTGAAGTTCTTAAGCTACTACAAGCAGGGATCATATATCCCATTTCAGATAGCTTGTGGGTGAGCCCCACCCAAGTAGTTCCAAAGAAATCTGGAATCACTGTGATCCAGAATGAGAAAGGGGAGGAAGTCTCTACACGTCCTACCTCAGGATGGAGGGTGTGTATAGACTACAGGAGGTTGAATTCAGTGACTAGAAAGGACCATTTCCCATTGCCTTTCATGGACCAAGTCCTTGAGAGAGTCTCAAGACATCCTTTCTACTGTTTTCTAGATGGTTACTCGGGGTACTTCCAAATAGAGATTGATTTGGAAGATCAAGAAAAGACAACCTTCACATGCCCCTTTGGTACTTTTGCGTATAGGAGAATGCCCTTTGGTATATGTAATGCTCCTGCAACCTTCCAAAGATGTATGCTAAGCATCTTCAGTGATATGGTAGAATGCATCATGGAAGTCTTCATGGATGACATCACTATTTATGGAAGTTCTTTTGAGGAGTGTTTGTTGCACTTAGAAGCAGTTCTCCACGGATGTATTGAGAAAGACCTAGTGCTAAATTGGGAGAAGTGCCATTTTATGGTACAACAAGGCATTGTCTTAGGACATGTAATCTCCAAAAATGGCATTGAGGTAGATAAGGCAAAGGTGGAGCTAATTGTTAAGTTGCCACCTCCCATAAATGTTAAAGGAATTAGGCAATTCCTAGGACATACCGGGTTCTATAGGAGGTTCATGAAGGATTTCTCAAAAATCTCAAAGCCTCTTTGTGAACTCTTGGTAAAGGATGCCAAGTTTGTGTGGGATGAGAAGTGTCAGAAGAGTTTTGAGGAACTAAAGCAATTCCTCACAACTGCACCAATAGTGAGATCCCCAAATTGGAAATTACCTTTTGAGGTAATGTGTGATGCAAGTGATCTTGCTATGGGGGCTGTTTTGGGGCAAAGAGAGGATGGAAAGACCTATGTGATTTATTACGCGAGCAAAACTTTGAACGAGGCTCAAAGGAACTACACAACTACTGAGAAGGAGTTGTTGGCAGTAGTTTTTGCCTTGGATAAGTTTCATGCCTATTTAGTAGGGTCCTCTATAGTGGTGTTCACTGACCATTCCACTTTGAAGTACTTGCTAACCAAGCAAGATGCCAAGGCAAGATTGATAAGATGGATCTTTTTTTATAACCCGACTCTTGGTAGCTTGGCATGTAAGGGTATCAACAAAATTTATACCTAACGTCCTTACACTAAAGTAGCAAAGCTACTATAGCATAGTGGCTCTAGGATCGAACACTGGGATGGGTTTTTACTTTAACTGGTGAAGTTCGGAGGATGGAGTGAACTTTTCTTAATAAAAATTAGGTTAAGATGAAAACATAAAAAGATGAAGGTGTTGTAAACTAAACTAACATGAAAATAGGTTAAAAGATGGAAAAAGAAGTTTCTCAAAGCTTTGGATAGCCATGCTTAACTCACAGTGTAAAAATGGAGATTTTGGGACTTTTCACCTCGAGTTGGGGAAGCAACTAAGGTGATGCTTACTTCCCGAACCGGTATGAGTTTAACAACTAAGTTTTAGTCCTTGAAAACTTACAAAAAGGGTAGCTGAACCTCATAAATGCTCTTTTATTGATATAGGACATCTCCTCCCCTTGCAATACAATGGCTCGTAGGAGATAACTAATGAACGTCAGTGGATCTAACAATAAGAATCCACTGAGACCAAAAGGTTATCAAGTATTGGCCATTCAAAGCAAGTCAGGGGGATTAAAAGCTTTACTTTGAATGAAAACATTTATGATGCTCGGCTACTTACATTTATGGCTTGGAAATCTCCATCCTGACACGGGAGCTTCACATGGCATCCATTACTTCAAGAAACTAAAAGGTTTTAGCCTCTCATCCTTGGGGATTTCATCCTCCAAGGATGTTTGGCTACTAAGAAAATGAGAAAGAAAGGGGAAAAGAAGCGTATGAACAAAAGTGCTCTTATAATTTCTAAGGTTATAGGTTACAAGCTCTTCTCGTCTGAGGCTCTTCACCTCTATTTAAAGACAATAACAAGCTAAATTACAAAAGCTATTACAAAAGCAACCTTTTCATTGGTTGATTACAAGGTTACAAAAGGAATTTACATGAGAAAATATCAAGCTAAAAATATATGGGAAGTCAGTGGTGTGTGCGTGGAGAAACAGAGGAAATTTGGCATTTTTGCAATGTGCCTAAATCCTCCTTGCGAAATTTCGCAACGTTGTGAAATGGCAAAATTTCGCATCGTGAGGAAAATCCCCTTGCGAAATTTCGCAAGGAGAAATTCACCTTGCGAAATTTTCGCAAGGTTTGATGCAGTTGTCTTCCGAAGGCCATATCTTCCTCATTTCAGCTCCAAATTGTACACAGTTTAAAGCATTGGATTCTTGACTTCCTGAGCTTTGAAATGGTATAGCATGTAGAAAATGGACTTCGGGAAGTGCCCCAAAAGTGTGAAAGAAGACTGCAGTTGCTGTCCTCTGTTCTCCTCTTCGCTTCTCTTTGCTTGTGCTCGTGCTTCCACTTGAAATTCAAGCCTGTAAACTTCCAAAATCCTTCCTTTAACTTGTCCAAGTAGCTCCTCCATCATTTGGCATGCTTGAATTGATTCATAAGCTGATAAAAATATGTAAACTTGCCATAAAATGGTTAAAACCAATTACCAAGGACCTTAATGAATTAATTGGGTTAAATGAATATGATTACTACACAAAGGTGCTTAAAACCATTATAATTAGGTCTACAAAATAGCACTTTTTGGTAGTAATCACTTTTGCTCCAAGAATTCAATCTCCAAATCCGGGATAAAAAGGGAGTAGAAAATGTGGTAGCTGACCATTTGTCAAGACTTGTGATAGCACATGACTCACATGGTCTGCCTATCAATGATGACTTCCCTGAGGAGTCTCTCATGTCAATAGATGTAGCTCCTTGGTATTCTCACATTGCAAATTACTTGGTTACTGGGGAAGTTCCAAGCGAGTGGAGTGCCCAAGACAAGAGGCATTTCTTTGCTAAGATCCATGCCTATTATTGGGAGGAGCCTTTTCTCTTCAAATATTGTGCGGATCAAATCATAAGGAAATGTGTTCCTGAACAAGAGCAATCTGGAATTCTTTCCCATTGCCATGATAGTGCATGTGGAGGTCATTTTGCCTCCCAGAAAACAGCTATGAAAGTGATCCAATTAGGGTTTTGGTGGCCCTCTCTTTTCAAGGATGCCCACTCTATGTGCAAGGGATGTGATCGGTGTCAAAGGCTTGGTAAGCTTACACGCCGAAATATGATGCCCTTGAACCCCATCTTGATAGTGGATGTCTTTGATGTTTGGGGGATAGACTTCATGGGACCATTTCCAATGTCATTTGGACATTCCTACATTTTGGTGGGAGTGGATTATGTCTCTAAGTGGGTGGAAGCAATCCCATGTAGGAGCAATGATCACAAGGTGGTTCTTAAATTCCTTAAGGACAACATCTTTGCAAGATTTGGAGTGCCTAAGGCCATTATAAGTGATGGAGGAACCCACTTTTGCAATAAACCTCTTGAGACTCTTCTAGCCAAATATGGGGTTAAGCACAAGGTAGCTACACCTTATCACCCTCAAACAAGTGGCCAAGTTGAGTTAGCCAACCGGGAGATCAAGAATATATTGATGAAGGTGGTGAATGTGAATAGGAAGGATTGGTCTATTAAGCTCCTAGATTCTTTATGGGTGTATAGGACCGCTTACAAGACCATTCTTGGAATGTCTCTTTATCGCCTTGTTTATGGCAAAGCGTGCCATCTTCCAGTGGAGATTGAATATAAAGCATGGTGGGCAATCAAGAAGCTCAACATGGATTTGACAAGAGCCGGGTTGAAAAGATGTTTGGATTTGAATGAATTGGAGGAAATGAGGAATGATGCTTACCTCAATTCAAAAATTGCAAAGGAGAGGTTGAAGAAATGGCATGATCAATTGGTAAATCAGAAGAATTTTGCCAAGGGGCAAAGAGTCTTGCTTTATGACTCTAAGCTTCATCTTTTTCCGGGAAAATTGAAATCAAGATGAACGGGCCCTTTCATAGTTCATGAGGTGCAACCAAATGGAGTAGTGGAACTACTCAACTTCAATAGCACTCGAACTTTCAAAGTGAATGGGCATCGTCTCAAGCCCTTTATCAAATCTTTTTCCCGAGACAAGGAGGAATTCATCCTCCTTGATCCACCTCCAGCATGAAAACACTTGGTTCATGGTTGAACTTAGTCTCTCCAAAGACTAAAAAGTTCATCCTCTTTTTGTTTTCTTTTTAAGTTGATTTTAGTTTAAGCTAGTGTTTTCTTGTGTTTATGCATGTTTTGATTTTTATTTTTGACTTTAATTTCATTCTCACGTGGTTTAAATTGTTTTTTCGTGTTAACATGTAGGTGGGAAGGCTTGAAGAATGAAGTCTTGGTGGAAACAGGGGAAAATAGGGGAGAAAAATCAAGACTCAGCAAAATTCTCACACCCCACTACCCTGTGCGAATTTGCTTTTCCACCAACTTTCAAAATTGCATGCTCTCGGTCCCTTGTGCGAATTTCACAGGTATGCGAACCTTGTGCGAACCCTGTGCGAATTCATTTTTTGCGCCAATTTTCAAAACCATGCTCTCTGTCTTGGAGAATCACAGGTATGCGAAATTTTCGCACACCATTTTCCCCTGTGCGAAATTCAATTTTCTCTTTAAAAACCATGTTCTCCTCTTCAAGTCTTAGCTCCTTCTTCAATTCTCTCAAAACCTCTCTTCCGATCACCAACTTCCATCCACAAAACTCCTTTCCTTCATCATCCATCATCATCAACACCACCATGGCAGCCATTATCCATAGCTCCACTCCATAGCCGCGACATCCACTATTCATCACTTTCCATTTTCGGCAATTTCATCTCCTTCCACCATCAAAATCCTTTCAAATCTTCACCCAACACTCTAAATCCATCCATAATCCAATCCCAACCTTGTTCTTACCAAACCAAAGCCTAAACCATAAGCACTCAAGCCATGGTTTCTTCATAAGAAACCCATTGCCGCCGGCCATGGGAGCTCCCAATCTTCAATTTTCCTCTTGAAAAGCTCCAATTTCCAAGCCTATTCACCATGACAAATCTTTTTCATACCTAAGCCAGCTTTTCCCACCCTCAAAGGCCACAAATTTTCACCATCTCAAACAAGCCACAATTCTTCAAACGTGCGGGTGAATAGTACCCTATGCGAAAATTTCGCACCCCCCCCCCCCCCCCTGTGCGAAAATCTCAACTTCTCCATCCCTACCTTCCATAATTCCGAGCCTCTGAGCCTCATTTCATCGCTTCATCATGCCTAAGACCCGAGGAGGATCTACCTCAGCTCCCCATAGCAGTCAGAGAGCCGCCCCTGTGCGGGCCCCACTAGATGCACCTCACATTTACCTGATTCTGCCCCTCAGAGCAGATACCATACGAGGAGAGCATCTGCCACGTCTATGGCCCCTACACAAATTCCACCTCAGAGTCCTCCTACAAAGAAAGCCAAGACTTCAGAGCCAGGAGAGTCCTCCAGAGCACCTCGGGATTCACAGTCTCAGCTTTCTTCCACCAGGCACCCTAGACCTAGCTTGCCCATTGAGGGCAACTCCGATTACTGATCGAGAGACTTTCATGTCGAGACATATTTCGATCACTCTCTTATGCGAAAGCAGCCTGAGTTGCGGGATTCATACCGCCTACTTGAGAAGTGCCATCTTGTACCCTTTATGACTCTGCCCCAGTTCTTTTATCCTCGAGTAGCTTTAGACTTTTACCAGTCTATGACTACTCGTGACGTCCCGGTACCAGCCTCGATCCTTTTTACCATTGATGGATGCCAGGGTATTTTGGGGGCTAGACAGATTGCCGATGCCTTCCATATCCCTTTTGCACCAGCAGATCCCGTTACATTTAGACGCTGGGCCCCACTTTCTGAGTGGGACATGGTTCGTATCCTATCTCGAGGGACATCTTCCCAGAGGACCATTTTGAGGAGAGAGCTTCCCCTAGAGATGCTTCTAGTTGATGTGGTGCTTCGCGCCAATCTTTTTCCTCTTCAGCATAAAGTGCAGAGACGAGGGGCCATTATGGAGGCATTATTCCGTATCTCTGAGGGCTATTACTTTGGCCCCCATCATTTGATTATGGCCGCCCTCCTCCATTTTGAGGAGAAGGTGCATACGCGGCGTCTTGCAAGGGCAGACTCCATTCCTTTACTTTTTCCTCGGCTGCTATGCCATGTTTTGGTGCATATGGGTTTTCCTACAGACCCTCATTCTAAGACCCGCCGCCATTGTCGAGAGAGCTTCTCTCTTGACCAATGGACTCAGATATGGCTCCATCGCCAGTCCCCAGAACTTCCCGAGCCAAGGGAAGTCCCTCCTGCTTCGTCCACTTCAGCTCCTCCACAGCCTGTACCGGAGGCAGCATCATCTGATGCCCCACCTGCTGTTCCTCCTACATCAGAGTCGCCCATTACTATCCCTGGTGCCGAGTATCGTGCCTTGCTCGCTTCTTTCCAAACTTTGACCACTACTCAGACGGCCATTATGGAGCGGATGGACCACTTCCAGCTTCAGCAGGACCAGCAGACTCTCATTCTCCGTGAGATTCAGCAGCACCTTGGTCTTTCACCACCAGCTCCACCTATAGCGGTTCCTTCCACAGTTGCAGCGGAGGACCCCTCCTATCCACCAGAGGAGCCTACTACTTGATCATACGATCACTCCTCTCCTTTTTTGTATCTATATGCTACGTTTTTGGATGTCTTATATATTTTGGACCACTTTTATACTGGGATTGGATGTACTCCATGTTTATTTTGTATATTGTACTCTCTCAGTTTATATAGACATCTTCTCTTTTTGTGTATTTAGCTATTCCATTTTATTTCCTCTTTTCATCACTCTTATGATTTTTCTTTTCTTATGCAACATGTGGTTTCTCCTGTTCATTCAGAGTCCCTTACTATCAGGAGGTATCACTTCCTCCCTTATTTTATCGCTTGCTTTTTGAACATTGGGGACAATGTTCATCCTAGTTGGGGGGAGAGTTGAGGAAGTAATTTGTTGAATATTTTGTTAAGTTTTTGCTAACAAATTTTTTTGCAAACTCTCTTTGTTTTCTCAAATATAAATTCTCAAAAGTAAATGGGAGAAATTAAATTCTTATCTTATTGCCATAGTCTCAGAGTTTGTATTATGCTTATTAAAGTTGATAAATTGTTGAAGCTCCTTTTGTTTTCAATCTTAAGTCTTCCACTCTAATCTTTTCACACACTGAACACATTAGATTCCAGTTATAAGATGGAAAACTTTCTCACCCCCCTAAACTTAGGAAATTTTCGACTTGGTGCCATTGACCTCATTCTATTAGTGTTGGGACACCTTATAAAAGGCCAATGTGTCTTATGAATAATTTTTGCTAAAAGTTAGAGAAAAACCTTAGTTGGGGGGAGAATATAGTTTGACATACTATAACTGGAAATTAAGCACCTTAACACTTAGATTTTTGTGGAAGATTAAGAGTTGATCCTTTGGGAGTGGAAATTATTTTCATACTCAAATTTGCATAATGCCCGCTCTTTGCAAGTTGTGATAGGTAAGTTATTTGATAACTCTTGTTGATGATTGAGTTTTATATCCTTAACTTGCCATGTGAGAGTTTGATCCAATCATGCCACTTGATTATTTTTTGGAGTGATCAGCATGATTTTGTGAATTATTATTATCTATTTTTCTTTCTTTTTCTCTCCTTCATTGCTCAGGGACTAGCAATGTGTCAGTTGGGGGGAGTGATTACTACCCAAAAAGTGCTATTTTACACCTTTAAGTCATTATGCTTTAAGCACTTTTGTGTAGTAATTCTTCATCTTTATTCCAATTGGCATGTTAAGGACCTAGCAATGACTTCTAATCATATTTGTGGCTAGTTTTAGTGTTTTGACATCTTTTTGGATCATTAAGACAAGCCAACTAAAGGAGAAAAGCAAAGAAAAGCAAAGAGAAGCAAAGAGAAGCAAGGAGGAAAATAGAGGACAGCAGCTGCAGTCTTCTTTGGCACTTTTGGAGCACTTCCCAAAGTCCATTTTCTATATGCTATATACCATTTCAAAGCTCAGGAAGTCAAAAATCCAACGCTTCAAACCGTGTACTATTTGGAGCTGAAACGAGGAAGATATGGCCTTTGGAAGACAACTGCTCCAGGTGTGCGAAAGGTGTGCGAATGGTGTGCGAAACTCGCACACCCCCTTCAGGTGTGTGAAATTTTCGCACACCCCATGCGTGGTGCGAATTTTCCTCTGTTTTTGCCGACTCCACTTTAGATATTTTCTTTTGTATTTTTTGATGTAATTTCCTTTCTTCTCCTTGTAACAAGCCAATCACAAGCTTTGCTTTTGTAAAAACTTTATAAGGGGTGGAAATCACCTCTTGAAGACATGTATCACGCGTGTTATGTTTGACACTTAGAAATATACAGAGCTCTCTCGTTTTCTATTTTCTCTTTACTATTTTCTTTTTCTTGGAAGCCAAACAACCTCTGAGGATGTTTTCTCAGAGGATTAGAGGCTAAACTCTTAGTTTCTTGGAGTGAAGGAAGCTAGGTGAAAAGTCTAGATGCAAAGGTGGAAAATGCTCGTGCATTAAATACAGGTAGTTGAAGTTCATAAATGGCTTTTAAATCCAAAGTTTTGCTTTAAATCCCTTAGAATCACTTTGAATGGCCAATACATGGTAAGCTTCAGGTCTCTGTGGATGCTTATTGCTAGATCCATATCAGTCCATTAGTTATCATGTACGAGCCATTGGAAAGTGGTTCAAGGTGAAGACCTATAGTGTCTAAAGCCATTAATGGACCTTGACTACCATTTCTATTGATTTTTATGGATTAAATCTTCATTGTTAAACCTATACCGGTTTGGGAAATAACTATAGGTTAAATCCCCAATGCGAGGAGAAAAATCCGGAATTTTCCACTGTGCATTCTAAACTTGATCCTAGCAATCCTTAGCTCCGAGAAACTTTCTTTCTTCCATTTTTAATTAGTTTATGTTAATTTAGTTTCAAACACTTTCAAAACAAATTTTATTTTCTTTTAAACTTTAAGTTTTTGATAAAGGAAATCATTAAATCCAATTTCTAATCTCGAGTATATCACTGGTAGAATGAAAACCCATCCCAGAGTTCGACCCTAGAGCCACTATACTATAGTAGCTTTGCTACACTAGTATGAGGTCATAGGTTTTATAAATGTTTTTGATTAAATGACTCGACTAGATTGTTTTCCACGAATCACATGAACGACTCTTAATCAAAAGCTTAGGGCTCTAGATACTATGAACAATCGAGTGTTATGGTTGACATAACTGACTCCTGGTCGTGAGCTTAGGGTTTTAGATGCTATGAATACCTCAGGGCTGTGAATGATAAGAGCTACTCCGAGTGGTGAGCTCAATGCTTTAAATTCTATAAATAACACAAAATTGTGGATGATATGAACAACTCGGATCCCATGAACTTAGGCTTCTAGATGCTATGAACCACTCAAGGTTGTGGATTCTATGGAAGATTCTACATCATGAGCTCAGGCCTCTAAATGCTATGAACGGGTTAGGGGTTATGGTTGACATGAAAGACTTTAGGTTGTGAGCTTAAGGCTCTATAAACAATGAACAACTCAGAGTTATGGATGATATGAATCACTCAGGATCCTATCAATTAAGGCCTCTAGATGCTGTGAACCACTTAAGATTATGGATTACAGTAACGACTCTGGGTCGTGAGCTTAGCACCGTAGATACTATGAACACCTCAGAGTTATGGTTGACATGAATGACTCTGGGTCGTAAGCTCAGGGCTCTAAATGCTATGAAAAACTCAGGGGTGTGGATGAAATGAACTACTCTGGGTTGTGAGCTTAAGGTTTGGATGCTATGAATAGCTCAAGGCTGTAGATGACATAAGGTACTCTGGATCGTGAGCTTAAGGCTTTGGATGTTATGAACAACTTAGAGTTATGAATTATATGAATGACTCAGGATCCTGTGAGCACAGGTCTCTAGATGATATGAGCCGCTCAAGGCTTTGGTTGAGGTGAACAACTTTAGGTCATGAGCTAGGGATCTAGATGCCATGAATAGGTCCGATTTATGGATGATATGAATGACTTGGGATCTGGTGAGCTTAGGCCTCTAGATTCTTTAAACAGATTAGGGCAATGGATGATAGGAAGGATTCTACATCATTAACTTAAGTCTCTGATTACTACTCAAAAAGTGCTATTTTATAGCTTGTAATTAACTCTTTTAAACCCTTTTGAGTAGTAGTTATTACCTTTTAATTCAATTGGCATGTTAAGGACCCTTGCAATCGTTTCTAATCAAATTGTGTTAAGTTTTTGGTGTTTTTGATAGCTTTTTGATCACCAAAGCAATCTAAGATGAGGGAGAGCTTTATATAATCCATGGAAAAGCAAATGGAAGCTCATTTACACAAAGAATTCAAGCTTCGGAGCTTCGTAGTTCTTTGCCAAAGCCAATCAAGAATACAAGGAGGAAAAAGAGAGAAATCTAACATGAAGAATTCAAGACGATAGCAACTATTGGACACATTTTGAGTACTTTCTAGAGTCCATTTTATGCATACTATATGTTGTTTCAAATCTTGGGAAGTCAAGAGTCCAACGCTTTAAATGGTGTGCAAATCAGAGTTGAAACGAAGAAGTTATGGCCGTTTGAAGATAACCGCATCAAGTTATGCAAAATTTCGCAATTGCTAAATGAGCTGCGAAATGAAATCCACTTGCGAAATTTCACAAGGTGTTTCGTAGCTACAAAACCACTTGCAAGCACACGTGTGCCACTTCGCAAGTTGAAACTCTATCTTCGCAACTATAAACCACGTTGCGAAATCACCTCCAAGCTAAGAATCAAGTTACAAATCATCTCCAAGTTTTGGAATCACCTCCAAGTTGTGAAATCACAAATTCAACTTGCAAAATGGATAATTCAACATGTGAATCACCTTTCAAAATCCACCTGTGCAATCTCAGATATTTGCAACCGACTCAGTTAGATTTTTTCTCGAGATATTTTGTGTAAATTTCTATTTTCTCATTGTAATCAGTCGAAGATATTATTGGGATATTTCTTAGAAAATATCTCTCTATATATATCTTTGAACCAATGTAAAGAACCAAAGAATATATATCATATATCAGATATGTAATCGGCGATAGTAAGAAACACATCTACAGAGCACTCGCTCTGCTTTTCCTATATATTTTTGTTTTCTCGTTATTTTTATTTCTAGAAAATCAAACTCTGAGGATGTTTCCTTAGAGGATGAGTGGCTAGGCTTTTTGTCTCTTAGAGTGAAGAAAGCCGGGTAAGTTTTCGCATGCAAAAATTGAAAGTTTTGTTGTTTCAGCTTTTAATGAAGAGAAAGTGTGACCCGTTAATGGTTTCTATGTTTTTAGTTAACTTAAAACGCCTCTAAATCACCCGGGCCAACACTTGGTAAGGCAAGTGATCTCCATCCATTGAGATGCACTAGTTTATCTCTTGCGAGCCTTTGGGAGGTGGTTTAAAGGTAGGATTTTATAGAATAGCCAACACTTAGTAAGTTTTTGGACTCCAAGGAGACATTCATTAGTTATCTCTTGCGAGCTGTTGACGGGTAATCCAAGGTTAAGGATCACCTTGAATGGAAAATGCTAGGTGAGAGGTATGAGCCATTACAAGATGCATCAGTGAGAGGGATTTAGTGTTGAACCCATTAATGGGAAGCATCTGTACCACATCGGTTCAGGAAATAACTATATGTTAAATCCCCAATGGGAGGAAAAGAAACAATGATCGAAACTCTCTTTTTGTATTAGGAACCTGAGCCTAGTGATCTGAAACTCCAAGAAACACTTTTCTTTGTAATTAAAATTGGTTACTATTTTTGGTTAGCTTAAAACCAACCTTTTCAAACATCTTTATGTTTTCTTTTAAAGCTAACCTTGAAATGAAAAGGCACCAATTCATCTTTGAATTAATATCAATCGTGGCGTGAAAACCCATCCCAGTGAATGATCCTAAAGCCACTATGTTATGCTAGCTGAGGCTATCCTAGTACATGGTGTAATAGGTTATAAATTTTGTTGATTACTCTCGTTTGAGGATTGCAATCAAGGAACACCAGTTGGACACGAATCAAATGGCACCATTGCAGGGACCATTCAGAGGACATGAATCAATTGATACACCAATTGGGAACGAATCAGTCTCTAAATGCTATGAACAACTAAGGGTTATGGTTAATATGAAAGACTTCAGTTTGTGAGCTCAAGACTCTATATGTTATGCACAACTTAAGGTTGTCGATGAAATCAAAGACTCTGACTCGTTAACTCAAGGCTCTAAATGCTATGAACTACTCAGGTTTGTCGTTGACATGAACGACTCTATGTCATGAGCTAAGGCCTCTCGATGCTATTAACAACTCAATGCTATGGATACATGAACAACTTTGGGTTATAAGCTTAGGTCTCTAGATTCTATGAACAACTCAAGGTTGTTGTTGACATGAATGACTGTGGGATGTGAGTACAATGCTCTAGATGCAATGAATAACTTAGGGTTGTGATTGACATGAATGACTATAGATCGTGAGCTCAGGGCTTAAGATGCTATGAAAAATTCAAGGTTGTGGACAATATGAACAACTCTAGGTCATGAGCTCAAGCCTCTAGATGCTATTAACAACTCAAGGTTGTGGATGGCATGAACAACTTTGGGTCATGAGCTTAGGCCTCTAGATTCTATTAACAACTAAGGGATGTGGTTGACATGATTGACTTTGATTTGTGAGCTTAGGGATCTAAATAATATATATGACTTAAGGTTTTTGATGACATGAAAGACTCTGGGTTGTGAGCTTAGGGCTCTACATGTTATACACAAGTCTACGCTATCAATGACATGAAAGAGTCCAGGTCGTGAGCTCAAGGCTCTTGATACTATGAATAGCTCAGGGTTATGGATGACATGAATGACTCTGGGTTGTGAGCTTAAGGCTCTAGACACTATGAATAGCACAGGGGTATAGATGACATGCACTACTCTAAGTGATGATCCTAGGGCATTAGATGCTATGAATAGCTCATAGTTGTGGATTATATGAATGACTCGAGATCCCGTGAGAATAGTCATTTAGATACTATAAGCAGTTTAGGCTGTGGATGATATGAATGATTTTGTGTCCTGAGATTAAGCCTCTAGATGATATAAACTACTAAGGGCTATAGAAGACACACAAATTTCAGTCGTGAGCTACAGGTTCTAGACATTATGAACAACTTAGGGCTATAATTTACATGAACGACTCTGGGTCATGAACTTAGCGAATGTAGATGTTATTTACAACATAAAGTTATGGATGACATGATCGACTTCGGGTCATGAGCTTAGGCCTCTAGATTCTATGAACAGCTGAGGATTCTAGTTGACATGAAAGACTCTGAGTCGTGAGCTTAGGGCTATAGATGCTATGCATAGCTTAAGGTTGTCGATTACATGAAAAACCCTTGGTCATGAGTTGAGGGCTCTCGATTCTATACATAGGTATGGGTTTTCGATGACATGAAAGACTCTAGGTTGAGAGCTCAGGGCTCTAGATTCTATGAACAATTTAGGGATGTGGTGGACATGAACGACTCTGGGTTGTGAGCTTAAGGCTTTAGATATTATGAATAATTAAGGGTTGTGGATGATATGATCGAGTCAGGATCCTGTGAGCTCAAGCCTCTAAATGATATGAAACGCTAAGGGTTATTGATGATTTGAATGATTATGCATCATGAGCTCAATCCCTTAGATTCTATGAACTCCTCAGTGTTATGGATGACATGAACAACTACGGGTTGCGTGCTAAGGGCTTTAGATGTTATTGATAACTCAGGGTTATGGATAACATGAATGACTTCAGGTCATGAGCTTAGGCCTCAAGATTTTATGAACTCAGGGTTGTGGTTGACATGAATGACTCTGAGTCATGAGCATAGGGCTCTCGATGTAATGCACAGCTTAAGATTGTAAATGACATGAAGGACTATGCATCGTGAGCTTAAATATTTAGATGCTATAATTAACTCAGGGTTGTGCATGACATGAACAACTCTAGGTCACGAGCTTAGGGCTCTAGATACTATGAACAACTCAGGATTGTGGTTGACGTGAACGATTCTTAGCAGTGAGCTCAGAGCTCTAGATGCTATGAACAGCTCAGGGTTATGGATAACATGAGTTACTCTGGGTCATGAGCTTAGGCCTTTGGATGCTATGAACAACTCAAAGTTGAGGATGATATGAACGACTTAGGATCACATGAGCTCATTCCTCTAAATGCTATGAATCGCTTAGGGTTATGGATGATATGAACGATTTTACTTCCTAAGCTCAAGCTTCTAGATGCTATGAACTGCTTAGGGCTATAGAAGATTTGAATGACTCGGACTCATGATCTCAGGCCCTAGATGCTATGAAAAGCTCAAGGTTTTGGTTGATATGAATGTGTCTGGGTCGTGAGCTCAAGGCATTAGATGTTTTCAACAACTTAAGGTGATGGATGACATGACCAACTCCGGTTTACAAGCTCACAATTTAGATATTATGAACAACTCAAGGTAGTGGTTAACATGAAAGACTCTAGGTCTTAAGCTTAGGGCTCTAGAAGATATGAACAAATGAGGGTTCTGAATGATATGAATGACTTGGGAACTTGCGAGCTTAGGCCTGTAGATGCTATGAACCACTCGAGGCCATGGATCATTTGAACGATTCTGTGTCATGAGCTCAAGATAGTAGATGCTATGAACTGCTCAGGGTTGTGGAAGATATGAATGACTCTAGGTCATGAGCTTGAGGCTCTAAGCACTATGAACAACTCAAGGCGGTAATTAACTTGAACGACTTTGGGTAGTGAGTTAAAGGCTCTAGATGCTACTGACAAGTTAGGGTTATGGATGGAATGAATGACTCTGGGTCATGCGCTTAGGTCTCTAAATTCTATGAACAACTCAAGCCTATGGTTGACATCTAAGACTCTTTGTGGGCTTAGGGCTCTAGAAGTTATGCACAACTTAAGGTTACTGATGACAAGAAAGACTTTGAGTTGTGAGTTAAGGGCTCTAGATGCTATGAACAAGTCAAGGTTGTGTTGACATGAATGACTCTGGATCCTAAGCTTAAGGCTCTAGATGCTATGAATAACTTTGGGCTCTGGATGACATGAGCTACTCTAGGTCATGAGACTAAAGATCTAGATGCTATAAAGAGCTCAGAGTTGTGAATAATATGAATGACTCAAGGTCCCATGAGCTTAAGCCTTTAGAGACTATGAACTGCTCAGGGCTGTGGATGATATAAATGATTTTGCGTCATGAGTTGAAACCTCTAGATGATATGAACTGCTAAGGGTTGTGGATGACATGAACAACTCTGGGTTATGAGCTCAAGGCTATAGATGCTATTAAAAACTTAGGGTTGTGGATAAGATGAATAACTCTAGTTCATCAGCTCAGACCTCTAGATTCTTTGAACAACATAGGTTGTGGTTGAGAAGAAACACTCCAAGTCATGAGCTCAAGGCTTTAAATGATATGCACAACTTAAGGTTGTTGATGAAATGAGAGACTCTAGATCATGAGTTTAAGGCTCTAGATGTTATGAACATCTTAGGGCTATGGTTGACATGAATGACTCTGGGTCGTGACCCCAGGGCTCTAGATACTATGAACAACTTAGGGTTATAATAGTCTTGAATGACTCTAGGTCATGAGATTAAGGTTCTAGATGTCATTAACAACTGAGGGTTATAGATGACATGAATGACTTTAGGTCATGAGCTCAGGCTGCTAGATTTTATGAGCAGCTCAAGGTTGTGGTTGACATAAAAGACTCCAAGTCATGAGTTCAAGGCTCTAGATGTTATGTACAACTTAAGGTTATCGATGACATGAAAGACTCTGAGTCGTGATCTTAGAGCTTTACATGCCATACACAAGTCTAGGTTGTTGATGACACGAAAGAGTCTAGGTCGTGAGCTTAGGGCTCTTTATACTATAAACATTTCTAGGTTATGGATGACATGAACGACTCTGGGTCATGAGTTTAAGGCTCTAGATGTTATGAACAACTCATAGTTATGGATGACATGCTCTACTCTGGGTCATGATCTTAAGACTCTAGGTGCTATGAACAACTTAGAGTTGTTGATTATATCTACGACTTAGGATCCCGTGAGCTCAGACCTCTTGTTGCTATGAACTGCTTAGAGTCATGGATGATATGAAAAATTATGCTTCATGAGCTCAAACCTCTAGATGTTATGAACCGTTCAAGGCGGTGGAAGATATGAATGACTCTAGGTTTTGATCTCAAGGCTCTAGATGCTATGAACAACTTAGGGTTGTGGTTAACATGAATGACTTTAGGTCGTGAGCTCAAGGCACTAGATGCTATGAAAAACTTAGGATTGTGAATGACATGAATGACTTTGGGTTATGAGTTCAAGGCTCTAGATACTATGAACAACTTAGGGGGATGACTGATATGAAAGAATCTATGTGCTGAGTTTAGGGCTCTAGAAGCTATGAATAGCTCATAGTTGTGAATGATATGAACAACTTAGGATTCTGTTAGCTTAGGCCTATAGATGTTATAAATCACTCTAGGTTATTAATGATATGAATGATTTTGTGTCATGAGCTCAAGTCTCTAGGTGCTATGAACTGCTCTGGGTAGTAGAAGACATGAATGACCCCGGGTCGTGAGCTCAGGGCTCTAGATGCTACTAACAAAACATAGTTGTGGATAACATGAACAATTCTGGGTCATAGTATCAAACCTCTAGATTTTATGTAAAGCTCAGGGTTGTGGTAGACATTAAAGACTCATAGTTATAAGCTTAGAGCCCTAGATGTTATTCACAACCTAAGGTTTCAATAACATGAAAGACACTAAGTCATGAGTTAAGGGCTCTAGATGCTATATATAGGTCAAGGTTGTCGATGACATGAAAGACTCTAGGTCGAGAGCTTAAGGCTCTAGATGCTATGAATAACTCAGGGTTGTGGTTGTCATGAATGACTCTAGGTCGTGAGCTTAAGGCTCTAGATGCTATGAACAACTCTCGGCTATGGATGACATGAGGTACTCTTATTCGAAGGCCTATGGCTCTAGATGCTATGAAGAGCACAAAGTTGTGTTGATATGAATTACTTGGGCTTCTATGAGCTTAAGCCTCTAGATCTTATGAGTTGCTCAGAGTTATGTATGATGTGAATGATTCTCCATCATGAGCATAAGCTTCTACATGCTATGAACTACTCAGACTATGGATGACATGAATGACTTCGGGTCATGAGCTCAGGGTTGTAGATGCTATCAACAACTAGGGTTGTAAATAACATGAATGACTCTAGTTCATGAGATTAGGCCTCTAGATTCTATGAACAACTCAAGGCTCTAGTTGATAAGAAAGATTATGAGTTGTGAGCTTAAGGCTCTAAATGCTATGCACATCTTAAGGTTATCGATGACAAGAAACACTCTAAGTCATGAGTTAAGGGCTTTAGATGCTATGAACATTTCAGGGCTATGGTTGACATGAACAACTTTGGGTCATTAGCTTAGGGCTCTTGATGCTATTAACAACTGAGGGTTGTGCTTGACATGAATGACTCTATGTCTTGAGCTCAAGGCTCTAAATGCTATGAACTACTCAGGGTTGTGGTTAACATGAACGACTATGGGTCATGATTTCAAGGCTCTAGATGCTATGAACAATGTAGGTTTGTCGTTGACATGAAGACTCTAGGTCATGAGCTTAGGGCTCTAGATGCTCTTAACAACTCAATGTTGTAGATGACATAAATGACACAAGCTATGAGTTGAGGCCTCCAGATTCTATGAACAACTCAGGGTTATGGTTGACATGGAAGAGTCTAGGTCATGAGCTAAGGGTTTTAGATGACATACACGGTCTGGGTTGTCGATCACATGAAAGGGTCTGGGTTGTGAGTTGAGGGCTCTAGATGCTATGAACAACTCAGGGTTGTGGATGACATGAATAACTCTAGGTCGTTAGCTCTAGGCTATATGTACTATAAATAACTCAAGGTTGTGGTTGACATGAACAACTTTGGGTCATGAACTTAAGGCTCTAGGTGCTTTGAATAGCTCAAATCTATGAATTGATCAAGGTTGTGGCTGACATGAATAACTTTGGTTCATGATCACAGGGCTCTAGATGTTATTAACTACTCATGGTGCTAGTTGACATGAGTGACTCTAGGTCGTGATCTCAAGGCTCTAGAGGCAACGTACACCTCTGGGTTATGGTTGACATGAATGCCTTTGGGTCATAAGCTCATGACTTTGGGTCGTAAGCTTATGGTTTTAGATGCTATGAATAACTTAGGGCTACGGATGACATAAACAACTTTGGGTCTTAACCTCAATCCTTTATATAATATGAATAACTCAAGGTTGTGGTTGACATGAATGATTCTGGGTTGTGAACTTAAGGCTCTTTATTCTGTGAACTACCTGAGGTTGTGTATGACATGAACTACTCCGAGTTATGAGGTCAAAGCTCTAAATTCTATGAACAACTCGGGGTTATGGTGGACAAGAACCACTCCGAGTCATGATCTTAGGCCTCTTAATGATATGAACAACTCAGGGTTATGGTTGATATGAATGACTCTAGGTCATGAGCTTTGGCCTTTAGATGCTTTTAACAACTTAATGTTATGGATGACATGAACAAATTTGGGTCATGGCCTCAAGATTCTATGAACAACTTAGGGTTGTGGTTGACATGAAACGGTCTAGGTTATGAGTTTAGGATTCTAGAAGTTATGAACAACTCAAAGTTGTGGATGAAATGAATGACTTGGGATCCCATGAGCTTAACCCTCTAGATTTGCCTCCAAGAAATTGCATATTTATTTCAATGCTTGATGAGTACTTTTATCATAGCTATATGTTTTTTTTTTCATTTCTTATACATTGTTTAATTTTTTATTTTTTATTTTTGATGGAGAGTGGGAAGGGAACTATAGTACTAGGTATTACATTAGTGTTGATATTTGTATATTAATTACTATATCAATAAGTCTTTTCATTATTTATTTAGTTATAAATTCCTATCTAGTGTGAAATTCTTTTATGGTGCTCCTAGACATATAAAAAATATGGAAGATGATAGTATTATGAAGTGATTAGGGCTAGGAATAATAAGAATGATTTCGTGTCATGAGCTCAAGCCTTTAGAAGCTATGAACTGCTCGATGTTGGGAATGACATGAATGACTCCGTGTCGTAAGCTTAGGGCTCGAGGTGCTATCAATAACTCCAGGTTGTGGTTAACCTTAACAACTTCGGGTCTTGACATTAGGGGTCTATATGCTATGAACAACTCATAGTTGTGGATGATATGAATGACTCGGTCTCCTATGACTTGAGGCCTCTAGATACTATGAACCACTTAGGGTTGTGGATGTTAATAACAATTCTAAATCATGCGCTCAAGGCTATGGATGCTATGAGCAACCCTAGGTCATGAGCTCAAGGCTTTAGATGCTATGAACTACTCATGGTTATGGTTGACAAAAAAAAGTTCAGATCGTGAGCTTAGGGCTCTAGGTTCTATGAAAAACTAAGGATTATTGATGATTCGATCTACTCCGGGTCATGAGCTTACAACTTTGGATGCAATGAAGAACTCGGGGTATTGGATGATATGAACAACTTGGGATTTCATGAGCTTATTCCTCTAGATGCTATCAATAGCTCAAGGCTGAGGATGATATGAATGATTCTTGGTCGTTAGCCCACGCCTTTAAACAATATGAATAACTTGAGGTTATGGATGACATGAACGACCCTAAGTAGTGAGCTTGCGGTTCTAGATGCTATGAACAACTTAGGGCTATGGTTGACATGAAAGACTTCGAGTCGTGATCTCAAGGCTATAGATCCTAGGAATAATTCAGGCTTGTAGATGACTTGAATGACTCCAAGTCATGAGCTCAGGCCGCTAGATTCTATGAAGAGCTTAAGGTTGTGGTTAGCATGATGACTCCAGGTCATGAGTTCAAAGCTTTAGAAGCTATGAACAACTTTAAGTTGTGGTTGACATGAACGATTACGGGTCGTGAGCTTAGGGATTTTGATGCTATAAACCACTAAGGGTTGTGATTGACATACATTGCTATAGATCACGGGCTTAGGGCTCTAGATGCTACAAATAACTCAAGGTTAAAGTTGACATGAATGACTCTAGGTTGTAAGTTTAGGGCTCTAGATGCTATGAACAACCGAAGGTTATAAATCACATGAATGACTCTAGGTCGTGAGCTTAGGGCTCTATATATTATGAAGAGCATGAGCCTGTGGTTAACATGAACAAATCCAGGTCGTGAGCTGAAGCCTCTAGATTTTATGAACAACTTATGCTTGTTAATGACATGAACTACTCTGGGTCATGACATTAGTCTCTAAATGCTATGAACAACTCCATGTTATGGATGATACACATGATTCTGGGTCATGAGCTCAAGGATCTAGATGCTATGAACAATTCAAGGTTATGGATGTTATAAACTATTTTAGGTCATGAACTCAAGGCTCCAGACACAATGAACAACTCAGGGTTATAAATGAATAAACAACATCAGGTTGTGAGCTCAGGACCCTAAATGTTATGAACACCTCATTATTATTGATGATATGAACGACTCGGGATCCCGTGACCTTAGGCCTCTAGATGCTATGAACAACTTCAGGCTGAGGATGATATGAATGGTTCTTGGCTGTGAGCCTATGCCTTTAAATGCTATGAAAAGCTAAGGGTGGTGGATGATATGGAGTCGTCCTGGTTGTGAGCTCAGGGCTATATATGCCATGAATAGGTGATTTGTGCCCAACTGGTGTCTTCTAATTCAATTCTTAGATGGAAGTAATCAACAAAATTTATAACCTATTTCACCATGTACTAGGACATCCTCAGTTAGCATAGCATTGTGGCTCTAGGATCGTTCACTGGGATGAGTTTTCATTTCACACCTGATATTAGTTTAAAGAATTAGATTGGTGTTTTTTCTTTTCCAATTTAGCTTTAAAAGAAAACATAAACTTTGATTTCGAAAGGGTTGGTTTTAAAATAACCAAAAATAGTAACTGAGTTTAATTACAAAGAAAATGGTCTCTTGGATTTTCAGGGCACTAAGTTCAGGCCCCTTATACAAAAATGGAGATTTTTAGATCTTTCCTCGCTTTGGGGATTTAACCTATAGTTATCCTCTCAATCGGTGTGTTACAGTTGCTTCTCATTAATGGTTTCAACGCTAATTCCCTCTCACTGATGCATCTTGCAATGGCTCGTGCCTTTCACCTAGCATTTGCCATTCAAGGTGACACTTAACCTTGGATTACCCTTCACAAGCTTGCAAGAGATAACTAAAGGATGTCTCCCTAGAGTCCAAAAGCTTACCAAGTGTTGGCTATTCTAGAAAATCCTACCTTTAAACCACCTACCAGAGGTTTGCAAGAGATAAACTAGTGTAACTCAATGAATGGAGCCCACTTGCCTTACCAAGTGTTGGCCCAAGTGATTTTAATGTGTTTCAAATTAACTAAAAATATAAAAACCATTATTGGGTCACAACTTCCTCTTCATTAAAAATTGAAACAAGGAAAACTCTCACTTTTGTAGTCGGGTCCCTTACCAAGCTCCCTTCCGTCCAAGAGACAAAAAGTTTAGCCACTCATCCTCTGAGAAAACATCTTCAGAGGTTGTTTAGCTAGAATGGAAAATACAATCAAAATGAGAAGGTAAGGTAGAGCAACACTCTGTATATTTCTTACTGAAAACATGTACAAGTGATCCCCTCTCCAATGTCTTCCCCTCTTCACAAACACGAAAGATATCAGAGATGGTTTTTGAGATATGGAAAAATGTATCGAGGATTGTCTCTGGGGATCTTTTTTACAAGGAGATATCTTAGGACATATAAAGAGAGATATTTTCAATCTCTTAATTAGATATCCTAAATATCCTAAAAGATCTTCAACTGATTACAAGGAGAGAACTGATAATTTACACCAAATATCTTAAGGTAAAAAGATCTAAAAGAGGCGGTGTAAAATATCTAGCTATTACATTTTCGCATTGGAGACAGGTGGTGTGAAGAATTTTGCATTAGAGAAAGTTAGAGTGGAAATTTCTGCATTGGGAAAGTGTGCTGTGAAATTTTTTGCATTGAGAAATGTCAGTGCGAAAATTTTCGCATCAGGAAATGTCATTGCGAAATTCCTCTTCAGCTTTGTGCAGTCGCCTTCAAATGGCCATAACATCCTTGTTTCAGCTCCAAATTGCACACTGTTTAAAGTGTTGGACTCCTGACTTCCCAAGCTTCGAAATGATATATAGAATGTAAAAAATGGACTCTAGGAAGTACTCCAAATTTGCATTGTAACCTCTGTCCTTTGAATTTTGCATAGCATATGAAGATTTTGTATTACCATGCAAAATTGCTTCATGATGGATTTCTCTTTCTGATTCTCCTCCCTGCATCTCTTGATTGGCTTGGAAACTCATTCCCAAGGTTTGTACAAAGTTCTCCCTCATTCCTGGCTTTCTTCAATGATAAAAAAGCTATCAAAACACCAAAACTAGCCAAAAATTGATTAAAAACATATGCAAAGGTCCTTAACGTGCCAATTGAGTTAAAAGGTATTAATTACTAATCAAAAGTGCTTAAAAGAGTTTACAACAAGCTATAAAAATGCACTTTTTGAGTAGTAATCACTCCCCCCAACCGACATATTACTAGTCCCTTAGCAATGAAGGAGAAAAAAACAAAACAAAAATTAAGATAATAATATAATTTACAAAATCATGCTAATCACTTCCAAAAAATCATAAGTGGCATGATTGCAAAACATACTCTCACATGGAACATTAAAGAAACAAAACATCCTTCAACAAGAGGGTATCAAAACTCTTACCTGATCATAATTCATAAAGAATAGGCATTATGCAAATTTAAGTCATGATAGGATTTCCATTCTCCTAGGCTCAATTAGTACTCATCCACAAAAATCTAAGTGTTATTTATTAGCTTCCAAATATAGTACTCTGAACTAATCTCTCCCCCCAACCTAGTTCTTTCACAGACTTCAGCAAACTGACCACTTTCAATAAGCTAAGAACGCACCTTTTTTATTCCACAATTTTTTTCATTGTAGGAGTGCAATGCTAAAGGTATTATTTTCTAAAGTGTCCATGTAACGGGGGTCCATCGATGACTCCCAACCAATCAAGGTTTAGGGCATCAAGCTTTAAGGATCTTTCAATCACTAGCTCCTCGGATTTTACCTCGGACTTTTGAAATTGAAATTTAATACCTAAGCACCTACAACATGTTAAATTCCACTTATTCACCCTTGTAACGAGCAGTGAGGTCAGTGACTCCCAACCAATTAAGGCTTAGGGCACCAGGTTTAAAATATTTTCACCATAGACCCCTCGGACCTTGCTCGGGTTTCAAAGTAAGTAAAACACTTTGTTTTTTTTTTTTCGAAGGCTCATTGGCTTTCATAAGGTATCCCAACACTATTAAAACGAGGTCAAAGGTACCAAGTCTAAATTTTCCTAAGTTCAGGAGGTGAGATAGTTTATCATCTTATAATCGGAATCTAAAGTGCACAGTGTGTGGTAAGATTAAAGTGGAAGAAATAAGGTTGAAATCAATGGGAGTTTCAATAATTCATCTACCTTAATAAGCATAATACAACTCTATTATTCATATAAAAAGGTAAGAATTCAATTTCTCTCATTTTATTTTAAGAATTTTTCCTTAATAACCATGTAGAGTAGAGTAAAACTTTTAAATTAAGCAAAAATTTAAAAAATTTAAAAAATTAAGCAAAAAGTACTAAATTATCAAGATAACTTAGCATTATTAACAACTTCCTTCCTTTACTCTCCCCCCAACCAAGATCAACATTGTCCTCAATGTGTCAAGAATGATTATAACTAAAGAGAGGAAGTGGTACCTCCTTAGTGACATGGAGTCTGAGTCATATAGGAGAAACCACATGATTAAAAAAAAAAAAAACAAAAGATTAATGAGTAAAGGGGATAGAAAAGAAAAATGCCAAGTATAAACAAAAATGATATGTATATATTACTCTGAGAAAGTACAATGAAATGATCATGTAATACATCCAATCCTAGAATATATAATATCAACTAATATACTAAGTAAATACAATATAAAGAAGTGATCAACGAGCAGGGTCCTCTGGTGGACATGATGGCTCTGAGGCTATCTCGTGAGTGGCCTGGACATCAGCTTTGATGGTCTCCTCAGTTGGAATCGTCTCCTCAGCTGGAGCTCTTGGCTCTGATGGTCCAGGAATATCAATTTGAGGTGGCGTAAGACCCAGATGCTGTTGTATCTGATGAAGGATAGCAGTATGCTGGTCAAGAATAATAGAATGTCGATCCTGCTGATCTCGGATGTCTCTCATCTTCCGGAATAGAGAGTCGTGTGTGGCGTTGAGTGTTTTGAATAATAATACCATACCACGAAACTCTGAGCCAGAAATCAGATAAAAGTCCTGTGATGGAGGAGGTACAGCTGGTGGAACAGGTGGTGTAGCTGGAGGATCAGTAGAGGCAGCCCGAGGCATAGATGGTGTAGTAGGGGTGGATGGAATAGACTCTATGGGATGCTCGTCTTGTTGTGCCTAGTCAGGTTGTGCTGGTACTAGAGGTACTGGCCTGGGTGGGGCTGCTTAAACTGAATTCCTCTCTGCTAGCTGTGTCCATTGGTCGAGAGTGAAATGCTCTCGGCAATGGTGGCGGCGCTCGAGATGGGGCTTAGTAGGGTAGCCCATATGCTCCAAGATATGGTAGAGAAGCCTAAGAAATAGTAATGGAATCGCGTCAGCTCGCTGTAGCTTCTTCTATGCACTTTATCCTCAAAGTATAAAAGAGCGTCCATGATCAGATGGTGTGAACCAAAATATAAACCCATATATATTCTATATAGTGCATCCAAAATAGGTCCTCGCCTCTGCACTGAATGTTGGAGAGGGAAAATGTTGGCCCTCAACAATACATCTACTAGGAGCATCTCAGATGGAAGCTCCTTACATAGCAGGCATGTATCTCCAGAAATCCCTCGTGATAGAATGCGAACCATGTTTCTCTGAGATATGAAGGTCCACTATCTTAACTGCTCTGGATCCTCTGGCTAAAATGGAATGTAGAGAGCTTCAGCAATATGCCTAGCCTCTAAGATACCCTAACGTCCATCTATACTGAAATGAATGGCTATGGAACCCTAGACATCCTGAGTACTCATGGACTGATAGAAATCCATCGCTACTCTGGGGTAGAAAAACTCTCTGGGAGTCATCAGACACTCAAGATGGTACCTCTGGAGCAATCCAAATGAATCCCGAAGGTCTGGTTGTTGTCGCATAGCCTCTATCTCGAAATAGAGCTCAGAGTGAAATGGTTTGGCTCTACAATCCAAATTACTAGGAACGGGAGGTGCAATAACCATTAGTCTCTTGATGATGACTTCAAGAGCAGTGCCTGAAGGTCTCTGAATATCTTTGAGGGCCTGAGAATTGGTTGGAGCCTGACTAGATGTTTCTCCAAGGCCCAAGGTTCTGGCTCTCTTTGGTAGACCACGGCGTACTGATGGCTCTGGGGGCGGAGAAATTGGTGGTCTCCGTGTCAAATACCGGCGCTAAGGAGGGCTAGAAGGCACCCCACTCTCAGGAGATGGTATGGTTAGGGCTTGAGAGGCCTGAGATGGATCCTGAGGAGCAGAGGTGCTTGGCTGAGCCTTGCGAGATGCAGACTGGTCTGTATGGCCCCTCTGGTGCACACCATAGCTGCTATGAATGAGATGTGGATTGCTTTGCTTCTCCTTGGTGGATGCGAGGTATGGATTGGTGAGGATTTTTCTTCTCAAGGAGGCAGTGAGCTCTTGGCAATAGAGGACACTTGTACCAAATGGTGAGCTGGAGGCCTTTAAATAGAAAATTCAAATGACTTTTGGCTTACCTCTCGGCCGTTAAGTGACTGTTGGCATTTCGCACACGTTTCGCATGTCTCGTGGCTGATGTGAAATTGGAATGCCTGATGTGAATTGGCAATGCAAAATTTTTCGCATTGAATAGTGGCGATGCGAACCTGATGCGAAATTTTTCGCAGTGAGTTCGCATGGAGAATTGGCGGTGCGAAAATTTTCGCACTGAGTTCGCACTGAGAGTGGGCGGTGCGAAGTTGATGTAAAATTTTTTGCGCTAACTTCGCACTGAGTTGGCCAGTGCCAATTTTTTCGCATTGGTTTCGCACTGAGTATGGCCGGTGCGAATTTTTTCACATTGGTTTCACACTGAGTATGGCCCGTGCAAAATGCTCTGTTTTCCTATGTTTTTTACTTCCCCTGCTCTGAACATAAAAAATTTACTATAAATCATAATAAAATAACATTAAAGCCAGAAATTCTAACTTAAAAACATATGTCAAATCTATAAAACTTGAAATATAGGAATTTAAAACAAAACAACAAGTAAAAATTCAAAAAATTTGGACTTAGTGTCTTCCGATAGACTAAGCCCATCTAACCATTTTTCTTCAGGCTTGATGTGGTTCAAGGAGGTTCATTTCCTTATTGTCTTTAGAAAATGGCTCCAAGAATGGCTTCAGACATTGGCCATTGACTTTGAAAGTCCCGGTACTGCTGAGTAGCTCAACTACTCCATTTGAATAGACTTCATGGATAGTAAACGGACCTATCCATCTTGATTTCAATTTTCCTAGGAAGATATGGAGCTTAAACTCATAAAGCAAGACTCTTTGCCCCTTCTGAAATTGTTTGCGGGAGATTAACTAATCATGCCACCTTTTCAACCTCTGTTTTGTAGTGTTTGAATTCATATAGGCATCATTTCTCAATTCCTCCATCTCATTAAGGTCTATAAATCTCTTCATGCCGGCTCTGTTCAAGTCCATGTTGAGTGTCTTGATTACCCACCAAGCTTTGTATTGCACGTCAACTGGAAGATGGCAAGCTTTGCCATAGACTAGGCGATAAGGAGACATTCTAAGAATGGTCTTGTAAGCTGTCCTGTAAGCCCATAGTGAATCATAAAGTCTAACAGACCAATCTTTTCTGCTCGTATTCACCACTTTCATCAATATGTTCTTTATCTCCCGGTTGGCTAACTCAACTTGCCCAGAAGTCTGAGGGTGGTAAGGTGTAGCTACCTTATGCTTTACCCCATACTTGGCTAAGAGAATTTCAAACAGTTTGTTACAAAAATGAGTACCCCCATCACTGATTATGGCTTTGGGTACTCCAAATCTGGAGAAGATGTTTTATTTAAGAAATTTGAGAACAACTCTATGGTCATTTCGCTTGCACGGGATTGCTTCAACCCATTTAGAAACATAATCCACTCCCACCAAGATGTAAGAATAGCTGAAGGACATAGGAAAAGGTCCTATGAAGTCAGTGCCCCATACATAAAAAAGATCAACTATTAAAATGGGATTCAAAGGCATCATGTTCTTATGTGTTAATTTCCCAAGCCTCTGGCATCTGTCACAGCTTTTACACATGGTGAGGGCATCTTTAAAGAGTGATGGCCAGCAAAAACCCGATTGTAACACTTTCATAGCTGTCTTCTAAGAAGCAAAGTGGCCTCCATATGCACTCTCATGGCAATGACTGAGGATCCGCTGTTGCTCTTGCTCAAGGACGCACTTCCGGACTATTTGATCTGCATAATATTTGAATAGGAATAGCTCTTCCCAGTAGTAAGCATGAATTTTTGCAAAGAAGTGCTTCTTATCTTGTGCTTTCCACTCACTTGGAACTTCTCCAGTAACTAAATAGTTAGCAATATGAGCACACCAAGGAGCGGCTTTAATCAACATGAGTGACTCTTTTGGAAAATCATCATTTATTGGCAGATTGTGGGAATTATGTGCTATGGCTAGCCTCGACAGATGGTTAGCTACCACATATTCCACTTCCTTCTTGTCTTTGATCTGAAGATTAAATTCTTAAAGAAAGAGAATCCATCTGATCAACCTCGCTTTTGCATCTTGTTTAGTCAACAAATATTTTAAGGCTGAATGGTCAGTGAAAACCACAATGAAAGACCCTACCAAGTAAGCGCGGAATTTGTCTAAGGCAAAAACTACAGCTAACAATTCTTTCTCTATGGTTGTGTAGTTTCTTTGCGCTCCATTCAACGTTTTGCTTGCATAGTAGATCACATAGGGCTTTCCATCTTCTCTTTGCCCAAGAACAGCTCTTATAGCAAAGTCACTAGCATCCCACATCACTTCAAATGGAAATTGCCAGTTGGGAGCTCTCACTATTAGAGCAGTTGTCAGTAATAACTTCAATTCTTCAAAACTCCGTTGACATCGATCATCCCATACAAATTTAGCATCCTTCACCAATAGCTCACAAAGAGGTCTTGCAAGTTTAGAGAAATCTTTGATGAACCTTCTATAGAACCCAGCATGGCCAAGGAATTGCTTTACTCCTTTGACAGTTGGTGGCGATGGCAACTTGACAATCAGTTCAACTTTTGATTGGTCCACCTCAATGCCTTGCTTGGAGATAATATACCCAAGGACGATCCCTTGGGGTACCATGAAATGGCATTTCTCCCAGTTAAGCACCAAGTCTTTCACAATGCATCGGTTCAGCACAACTTCTAAATTGACTAAGCATTCGTCAAATGCACTTCCATATATGGTGATATCATCCATAAAGACTTCCATAATCCTCTCCACCATATCACTAAAAATGCTTAACATGCATCTTTGTAATGTTGTTGGTGCATTGCATAAGCCGAAAGGCATTCATTTGTACGCATAAGTTCTGAATGGAAAAGTGAAAATGGTCTTCTCTTGATCTTCAACAGCAATTTCAATTTGAAAATACCCAGAGTAGCCATCCAAGAAACAGTAGAATGAATGGACTGAGACCCTCTCAAGCACTTGATCAATAAACGACAATAGAAAATGGTCCTTCCTTGTTACAACATTCAACTTTCTATAATCAATACACACCCTCCAACCTGAAGTGAGGCGTGTAGAAACTTCCTCTCCCTTATCATTTTGCACCACTGTGATCCCTGATTTCTTTGGCACGACTTGCGTAGGACTCACCCATGGGTTACTGATATGGGGTAGATAATACTGGCCTGAATAAGCTTAAGCACCTCAGCTCGCACCACCTCTTGCATGTGAGGATTCAACTTTCGCTGGGGTTGCTGAACTGGCTTAGCTTCTTCTTCCATGTATATATGATAAGTACAGACTAAAGGGCTGATCCCTTTCAAATCAGAAATTTTCTACCCTATCGCCTTCTTACATCTCCTGAGGATTTCAAGTAGACAATCCTCCTAAGTAGTGCTAAGAGATGAAGAAATAACAATAGGGCTCTCCTTATTCTCCTCTAGGTATGCATACTTTTACTCCGTGGGTAATGGCTTCAGAATAACTTTGGGGGCTCCTCCTTAACGGCTTCTTGTGTCTCCTCCTCATTGAATAAAAGGAGAATTTCTTCCCTCATCTTCAAATGAGGCAGAGTAGCAAGCAAATCTAAGGGTTCAGGTAACCCTTCATCAAGATTTCCAAAATTCTCATTCAAGTCTTCTAGCATCTTCTAATCACAATGCTCCTCCACTAAGTTATCAATCATACATACCTCTTCTGGTCCTTCTTCTTCTCCTAGATGGAATTATTTATTGCACATATAGAAGATGTTGAGTTCCAATGTCATGTTGCAAAATGTAAGCTACATGACTCCATTCCTACAGTTGATGATGGCATTTGAAGTAGCTAGGAATGGTCTTCCAAGTATGATAGGAATGTAGTTAGTTCCTTTGGCGACTAGATCCATATCAAGAACAACAAAGTCCACTGGGTAGTAGAACTTGTCAACTTGAACTAAGACATCTTCAATCATACCTCTTGGAACTTTCATAGATATATCTGCTAAAGATAAAGTGATTGATGTTGGCTTCAACTCTCCCAATCCCAATTGCTTATAAAACAGAGTAGGGTAGCAAATTCACACTTGCTCCCAAGTCCAACAAAGCTTTCTCCACACACGTCTCTCCAATCATCACTGATATGGTAGGACAACCCGGATATTTGTATTTCATTGGGGACTTGCACTATATAATGGAACTTACTTGCTCAGTTAAGAAGGCTTTCTTACTCACATTCAACCCTCTTTTGATAGTGCACAAATCCTTCAGGAATTTTACATAAGTCGGAACTTGCTTGATCATGTCTAGCAAAGGGATATTAACTTTCACTTGCCTCCACACTTCAAGAATTTCTGATGCATTATTGATTCTCCTCTTGCCATGCAAAGCTTGAGGGAAAGGTGGAGGCAGGTGCTTCTTTATCACTTCTTCTTGGTTGATGGTCCTCTCCGGTTTTTCATTTACCTAGCTTCAAGGTCCTCCTTCTTTGTACTGCTTCCTTTCTTCTTTCCTTTGTTTTCCTCCCTCTTCTCTTTCTCTGCTTCAGACTCTGGTTCTTGCTCTGGCTCTTGCTCTGGCTTGGGTGTAGGCAGATCAACCTCTTTACCACTCCTTAGAGTGATCACTGCTTTGACTTCCCTCATCTGAGAAGATTCTCCCTCCTGAGCTTCCACTTTATGGATAGCCTTTAGATTCTGATGAGGTTGAGAAGGAAATTTTCCTTTCTTTTGCACTGTGTTGAGATTAGTAAGCCTTGAGATCTGGTACTGGAGATTATCTATCTTCTGAGATAGAGCATTGGTGGATCTCTGGTCTGCAACAAAGTCTCCCACGACCTTGTTAAGATTTAGAATGGCTTGTTCAAGACTTGAGGCTTGCGGGGGTGCTTGGTCAAGTTGCGTGTACTGAGGTGCCCTTGGCTTCTAAGAGAAATTTGGATGGTTCCTCCAATTTGAATTGTAGGTGTTGCTATACGAAGCATTATTATTGGGCCTGAACTGTCCAATAAAATTTGCTTGATCCCCAAACATTTCTCCCATAGCTGGCATCATAGGACATTCTTCCACCAAGTGCTCAAAAGATTGACAAATTGAACACGCCTTAGCTTGCATTGGTGTGTCTGAAATGGCCTGCACTCCAAGTTCCTCCATTATTCTTGCCAAAGTTGCATAATTTGCTTTCATATCAGTACCTTCATTTAAAATATACATCCCAGCCTTTGCATTTGAAGCATTTGGTTGAGAATTCATTCTTCCCACTTCTCTAGCCTTGGGCTCATCCCATCCTCTTGAAATTTCAGCTACATAACTCAAGAAATCCATGGCTTCCTCTCGATTCTTACTTATGAACTCTCCTCTACACATTGTTTCTAAGAGTTGCTTCATTGAGGAAGACATACCATCATAAAAATAGCTCACTAATAGCCATGTATCAAAGCCATGGTGAGGACAAGCGTTGATAGCTTCCATGTATCTTTCCCAACATTCATAGAATTTCTCATTCTCCTTAGCTATGAAGTTTAAGATTTGCCTTTTCAAGCCGTTGGTCCTGTGAGTCGGGAAAAATTTCTTGAAAAATTCAGCTTGCAAATCAGTCCAAGATCGGATACTCCTTGGCCTTAAAGAATTAAGCCAAACTTTGGCCTTGTCCTTTAAAGTGAAAGGAAATAGCTTAAGCCTCATCAAGTCGATTGAAGCTCCTCCCTCTTGGAAACTGTTGCAAACTTCCTCAAATTCCTTGATATGCTGGTAGTCACGGTCCATCCCATGAAAAATAGGTAGAAGTGGCACAATATGTGGTCGGATCACTAGCTGCTCTGTAGGTGGCACTATGCATGATGGTGCACTCATACGAGGCAGATGTATGCGGTCTCTCATGGATTGATATGCGTTGAGATTTTCAGCTGGAGCATGTTGACTATGCTCATCTTCAGGTATAGCTTCCATGACTTCCACTTCCAATTCCAACTCTGTTTCATGAGGATTTTTTATTTTCACAAGTCTTCCCTCATTGTCTCGTATCCAATATGGCATACACAACTAGCAATATCTGAAACAAAAATAAAAATAAAGAAAACACAAGAAAAAAATTCTAGAAAGAAAGAAAATTACAGTTAGATAAAATCTAATTTAAAAGCTAAACTAAAAAAACAGAGATAAGTAAAAAGAAATAAAATGAAAAGTTAGTAAAGGAAAAGAAAATTCACTAAACATGTGATGAAGATCACAAGTATTCTCAAAAGATATCATCACAATGAAGTGGCACCATCTCTGGCAACGACGCCATTTGATTCGTGCCTAGCTGGTGTCTTCTAATTTAGTCCTCAGATGGGAGTAATCAACAAAATTTATAACCTATTTCACCATGTACTAGGATAGCCTCAGCTAACATAGGATAGCCTCAGCTAGCATAGCATAGTGGCTCTAGGATCGTTCACTGGGATGGGTTTTCATTTCACACCTGATATTAGTTTAAAGAATTAGATTGGTGCTTTTTCTTTTCCAAGTTAGCTTTAAAAGAAAACATAAACTTTGATTTGGAAAGGGTTGGTATTAAACTAACCAAAAATAGTAATTGAGTTTAATTACAAAGAAAATGGTCTCTTGGATTTTCAGGTCACTAAGTTCAGGCCCTTTATACAAAAATGGAGATTTCCGGATCTTTCTTCGCATTGGGGATTTAACCTATAGTTATCCTCCCAATCGATGTGTTATAGTTGCTTCTCATTAATGGTTTCAACGCTAATTCCCTCTCACTGATGCATCTTGCAATGGCTCGTGCCTCTCACCTAGCATTTGCCATTCAAGGTGATCCTTAACCTTGGATTACCCTTCACAAGCTCACAAGAGATAACTAATGGATGTCTCCCTAGGGTCCAAAAGCTTACCAAGTGTTGGTTATTCTAGAAAATCCTACCTTTAAACCACCTACCAGAGGCTCACAAGAGATAAACTAGTGTAACTCAATGGATGGAGTCCACTTGCCTTACCAAGTGTTGGCCTATGTGATTTTAAGGCATTTTAACTAAAAATATAAAAACCATTATCGGGTCACAACTTCCTCTTCATTAAAAATTGAAACAAGGAAAACTCTCACTTTTGTAGTCGGGTCCTGATTACTACTCAAAAAGTGCTATTTCATAGCTTGTGATTAACTCTTTTAAATACTTTTGAGTAGTAGTTATCACCTTTTAACCCAATTAACATATTAAGGACCCTTGCAATCAATTGTAATAAAATTGTGTTAAGTTTTGGTGTTTTGATAGCTTTTCGATCACCAAAGCAATCCGAGATTGAGGAGAGTTCTTTGGAATCCATGGCAAAGATGTCCGGACAGGGTGTCCGGACACACCATTGGAGAGCGGCGGAACGTGGGCTGTAGTAAGGCTTGCTCACTATAGTCAATGATCCGAACAACATATCCGGATAGGATATGCTATCATCCGGAGTGTGATGTTCACAAGTGCCAGATAGCATGGCGGCGCATGTCCTCTTGGGGAATTCGGATGGAGGTGAGCCAGATGGATCCCTACACTTTACACACGCAGACAGTCCCCTTTTGCGGCGCGCAGGTATAGCTCATTCCACCTGGGTAGGAATTCTGTTCGGCCGATGATTCCATCTTCTCCAGATATTTCACATCCGGATCCCCTGACACCGGATAAGAGAGGAGGACGTTTCAACTTCTCTATTCGGATCTTCTGATAGCGCCTACCTGGAGAGCATCCGCGGCCGACAATTCAGAATACCTGGAGCCACTTTGCACAGTACCACGGTGTTCTCCTGAAGCTTCCAGATATTTGCCACCGACTAAGTTAGATTTTTTCTCTCAAGATATTTTGTGTAAATTTCTATTTTCTCCTTATAATCAGTCAAAGATATTATTGGGATATTTCTTAGAAAATATCTTCTCTATATATATCTTTGAACCAATGTAAAGAAGGGAGATCGATCATATATGATGTCATATATGTAATCAACGAACAGAGCACTTGCTCTGTTTCTTCTTCATATTTTTGTTTTCTCGTTAGTTTTCTTTCTAGTCAATCAAACTCTAAGGATTTTTCCTCAAAGGATGAGGGGCTAGGCTCTTCGTCTCTTGAAGTGAAGAAAGCTGGGTAAGTGATTCGTGCCCAATTGGTGTCTCAGCTGATTCGTGTCCAGCTGATGCTCCTTGATTGAGGGAGAAATCAACAAAATTTATAACCTACTACACCATGAACTAGGATAGCAAAGAAAAAGCTACTATAGCATAGTGGCTCTAGGATTGTTCACTGGGAAGGGTTTCCAAACTAAAAATGATACCAATTCAAAGTGAATTGGTGCTGTTTCACTTCAAGGTTAGTTTAAGAAATAAAACACAAACTTTGGTTGAAAAAGGTTTGGACTTAGATTAACAACACAGCAAGTGATGGAAATTACTTAAGAAGAAAAACATTCCTTGGAGATTCAGGTTCACAAGGGAGGTTCCTCATGCAATAGCATAGCTTCGGTCAGTTGGTTCAATTTCTCACATTAGAGAATTAACATAAAGTCAATTCTCTAATAGGTGCTACACAAATGCATCCCTCAATTGGATTTCAGCTTTAATTCTCTCACTGATGCAACTTACAATGGTTCGAGCCTCTCACTTAGCCTTTACCATTCAAGGTGATCTTTAACCTTGGACTTCCTTTCACAAGCTCGCAAGAGATAACTAATGGATGTCTCCTTAGAGTTCAAAAGCTTACCAAGTGTTGGCAATTCTAGAAAATCCTACCTTCAAGTCACCTCCCAGAGGCTCGCAAGGGGTAAACTAGTGCATCTCCATGGATAGAGATCACTTGCCTTACCAAGTGTTGGCCCAGGTGACTCCAAGGCATTTTAAGTTAACTAAAAATATAGAAACCATTCACGGGACACACCTTCTTTTCATTCATAGCTGAAACCACAAAGCTTCTGATTCTTACACTTGGAACCTTTCCCGGCAACCTTAACTCCAAGGAACTAAAAGGTTTAGTTACTCATTCTCTGGGGAAAATTCCTCAGAGAGTGCATAACTAAGTAAATGAAAAATACAATCAAATTGATCAGGTAAGGCAGAGCTCAAGCTCTGTATTTTACTTCCTTTGAAACTTTTACAAAAGGTTCATCACCCTCAGAACAGGCTCCTCGGGCTCTATTTATATCAAAATTACATTAATAGCTATTACATGGATATTTAGTCTTTTTCCCAACTTAAAAGCTAAGGAATCTGGTAATTGGTGGCTTACAAGGAGAATTTGGGGATTTAGACAACAAAAATCTAATGAAAAATATCTCCAAGTGTCGGTTACAAATATCGGGAAGCACTAAGGACCATTTCGCAGGTGAAAATGAGGTCTGCGAAATTTCGCAGATGAACAAAAAGGGCTGCGAAATCACTTCGCAGCAAAAGGCTGATTCCGCAGCGCTGCAAAGTTGGCTTTCATCTTGTGGTGTTTGGCTTCCATCACGTCGTGAAACTTCAGGGGAAATCCATAGCACTGTGCAAAAAGGCTGCGAAATAATTCCGCAACAAAAGGGTGATTTCGCAACACTTTGCTAAATCCTTCCTTCAGCTTGGAGTGATTGGCTTCCAACGGCTGTAACTCCTTCATTTCAACTTTGAATTGCATACCATTTGAAGCATTGGATTGTTGACTTCCTAAGCTTTCAAATGACATATAGCATGCATAAAGACTTCGGGAAGTGCTCCAAAAGTGGCTGACACGACTGTCATCAAGAATGCTTCATGGCAGATTTCTCTTTGCTTCCTTGCATTCCGGATTTGCTTATGGCAAAGGACTTCAAAGCTTTGGATCTTCATGCTTCTGAGCTTTCCATTGATTTGCCAAGGATTCCAAATAACTCTCCTTAATCTCATATTGCTTTGGTGATCAAATAGCTATCAAAACACCAAAACTTAAGACAATTTGATTAGAATTGATTAAAAGGGGCCTTAACATGTTAATTGGGTTAAAAGGCAATAACTACTACTCAAAAGTGTTTAAAATGATTAATTACAAGCTATCAAATAGCACTTTTTGAGTAGTAATCACTCCCCCCAACTGACATATTGCTAGTCCCTTAGCAATGAAGGAGAGAAAAGTAAATAACTACAATAATATTATAATTTACAACATCATGCTGATCACTTCAAAAAATTTTAAGTGGCATGATGATCTCATTCTCACATGGAACATTAAAGAAATAAAAACTCAAATTTTAATAGAAGCTATCAAAAACTTTGCTAACTACCATTGATCAAGGGAATGCATTATGCAAATTGAAGGTTAAAAATCATTTTCACTTCCAAAGAACCGAACTTTATTCTTCCACAAAAATCTAAGTGTAAGATGATAGTTTCCGAATCTAGTATGCTAAACTAATCTCTCCCCCCAACTTATCTGTTTTCAACACTTAGCAAACTGACCAAATTCAATAGGCAGAGAACACGCTTTTCTTCTTTTTTTTTTTTCTTTTTTTTTTTTTTTTTTTAACAGGTACAAGGCTTAAGGGGCATCCTTTTCTGAATTGTCCATGTAACGGGGGTCCATCGATGACTCCCAACCAATTAAGGTTTAGGGCATCAAGTTTTAAGGATCTTTCAACCACTAACTCCTCAGATTTCACCCCGGACTTTTTCATAAACCCTTGTGCCTACCATATGCTAACTCCACCTATCCACCCTTGTAACGAGCATTGAGGCCGGTGACTCCCAACCATTGAAGGCTTAGGGCACCAGGTTTTAAAGGTTTTCACCATATACCCCTCAGACCTTGCTCGGGTTTCAAGGCAAGCAAACATTTTCTTTTTCTTTTTCTTCTTTTTTTTCAAAGACTCATTGGCCTTTCATAAGGTGTCTCAATATCGTTAAAATGAGGTCAAAGGTACCAAGTTCCAAAATTTTCTAAGTCAAGGGGGAAATAGTTTTTCATCTTATAATCGGAATCTATTGTGCATAGTGTGTGAATAGCATAAAGTGGAAGGACTAAACTTGATTTCAATAGAAGCTTCAACAATTGAACCACTTTAGCAAGCATAATCCAAACTCTAAGTTAGATGAAAAGCAACAGTTCAGTTTCTCCTATTTTAATTTGAAAATTTTTCCTCATACTCCATGGAGATCAGAGTAACAAGAAAAAAACTACAACTAATTTACTAGACAAGGCTGAATTTTCAAAATAACTTAGCATACTTCCTTCCTCCTTTCTCCCCCCCAACCAAGCTAAGCATTGTCCTCAATGTGATACGGGTGATTGAAATTAAAGGGAGGAAGTGGTACCTCCTGAGTGATATCAATTTCGAATACTGATTGAAGAAACCACATGTTTCAAAAAAAAAAAAAAAGGTGTGAGCAAAGGAAATAAGAATAAATTAATGCTAAGAGTTAACAAAAAACTAAACTTTGTATTACTTTAATCATTTGAGTACAGTTGGAAAAGAAGTAATACAAGTAATTCAAGCAATCCCCATATATGATATCAAAATGTGGGGGATTTCATATACGATTAACTCAAACAAAATACATAAAGGAAATATATAATAGATATATATATAATCAGATAGGAGGATGATGTTGGAGCTGATGGCCTAAGCAGATGGCTCTGACTCATGAGGGGCCTGAGACTCTGTGGCCTGAGAGTGTGGTACTGCAGTAGTGGGAGTGAGATGCTCAGCAGCTGATGGGAGATCGAGATGATGCTGGAGCTGCCTCAAGATGGCAGTGTACTGAGTCTGAGTGGTCAACATCTGCTCCTGGCGAGCTCGCATAGCTGCCATCTCCTGAGCAAGGCTGCTCTGAGAAGTTGTCAAGGTCTGCAATGCCTGGCATAAATCCCTATACTCAGAAATAGGGATGGCCATCCTTGGCTCAGTTGAAGTGGAGGGCTGTGATGAAGCTGGAGCAACTGGAGGGGCTCTGGCTATGGTAGGAGAGGCAACAGGTATACCCTCAGGTATAAGACGTGGAGATGCTCTCCTAACAGCCGGTATCTGAGTTGGCTGTGGTAGCTCTGGTTGCTCCATCCTATATGCTATCATGTTGCTCCATTTGTCGAAAGTAAACACATCTCGACATATCCTCTTGCGCTCCAGCTGAGGATCTGCAGGATACCCCAGATGCTTAAGAATCTGACATAGCAGCCTCGGAAAGAGAAGTGGAATGGCATCAGCTCGCGGCAACTTCCTCTTATGCACCTTCTCTTCAAAGTAGAGGACGGCAGCCATAATCAGGTGGTGAGGGCAAAAAAAGTATCCCTCAGAAATCTTGAACAGGGCCTCCAACAGAACTCCTCTCCTCCGAGTCCAATGCTGCAGTGGATAAACATTATGACGCAAGAGTGCATCAATGAGAAACATCCTTGGAGGAAGTTCTCCCCTCAATAGATATGGATTTGTAGAGGCTCCTCTAGACAAGATATGCACCATCTCCAGCTGAGAAGGGCTAGCCCATGCTCTGTAATCATCAAAATGGCTTGGCTCGTATGGTATATGCAAGGCCTCTGCTATATGACGAGCTCCTAGAATGCCATGTCGACCATCAATGGTAAAATGGATTAAGGTGGGATCTCTGACCTGCTGAGTAGTCATGGACTGATAAAAATCCATGGCTACTCTAGGATAGAAGAAGTCTCATGGGGTCAGAAGCTACTCCATGCGATATCTACGCAGCAATTGGAATGACCCTTCAAGCTCCGGTCGCAATTGAAAGGCGGCTGTGTCAAAACACAGCTCAGAATGAAATGGTCGAGCTCGGCAGTCCAAATTGCCTTCAATTGGTGGTTGAGTGAGCATTGGACGCCTGAGTATCACTTCAGGAGCTGTGTCGGATGGAATTTGGGGCTCAGAAGGTGGCGGCTGGCTTGCTTGAGGCTCCGCCGGCGGTGCCGGAGATGGCACCGGAGAGGGCTCTGGAGAGGGAACAGGGGATTGCCCTGTTAAGTCGATGGGTTCCGAGCTTTCCACTCTGGCTCTTTTTTGCAGGGGACGGCCCCCTGACCTGGTAAGATAACGCCTCGTCGGAGGCGTCTGAACTACGGGCTTGGCTGGGCGCTTCTGTGGTGCGAGCTTCACAGGAGGCGGAGCAACTTCTGGCCGCGGCGGCTCAAAGGTAGAGGCTTGAATAGGTGCCTCGCTCGGCATTCGCTTTTGGGCGGAAAGAGAGGAGGATTTAGCTCCTCTGGTTCGTGCCATTACGAATGGACGAGGTTTGGGCGGCGGTGATGATCGAAAGAGACGACCGGAGGTGTGTGCGATGTCGGGCTATGGAGATGAGGTGAACAAACGGTTGCTGCGACTTTTCCCTTTTCTGAAATGCTTTCGCAGCTCAAATGACCGGTATTTATAAAAAAATAACGGATATTAAAGGTCATCTTGGGTTTTGCAGAAGAAAACCGATTCCGCAGCAAAAAATAGGGGTTTTGCAAGAGAAAACCACTTTCGCAGCCCACTTCGCAGCTGCGAAATTGGAGTCATTGTACCGCGGAATGGCACTCGTGTGCCAAAAATCGGTTTCGCAGCTTCGAAATACCCTGTGGAATGGAGATATTGCTGCGGAATTGGGGTTTTTTACGCCTTGGAGCTTCGCAGCCCACTTCGCAGCTGCGAAATTGGGGCTCCTGTGCTACGAAGTGGCACTCGTGTGCCATTCTTGGATTCGCAGCTGCGAAAACTTTCGCAGAAGATTCAAAAGTGTTGCGAACTGATTTCGCAACAAATGGCCGTTTTCGCAGAGAATTCCTTTTTGGCTGCGAGATCTCGCAGAGCTCTTTTTCTCCTCTGTTTTTGCTCTGTTTTTGCTATGTTTTTACTCCAATTTCTCTCTGATTTCTTCCTTTCAATTTCTTTGTATTTTCTCCCACCTGAGATCATTCAAAAAGATGAAATAACATAAAAACACACAATTTAATATCAAAAATTAAGATCAAAAGCATAGATAAAACTTTAAAATTTACAAAATTTACAAAATTTTTTGGACTTGGGCGAAACCAAGTCCATCAAACCCTTATTTGCTTAGGCCTTTTATGGCTCAAGGAGGTTGATTTCCTCATTTTCTGGTTTGAACGGCTCCATGAATGGCTTGAGACGATATCCATTGACTTTAAAGGTGTCTTTGCCATTGGAATTCAATAATTCCACCACTCCATTGATATGTACTTGATGGATAATGAAAGGACCTATCCACCTTGACTTGAGCTTTCCAGGGAAGATATGGAGTCTTGTGTCATAGAGTAAAACTCTTTGTCCCTTCTGAAATTTCTTGTTAGAAATCAGTTGATCATGCCACTTCTTCATCCTCTGTTTTGCAACTTTGGAATTGATGTAAGCATCATTTCTCAATTCCTCCATCTCATTAAGGTCTAAGCACCTCTTTGTCCCGGCTTTGATCAAGTCCATATTCAGCTTTTTGATTGCCCACCAAGCTTTGTATTCAACTTCCACAGGGAGATGACACGCTTTGCCATAGACAAGACGATATGGGGACATGCCAAGAATAGTCTTATAAGCTATTCTATACGCCCATAATAAATCATGAAGCTTAATAGACCAATCTTTTCTGCTTGTACTCACCACTTTCATCAATATGTTCTTTATCTCCCTGTTTGCTAGCTCAACTTGCCCGGAAGTCTGTGGATGCTAAGGTGTAGCTACCTTATGCTTTCACTCCATACTTGGCTAATAAACTTTCAAAAGGTTTGTTGCAAAAATGAGAACCTCCATCACTGACTATAGCTTTGGGCACCCCGAATCTTGCAAAAATGTTCTCTTTCAGAAACTTGAGAACCACTCTATGATCACTTTGTTTACAGGGGACTGCCTCAACCCATTTAGAAACATAATCCACCCCCACCAAGATATAGGAATTACCAAAAGACATTGGAAAAGGTCCCATGAAGTCAATGCCCCATACATCAAATAACTCAACTATTAGTATGGGGTTCATTGGCATTTGATTTCTTTTTGTCAGCTTTCCAAGCCTTTGGCATCCATCACAACTTCTACACATGATGTGGGCATCTTTGAACAGAGATGGCCAAGTAAACCCTGATTGCAACACCTTCATAGCTGTTTTCTGAGAGGCAAAGTGGCCTCCACATGCATTCTCATGACAATGGTTTAGAATTCCTTGTTGCTCTTCTTCAGGCACACACTTCCTTATGATCTGATATGCACAATATTTAAAAAGGAAAGGTTCTTCCCAATAATAAGCATGGATTTTTGCAAAGAAGTGCTTCATGTCCTGTGCATTCCATTCACTTGGAATTTCACCAGTAACTAGATAATTAGCGATGTGAGCATACCGAGGAGTTTTTACCAGCAACATAAGTGATTCCTTAGGAAGTCATCATTAATAGGCAAGGCATGGGAATTATGTGCTATAGCTAACCTTTAAAGGTGATCAGCTACAACATTCTCCACTCCTTTCTTATCTCTGATTTGAAGATCGAATTCTTGTAACAAAAGAATCCATCTAATCAACCTTGCTTTTGCATCTTGCTTTGTCAATAAATACTTCAAGGCTGAATGGTCAGTGAAAACAATGATGAAAGACCCTACCAAATAAGCACAAAATTTGTCCAAGGCAAATACCACAACTAATAATTCTTTCTCTGTAGTTGTGTAATTCCTTTGAGCTTCATTCAATGTTTTGCTTGCATAGTAGATCACATAGGGCTTCCCATCTTCTCTTTGACCAAGCACAGCTCCTATGGCAAAGTCACTGGCATCACACATTAGTTCAAAAGGTAGTTGCCAGTTAGGGGCCCTCACTATTAGAGTTGTTGTTAAAAACTTCTTCAGTTGATCAAAGCTATTTTGACATCTCTCATCCCATACAAACTTAGCATCCTTAGCTAACAGCTCACAAAGAGGTTTTGAAAGCTTTGAAAAATCTTTAATAAACCTCCTATAGAAGCCTGCATGGCCAAGGAACTGCCTTACTCCTTTTACAGTTGTTGGGGATGGTAATTTGACAATAAGCTCCACCTTTGCTTTATCAACTTCAATGCCTTTTTTGGAGATGATATGGCCAAGGACAATTCCTTGACGTACCATAAAATGACATTTCTCCTAATTGAGCACCAAGTCTTTTTCAATGCATCTGTGAAGAACCGCTTCCAAATTAACTAAGCATTCCTCAAATGTACCTCCATATACGGTGATGTCATCCATGAAAACCTCAATAATTCGCTCCACCATATCACTGAAAATACTCAACATACATCTTTGGAATGTTGCAGGTGCATTGCATAAACCAAAAGGCATTCTTCTGTAAGCATATCTTCCAAATGGACATGTAAAAGTGGTCTTTTCCTGATCTTCCACAGCAATCTCAATTTGAAAATACCCTGAATACCCGTCCAAAAAACAGTAGAACGGATGGCCAGAGACTCTTTCCAACACTTGATCGATAAATGGCAATGGAAAATGATCTTTCCTGGTTACTGCATTCAGCTTTCTGTAGTCAATACATACCCTCCACCCTGAAGTGATTTCTTCTCCTTCATCATTCTGAACCATAGTAATCCCTGACTTCTTTGGTACCACTTGAGTAGGACTCACCCAAGAGCTGTCAGATATAGGGTAAATAATACCTGCTTGAAGTAGCTTCAGCACCTCAACTCGCACAACCTCTTGTAAATGAGGATTCAATCTTCTTTGAAGTTGACGAATTGTCTTAGCTTCCTCCTCCATATATATATGATGCGTGCAAACTAAAGGACTAATGCCTTTCAAATCAGATATTTGCTATCGTATAGCTTTCTTACACCTCTTGAGAACTTCCAGTAAACACTTCTCTTGATGACTGGTCAGAGATGAAGATATTACGACAGGACATTGATTATTTTCCTCAAGGTATGTATATTTCAGCTCCACGGGCAGAGGTTTCAAATTGAGTTTTGGGATCTCTTTTTCAGCATCTGCTCCTTCTTCTTTATTGAACAAAGGTAGAATCTCTTCTATCCTCCTCCAACTTTGTAGAGTAGCAAGCACATTAGGGGGTTCAAACAAACCTTCCTTACAATCCGCAAAACTTTCATTCAGCTTGTCTTGCATATTCTTATTGCAGTGATCCTCTACTAGAGTGTCAATAATACACACTTCCTCTGGACCCTCTTCCTCTTCCGGAGTGATTTGCTTTTTAGACATATAGAAAATGTTGAGATCAAGTGTCATGTTGCCAAAAGTGAGTTGCATAAGCCCATTCCTACAATTGATGATTGCATTTAAGGTAGCAAGGAATGGCCTTCCCAGGATGATAGGAACTAAATTAGCTTCCTTTACAGTAGGATCCGTATCAAGAACAATAAAATCCACCGGATAGTAGAAATTATCAACTTGAATTAAGACATCCTCAATTACTCCTCTGGGAATTTTTACTGATCTATCTGCTAGAGATAGAGTGATTGCTATTGGCTTCAACTCACCAAGTCCCAATTGCTTGTAGACAGTATATGGAAGCAAATTCACACTAGCTCCCAAGTCTAATAAAGCTTTCTCCACTACCTTTCCTCCAATCATGACTGAAATGGTGGGACTTCCTGGATCTTTGTACTTCAAAGGAGACTTACACTGTAAGATTGCACTTACTTGCTCAGTCAAGAAGGCTTTCTTATTTACAGTCAACCCTCTTTTGATAGTACACAAGTCCTTTAGGAATTTTGCATATGTTGGAACTTGTTTAATCATATCCAACAGTGGGATATTGACTTTAACTTGTCTCAATACTTCAAGAATTTCAGCTGCATTTCTAATCCCCTTTTTCCCATGCAATGCTTGAGGAAAAGGAGGAGAAGTTAATTTCTTCAGCATTTCTTCCTTCAGAAGTTCCTTATCTGGATTTGCATTCATTGGTGATTCATAGTTCTCTTTCTTTTCACTGATCTCTCCCTTTTTGTCTTCCATGTCCTCCCCTTTCATTATCTCTTCTTCTGGTTCAACATGTGGCTTAGGTGGTGGCTGCTCAATTTTTTTACCACTCCTCAGAGTGATCAAGGCTTTGACATCTTTCATCTGTGATGATTCCCCCTCATGGCTTTCCACTTCATGGACACCCTTGGGGTTTTGGTGGGGTTGAGAAGGAAATCTTCCATTTCTTGCACTGTATTCAAATTTGTGAGCCTTGATATTGAGTATTGGAGATTATCTATCTTTTGGGTTATATCATTTTGCATTCCATCCATCCTTTTGTTCAGAGTACTCTCTACTCTATCAATTCTTTGATTAAGTTGAGCATTGATGGCTTTTTGTTCTCCAACAAAATCCCCCACTACCTTGCTGAGATTCAAAATGGCTTGTTCAAGACTTGAAGATTGTTGAGATGGTTGATCTGGCTGTTGGTACTGAGGTGCTCTAGGCTTCCATGAAAAATTTGGATGATTCCTCCAACTTGAGTTGTAAGTATTTCCATAGGGTGCATTGTTATTGGGCTTAAATTGTCCAACAACATTTGCTTGATCTCCAAACATTTCCCTTTCAGCTGAAATTGTAGGGCATTCCTCCACCAAGTGTTCATATGATTGACAATTAGGACAAAGCTTCACTTGCACTGGTGCTTCGGCAACAGCTTGCACTTCATGCATCTTTTTCAGTTCCAGCTCCTCCAATCTTCTTGTCACAGCTGCAAACTTTGCTTTCGTATCATCCTCTTCTTTCAAAGTATACATTTTCTTTCAAAGTATACATCCCAGCCTTAGCATTGAAAGCATTTAGTTGAGACTTCATCTTTCCCACTTCTCCTTTGACCAGTTCATCCCATCCCCTTGAAACTTCAGCTACATAATTCAAGAAATCCATAGCTTCCTCCCGATTTTTGCTCATGAAATCTCCTCCACACATTGTCTCCAGGAGTTGCTTCATTGAGGACGACATCCCATCATAAAAATAGCTCACCAATAGCCAAGTATCAAAACCATGGTGAGGACAAGCATTTATAGCTTCCATATATCTTTCCCAACACTCATAGAATTTCTCATTCTCTTTAGCTGAGAAATTAGAAATCTGTCTTTTCAAGCCATTTGTTCTATGAGTGGGAAAGAATTTCTTAAGGAATTCAGCTTGTAAGTCAGTCCAAGTATGGATACTCCTTGGCCTTAAAGAATTAAGCCAAATTTTGGGTTTATCCTTTAAAGTAAAAGGAAATAACTTAAGCCTCATCAAATCAATTGAAGCTCCTCCCTCTTGGAATGTATTATAAACTTGTTCAAATTCCTTAATATGTGCATAGGGATTCTCACTTTCCATTCCATGGAAAGTTGATAGAAGTGGAATAATATACGGTCTGATCACTAGCTACTCTGTAGGAGGTATTATACATGACGGTGCACTCATACGAGGTGGATGCATGCGGTCCCTCATTAATCTAAATTCATTGAGATTGTCTTGACGACCTTAGTGACTATGCTGATCTTCAGGTGTAGTTTCCATGATATTCAAGCTCAATTCCAATTCCTTAGTATGAGGTGTATCACTTTTAACAAGCCTTCCTCCACTGCCACGTATCCACTTTGGCATACAAAACTAGTAACTATCTGTAACTGAAATGAAAATACAGGACAACAAAAGAAAACAAGGCTACAAAAACAAAATAAAACTAAGCTAAATTTAAAAGCTAACTTTAGATTATAAGTCAGTAAAACGAAAAAGAAATGAGAATTAATAAAGCGAAAGAAATGTTACCAAACTTGTGATGAAAATCACAAGTACACTGAAATAGTATCACTATAAACTTGACACCTTCCCCAGCAGCGGCACCATTTGATTCGTACCCAATTGGTGTCTCAACTGATTCGTGTCCAGCTGATGCTCCTTGATTGAGGGAGTAATCAACAAAATTTGTAACCTATTACACCATGAACTAGGGTAGCAAAGAAAAAGCTACTATAGCATAGTGGCTCTAGGATCGTTCACTGGGAAGGGTTTCCAAACTGAAAATGATACCAATTCAAAGTGAATTGGTGCTATTTCACTTCAAGGTTAGCTTAAGAAATAAAACACAAACTTTGGTTGAAAAAGGTTTAGACTTAGATTAACAACACAGCAAGTGATGGAAATTACTTAAGAAGAAAAGCATTCCTTGGAGATTCAGGTTCACAAGGGAGGTTCCTCATGCAATAGCATAGCTCCGGTCAGTTGGTTCAATTTCTCACATTAGAGAATTAACATAAAGTCAATTCTCTAACAGGTGCTGCACAAATGCATCCCTCAATTGGATTTCAGCTTTAATTCTCTCACTGATGCAACTTACAATGGTTCGAGCCTCTCACTTAGCCTTTACCATTCAAGGTGATCTTTAACCTTGGACTTCCTTTCACAAGCTCGCAAGAGATAACTAATGGATGTCTCCTTAGAGTCCAAAAGCTTACCAAGTGTTGGCAATTCTAGAAAATCCTACCTTCAAGTCACCTCCCAGAGGCTCTCAAGGGGTAAACTAGTGCATCTCCATGGATAGAGATCACTTGCCTTACCAAGTGTTGGCCCAGGTGATTCCAAGGCATTTTAAGTTAACTAAAAACATAGAAACCATTCACAGGACACACCTTCTTTTCATTCATAGCTGAAACCAAAAAGCTTCTGATTCTTGCACTTGGAACCTTTCCCGGCAACCTTAACTCCAAGGAACTAAAAGGTTTAGTTACTCATTCTCTGGGGAAAATTCCTCAGAGAGTGCATAACTAAGTAAATGAAAAATACAATCAAATTGATCAGGTAAGGCAGAGCTCAAGATCTGTATTTTACTTCCTTTGAAACTTTTACAAAAGGTTCATCACCCTCAGAACAGGCTCCTCGAGCTCTATTTATATCAAAATTACATTAATAGCTATTACATGGATATTTAGTCTTTTTCCCAACTTAAAAGCTAAGGAATCTGGTAATTGGTGGCTTACAAGGAGAATTTGGGGATTTAGACAACAAAAATATAATGAAAAATATCTCCAAGTGTCGGTTACAAATATCGGGAAGCACTAAGGACCATTTCGCAGGTGAAAATGAGGTCTGCGAAATTTCGCAGATGAACAAAAAGGGCTGTGAAATCACTTTGCAGCAAAAGGCTGATTCCGCAGTGCTGCGAAGTTGGCTATCATCTTGTGGTGTTTGACTTCCATCGCGTCGTGAAACTTCAGGGGAAATCCATAGCACTGTGCAAAAAGGCTGCGAAATAATTCCGCAACAAAAGGGTGATTTCGCAACACTTTGCTAAATCCTTCCTTCAGCTTGGAGTGATCAGCTTCCAATGGGTGTAACTCCTTCATTTCAACTCCGAATTGCATATAGTTTGAAGCATTGGATTGTTGACTTCCTAAGCTTTCAAATGACATATAGCATGTATAAATTGGACTTCGGGAAGTGCTCCAAAAGTGGCTGACATGACTATCATCAAGAATGCTTCATGACAGATTTCTCTTTGCTTCCTTGCATTCCGGATTTGCTTATGGCAAAGGACTTCAAAGCTTTGGATCTTCATGCTTCTGAGCTTTCCATTGCTTTGCCAAGGATTCCAAATAACTCTCCTCAATCTCATATTGCTTTGGTGATCAAATAGCTATCAAAACACCAAAACTTAAGACAATTTGATTAGAATTGATTGAAAGGGGCCTTAACATGTTAATTGGGTTAAAAGGCAATAACTACTACTCAAAAGTGTTTAAAAGGATAAATTACAAGCTATCAAATAGCACTTTTTGAGTAGTAATCAGTAAGTTTCCTCATGCATAAATTGGAAGTTTTGTTGTTTTAGTTTTTAATGAAGAGAAAGTGTGACCCGTTAATGGTTTTTATCTTTTTAGTTAACTTAAAACGCCTTTAAATCACCTGGGCCAACACTTGGTAAGGAAAGTGATCTCCATCCATTTAGATGCACTTGTTTATCTCTTGCGAGCCTTTGGGAGGTGGTTTAGAGGTAGGATTTTCTAGAATAACCAACACTTGGTAAGCTTTTGGACTCCTAGGAGACATCCATTAGTTATCTCTTGCGAGCTTGAGAAGGGAATTCCAAGGTTAAGGATCACCTTGAATGGCAAATGCTAGGTGAGAGGCATGAGCCATTGCAAGATGCATCAGTGAGAGGGATTTAATGTTTGAACCCATTAAAGGGAAACATATGTACCACATCGATTAGAGAATTAACTATATGTTAATTCTCTAATGCGAGGAAAAGAAACAAGTGATCGGAACTCTCCTTTTTGTATGAGGAATCTGCGCCTAGTGATCTAAACTCCAAGAAACACTTTTCTTTATAAGTAAAATCAGTTATTATTTTAGGTTAGTTTAAAACCAAACCTTTTTCATTCAAACATCTTTATGTTTTCTTTTAAAGCTAACCTTGAAATGAAAAGGCACCAATTCATCTTTGAATTAATATCAATTGTGAAATGAAAACCCATCCTAGTGAACTACCTTAGAGCCACTATGCTATGCTAGCTAAGGCTATCCTAGTACATGGTGTAATAGGTTTTAAATTTTGTTGATTACTCCCTTCTGAGGACCAAAATCAAGGGACAGCAGCTGGACACGAATCAAATGGCACCACTATCAGGGACCATTGAGAGGACATGAATCAACTGAGACACCAATTAGGAACAAATCAAATGGCGCCGTTTCCGGGGATGGTGCCACTTTACAGTGGTATCACCTTTTTAGAGTACTTGTGATCTTCATCACAAGTTTGGTGACTTTTCTTTTCTTTTTACTAACTCTTTTTATTTGTCTATTTTCCTTTGTTCATATTTTAGTATACCTTTTATTTAATTTTTAGTTTACCTTAATTTTTTTTTTCTTAGAATTGTTTTTCTTTTGTTTTCTCTGTTTTTTTAATTCACAAATTGTTAGTTGTGCATGCCATATTGAATACGAGATAGCAGAAGAAGCCATGAACTTCATGAGTTATGTGACTAGAGTTTCAAGAGGATGGGATGAACTAAATGCTAGAGATATGGGGAGAATGATGTCTCAACCTAATGCTAAGGGTGAGATGTATATTTTAAATGATGGCATAGACATGAAGGCAAAGATTGCAGCTATGGCAAGGAGATTGGAAGAGCTAGAAATGAAGAAGATGCAAGAAGTGCAAGCCATCTCTCAAACACCATTGCAACCTGTGCCTTATGCCATTTGTCTATCTTATGAGCACTTGGTGAAGGAGTGTCCTACCATTCCAACGGTGAGAGAAATGTTTGGTGATTGCAACACCTACAATTCCAATTGAAGGAACCATCCAAATTTCTCTTGGAAACCACAGCCGTCTTAGTACAAGCAACCTGTTCAAGCATTTCCGCAAGCCTCGAACGTTGAACATGCTATGGTGAATCTTAGCAAGGTCGCGGGAGACTTTGTTGGAGCTAAAAAATCCATCAATGCTCAGCTCAGTCAAAGAATTGACAGTGTAGAGAGTTCATTGAACAAAAAGATGGATGGAATGCAAAGTGATCTATCTCAAAAGATAGATAATCTCTAATATGCAATCTCAAGGTTTGCCAACCTCAACAAAGTGCAAGAAAAGGGAAACTCTCCTTCTCAACCTTATGAAAATTCCAAGGGTATCCATGAAGTGGAGGCTCAAAAGGGAGAATCTTCAATGGTGAAGGAAGTTAAAACGGTTATCACTTTGAGGAGTGGTAAAGAGGTTGATCTGTTCATATCCAAGCTACAACATATGGTAGAAAGTGAAACAGAGAAAGAAAAGAGGGAGGAAATCAAAGGAAAGAGAAAGGGGAAAAGTAAAGAGAAAGATGGCTATGATGTTAATGTACATGAAGAACCACAGAGGATAGTCATCAAGGAAGATATGATGAAAAAAACGCATGCCTCCACTTTTTCCCCAAGCTTTGTATGGAAAAATCATACAAACCAAGTCTCAAGTGAGGGATGCAAACTTCATATGGGATCCGGGCAAGCTAAATCAGGATCAAATTTTTTGATGGACTTAGTCATTCTAAAGACTAGCTAGTCCATACCTTTTTGTTTTATTTATTACTTGTTTTAATTTTGATTTCAATGTTTTCATTTTGATTTAAATGCTTTAATTTTAATTTGTTTTGATGTGACATAGGTTTTTGGGATGATCAAAATCAGGAGAAATGTCAAAAGAGGTGAAAGAAGGAAGTTGGGAATCAAGAGGAGCTTAAAAGCAAAAGTGAGCCATTGCTGCGAAATGGTTTCGCAGCCTCCTAGCACCCTCTGCAAAATGGCTGCGAAACCTCCATGCCTTAAAAATCCTTCAACGCGCACATCATGAATCCGCACCCCCATTTTGGCAACTGTTGGACACATTTTGATCACTTTCTGAATTCCATTTCATACATACCATATGTCATTCCAAATCTTGGGAAGTCAAGAATCCAATGCTTCAAACAGTGTGCAATTTGGAGTTAAAACGAAGAAGTTATGGCCGTTTGAAGATAAATCCTCTAAAGAGGAGAGCCCTCTCACTGAGATCACACACGAAGCCTCTCACTCCATTTCTTACATCCTTAAACCATCAAAACCCATAGCTTCAGCTGAGGAGACTATGCCATCTAAGGAGACTACCAAAATAGAGGTCAAAATCCTAATCCAACCCACTCAAGAAGCCACCACAGATGCATCAGCTCCACGGACCCTACCATTACTTGATCATCTCCTTAATTTTTTGTATTTATATATTATATTAGTATAGATAATTCCATGTTTTGATGTCTTATGTTCTAGGATTGGATGTATTACTAATGATACATCATATTTAGACATCATTTTTGTTTAAATTTGGCATTTTTCTATTTTCTCTACTCACTAACTCTGTTTTTTTTTTGAAACATATGGTTTCTCCTATATGACTCAGACTCCATGTCACTAAGGAGGTACCACTTCCTCCCTATTTTTTTAATCGCTTTTGTCACATTGAGGACAATGTTCAGCTTGGTTGGGGGGAGAGTTGAGGAAGTAAGTTTTGTTATTAATGCTAAGTTATTTTGGTAATTTAGTTGCTTTTTGCTTAATTTTAAAATTTTAGAAGTTTTTATTCTACTCTCCATAGTTATTAAGGAAAAATTTTCAAAATGAAATGGGAGAAATTGAATTTTTGTCTTTTTACTTGACTTAGAGTTTGTATTATGCTTACTAAAGTTGATGAATTGTTGAAACTTCTATTGAATTCAACCTTAGTTCTTCCACTTTAAGCTATTCACACACTGTGCACAATAGGTTCCGATTATAAAATGAAAAACTATTTCCCTCTTGACTTAGGAAAATTTTAGACTTGGTACCTTTGACCTCATTTAATAGTGTTGGGACACCTTATAAAAGGCCAATGAGTCTTTGAAGAAAAGAAAGAAAGAAAAATGTTTGCTTGCCTTGAAACCCGAGCAAGGTCTGAGGGGTATATGGTGAAAATCTTTAAAACCTAGTGCCCTAAGCCTTCATTGGTTGGGAGTCACCGACCTCAATGCTCGTTACAAGGGTGAATAGGTGGAGTTTTAACATACTGTAGGTGCTTGGGTATTAAAATTCATTCTCAAAAGTCCAGGGTAAAATCCGAGGAGTTAGTGGTTGAAAGATCCTTAAACCTTGATGCCCTAAACCTTAATTGGTTGGGAGTCATCGATGGACCCCCGTTATATGGACAATTTAGAAAAGAATACCTTTAAGCCTTGTACTCCTACAATGAAAAAAAATTGTGAAAAAAGAGGTGCGTTCTTAGCCTATTGGAGGTTGATCAACTTGCTAAGCTTTGAAAAAAAACTAGGTTTGGGGGAGAGATTAGTTCAACATACTATATCCAGAAGCTAATAAATAACACTTAGATTTTTGTGGAAGAGTAAGGTTTGACCCTTTGGGAGTGGAAACTCTTTTAAAGCTTAAATTTGCATAATGCCTTCTTTTTAAGAATTGTGATTAGACAAGTTATTTGATAACTCTTGTTGAAGTTTGAGTTTTATTTCTTTAATGTTCCATGTGAGAGTTAGATCATCATGCCACTTGAAAATTGTTTTTTTGATCAGCATGATGCTATACATTATAGTACTGTTTATTTTTATTTTTCTCTCCTTCATTGCTAAGGGACTAGCAATATGTTGGTTGGGGGGAGTGATTACTACTAAAAAAAGTGCTATTTCATAGCTTGTGATTAACTCTTTTAAATACTTTTGAGTAGTAGTTATCACCTTTTAACCCAATTAACATATTAAGGACCCTTGCAATCAATTCTAATCAAATTGTGTTAAGTTTTGGTGTTCTGATAGCTTTTTGATCACCAAAGCAATCCGAGATTGAGGAGAGTTCTTTGGAATCCATGGCAAAGATGTCCGGACAGGGTGTTCGGACACACCATTGGAGAGTGGCAGAACGTGGGCTGTAGTAAGGCTTGCTCACTGTAGTCAATGATCCGGACAACATATCCGGATAGGATATGCTATCATCTAGAGTGTGATGTTCACGAGTGCCAGATAGCATGGCGGCGCATGTCCTCTTGGGGAATCCGGATGGAGGTGAGCCGGATGGATCCCTACACCTTACACACGCAGACGGTCCCCTTTTGTGGCACGCAGGTGTAGCTTATTCCACCCGGGTAGGAATTCTGTCCGGCCGATGATTCCATATTCTCCGGATACTTCACATCCGGATCCCCTAACGCCGGATGGGAGAGGAGGACGTTTCAACGTCTCTGGATAGACATATCTGGATCTTCTGATAGCGCCTACCCAGAGAGCATCCGTGGCTGATAATTCAGATTACTCGGAGCCATTTTGCACAGTATCGCGGTGTTCTTCTGAAGCTTCCAGATATTTGCCACCGACTAAGTTAGATTTTTTATCTCAAGATATTTTGTGTAAATTTATATTTTCTCCTTGTAATCAGTCAAATATATTATTGGGATATTTCTTAGAAAATATCTTCTCTATATATATCTTTGAACCAATGTAAAGAAGGGAGATTGATCATATAGGATATCATATATGTAATCAACGAACATAGCACTTTCTTTGTTTCTTCTTTATATTTTTGTTTTCTCGTTAGTTTTCTTTCTAGTCAATCAAACTCTGAGGATTTTTCCTTAAAGGATGGGAGGCTAGGCTCTTCATCTCTTGGAGTGAAGAAAGCTGGGTAAGTTTCCTCATGCATAAATTGGAAGTTTTGTTGTTTTAGTTTTTAATGAAGAGAAAGTGTGATCCGTTAATGGTTTTTGTCTTTTTAGTTAACTTAAAATGCCTTTAAATCACTTGGGCCAACACTTGGTAAGGCAAGTGATCTTCATCCATTGAGATGCACTTGTTTATCTCTTACGAGCCTTTGGGAGGTGGTTTAAAGGTATGATTTTCTAGAATAGCCAACACTTGGTAAGCTTTTGGACTCCTAGGAGACATCTATTAGTTATCTCTTGCGAGCTTGAGAAGGGAAATCCAAGGTTAAGGATCACCTTGAATGGCAAATGCTAGGCGAGAGGCATGAGCCATTACAAGATGCATCAGTGAGAGGGATTTAATGTTTGAACCCATTAAAGCGAAGCATCTGTACCACACCGGTTGGAGAATTAACTATATGTTAATTCTCTAATGCGAGGAAAAGAAACAAGTGACCGGAACTCTCCTTTTTGTATGAGGAATTTGAGCTTAGTGATCTAAACTCCAAGAAACACTTTTCTTTATAAGTAAAATCAGTTACTATTTTTGGTTAGTTTAAAACCAAACCTTTTTCATTCAAACATCTTTATGTTTTCTTTTAATGCTAACCTTGAAATGAAAAGGCACCAATTCATCTTTGAATTAATATCAATTGTGAAGTGAAAACCCATCCCAGTGAATGACCCTAGAGCCACTATGCTATGCTAGCTAAGGCTATCTTGGCACATGGTGTAATAGGTTATAAATTTTGTTGATTACTCCCTTCTGAGGACCAAAATCAAGGGACACCAACTAGACACGAATCAAATGGCACCACTGCCTGGGACCATTGAGAGGACATGAATCAGCTGAGACACCAATTGGGAATGAATCAAATGGCGACCAAGCTCCCTTCCGTCCAAGAGATAAAAAGTTTAGCCACTCATTCTCTAAGAAAACATCTTCAGAGGTTGTTTGGCTATAATGAAAAATACAATCAAAATGAGAAGGTAAGGCAGAGCAACGCTCTATATATTTTTTACTACAAACATGTACAAGTGATCCCCTCTCCAATGTCTTCCCCTTTTCATAGAGACGAAAGATATCAGAGATGGTTTTTGAGATATGAAAAAATGTATCAGGGATTGTCTTCGGGGATCTTTTTTACAAGGAGATATCTTAGGATATATAAAGAGAGATATTTTCAATCTCTTAATTAGATAATCTAAATATCCTAAAAGATCTTCAACTGATTGTAAGGAGAGAATTGATAATTTACACCAAATATCTTAAGGTAAAAAGATCTAAAAGAGGCGGTGTAAAATATCTAGCTTTTACATTTTCGCATTGAAGACAGGTGGTGCAAAGAATTTCGCATCCGACAAAGTCAGTTTAGAAATTTTTGCATTGGGAAAGTGTGCTGTGAAAATTTTCGCATTGCAAAATGTCAGTGTCAAAATTTTTGCATCAAGGAATGTCAATGCGAAAATTTTCGCATTAGGAAATGTCAATGCGAAATTCCTCTTCAGCTTTGTGCAGTTGCCTTCAAACGGCCATAACTTCCTTGTTTCAGCTTCAAATTGCACACCATTTGAAGCGTTGGACTCCTGACTTCCCTAGCTTCAGAATATAAAAAATGGACTCTAAGAGTTGCTCCAAATTTGCCTTGCAACTTCTGTCCTTTGAATTTCTCATAGCATGTGAAGATTTTGTATCACCATGCAAAATTGCTTCATGATGGATTTCTCTCTCTGATTCTCTTCCTTGCATCTCTTGATTGGCTTGGAAACTCATTCCCAAGGGTTGCACAAAGTTCTTCCTCATTCTTGGCTTTCTTCAATGATCAAAAAGCTATCAAAAACACCAAAAGTAGCCAAAAATTGATTAAAAATAGATGCAAAGGTCCTTAACGTGCCAATTGAGTTAAAAGGTATTAATTATTTCTCAAAAGCGTTTAAAAGAGTTTACAAAAAGCTATAAAAATGCACTTTTTGAGTAGTAATCAATAGGTCAAGGTTATGGTTGACAAGAATAAGTCCCAGTCGTGAGTTGAAGGCTCTAGATGTTATGAACGGCTCAAGGTTATGGGTGACATGAGCTACTCTAGGTCATGAGGTTATGACTTTGGATGCTATGAAGAACTCAGGGTATTGGAAGATATGAACGAATTGGGATCCTATGAGCTCAGGCATCAATATGCTATGAACTACTCAAGGTTGTAGATTAAATGAACGATTCTTGGTCGTGAGCGATGGCTCTAAATTCTATGAACAGCATAGGGCTATGGATGACATGAATGACTTTAGGTAGTGAGCTCAGGACTCTAGATGTTATGAACAACTTAGGGTTATAGATTAATAAACAACTTTGGGTTGTGAGATCAGGACCCTAGATGTTATGAAATCTCATTATTATTGATGATATGAACGACTCAGGATCCCGTGACCTTAGGCCTCTAAATGCTATGAACAACTTCAAGCTGAGGATGATATGAATGATTCTTGGTTGTGAGCCTATGGCTTTAAATGCTATGAAAAGCTAAGGACGGTGGATGATGTGGAGGAGTCCTGGTTGTGAGCTCAGAGCTATATATGCCATGAATAGGTCAGGGTTATGGTTTACAAGAATGAGTCCCAATCGTGAGCTGAAGGCTTTAGATGTTATGAACAACTCAAGGTTATGGGTGACATGAGCTACTCTTGGTCATGAGGTTATGACTCTGGATGCTATGAAGAACTCAGGGTATTGGAAGATATGAACGAATTAAGATCCTGTGAGCTCAGGCATCGATATGCTATGAGCTACTTAAGGTTGTGGATGAGATGAACTACTTTACATCATGAGAACTGGTCTCAAAATGCTATGAATAGCTAAGGGTTGTGGATGACATGAAAGACTCTGGGTCGTGAGCTCAAGGTTCTAAATGCAATGAAAAACTCTAGGCTATGAAAGAAATAAATGACTCCAGGTCGTGAGTTTAAAGACTTTAGATACTATGAATAGCTTAAGGCTATAGTTAGCATGAATGACTCTAGGTTGTAAGGTTAGGGCTCCAGATTCTATGCATAGCTCAGGGTTGTGGTTGACAAGAACAAATCTGGGTTGTTAGCTTAAGGCTCTAGATGCTATGAACAACTCAGATTTATAGATGATACAAATTACTAGGGATCCCATAAGCTCAGGCCTCTAGATGCTGTGAACAACTCAAGGCTAAGGATGATACAAATGATTCATGGTAATGAGTCTATGAGTCTAAATGTTATTAACAACTCATGGTTGTGGATGACATGAATAACTCCAACTGGTTAGCTTAGACCACTATATGCTATTCATAGCTTAGGGTTATCATTGACATGAATGATTCCGAGTCATGAGCTTAGGAATCTAAATGCTATGAAAAGTTCCTGGGTGTGGAGGACATGAGCGACTCTAGGTCATGAGCTCAAGGTTCTAGATGGTATGAACAACTCTAGGTCATGAGCTTAGGGCTCTTAATACTATGAAAAGCTCATGGTAGTGGTTGACATGAACCACTCCGAGTTACAATATCAAAGGTTCAAATCCTATGAACAACCGAGAGTTGGGGATGATATTAATGACTTAAGATGTTATGATCTTAGGGCTCTAAATGTTATGAACAACTACGAACTGAAATGAATATGAAAGATTCTTGGTCGTTAGCCTATGAGTCTAAATGCTATAAACAATTCAAGGCTCTAGTTGACATGAATTACTCCAGATCGTTAGGTTAGGGCTTCAAATTCCATGAAAAGCTTAGAGCTGTGGATGACATAAATAACTCTAGGTTGTGAGCTCAGGTCTCTAAGTGCTATGAACAACTCATGGTTTTGGTTGACATCAATGATCTCGGGTCCTGAGCACATGGCGCTAGATACTATGAAAGCTTCAAGTTGTATTGGACATAAATTACTGCTGGTCGTGAGCTTAGGGATCCAGATGCTATGAACAATTCAGGTTAGTGGTTGATATGAACGAATCTAGGTCTTGAATTTAGGGCTAAGATGCTATGAACAACTTAGGGTTAAGGTTTACTAGAATGACTCCGAGTCATAAGCTCAGAGCTCTAAATGTTATGAACAACTCAGAGTTGTGGATGATATGAACAACTAGAGATCATGTGAGGCAAGGCCTTTAGATGCTATAAACAACTTAGAGTTAAGGATGATACAAATGATTCTTGGTCATGAGCCTACAAGTCTAAATGTTATGAACAACTCACGGCTATGGATGACATGAACAACTCTGGGTTATGAGCATAGGGCTCTAGATGCTATGAACAGCTCAGGTTTATGGTTGACATCAACAACTCCAAGTTATGAGCTCAGGACTGACTCTAGATGCAATGAATAGTAGAAGGCAGTGGATGACATGAATGATTATGGGTCATGAGCTTAGGGCTTTAGATGCTATGAACAGCTCAGGGTTGTGGTTTACATGAATGACTCTTGGTTGTGAGCTTAAAGCTCTAAATGTTATGAAAAGCTCAAGCTATGGTTGACATGAACAACTCTAGGTTGTGAGCTTAGGGCTTTAGATACTATGAGCAGCTCAGAGCTATGGTTTACATGAACTACTTCGAGTTGTGAGCTTAGGACACTAGATGCAATGAATAGCTCAAGGATGTGGATGACATGAATGGTTTCGGGTCGTGACCTTAAGGCTCTAGATGCTTTGAACAACTGAGGATTGTGGTTTACATGAACGACTCTCGGTCGTGAGCTTAGGGCTCTAAATTCTATAAATAACTTAAGGCTATGACATGAACAACTACGGGTCATGAGCTCAGGGATTTAGATACTATGAGCAGGTCAAAGCTATGATTGACCTGAATGACTACGGGTCATGAGCTCAGAGCTTTAGATGCTATGCATAACTTAACATTGTGGATGATATGAATGACTCAGGATCCCAAAAGCTTATGCCTCTAGATACTATGAATAACTCAAGGTTGTGGATGACATGAATGATTCTATGTCATGAGCTCAGGGCTATGGATGACATGAATGACTCTAGGTCATGAGCTTAGAGATCTAGATATTATGAACAACTCGGCGTTATGGTTGACATAAACAACTTTGAGTTGTGAGCTAAGTGTTTTAGATGCTATGAAAAGCTCCAGGTCGTGGTGGACATAAATGACTTCAAGTCGTGAGCTCAGTACTGTACAGGCTATGAACACCTAAGGGTAGTGGTTGACTGATAAGTGCTCAGTTGGTGTATGCCCTGTTGATTGGTGTTCAATCAACTAGTGTGCTTTGATTTCAGTCCTCAGGCAGGAGTAATCAACAAAATTTATAAACCTATTTCACCATATACTAGGGTAGCATTAGCTAGCATAGCATAGCATAGTGTCTCTAGGATCGTCCACAAGGATGGGTTTTCAAATTACAATTGATATTAGTTCAAAAACTGAATTGGTGTTTTTTTTTTCAAGGTTAGCTTTAAAAGAAAGCATAAGTATGTGTGAAAAGGTTGGTTTTAAGTGAAACCAAAAATAAAGTAACTGAAATTACTTACAAAGAAAAGTTCTTCTTGGAGTTTTAGATCACTAGGCTCAGGTTCCTTATACAAAAAGGGAGATTCCGGTCACTTGGATCTTTTCCTCGCATTGGGGATTTAACATATAGTTATTTCCTGAATCGATGTGGTATAGATGCTTCCCCTTAATGGTTTCAAACACTAAATCCTTGTCACTGAATTATCTTGCAATGGTTCATACTTCTCACTTGGTATTGGCCATTCAAGGTGATTCTTAACCTTGGATTACCTGTCAAAAGCTCGCAAGAAATAAGAAATGGATGTCTCCTATGAGTCCAAAAGCTTACCAAGTGTTGGTTATTCTAGATAATCCTACCTTTAAACCACTCCCAGAGGCTCACAAGAGATAAACTAGTGGATCTCAATGGACAGAGTCCACTTGCCTTATCAAGTGTTGGCTCAGGTGATTTTAAGGGATTTTAAGTTAACTAAAAAAATAAAAACCATTAATGGGTCACACTTTCTCTTCATTAAAAACTAAAACAATGAAACTTCCACTTTTGTATCCGGAACCTTACTTAGCTTCCTTCACTCCAAGGAATAAAAAGCCTAGCCACTCATCCTCAAGGAAAACATCCTCAGAGTTTGATTTACTAGAAATAAAAATAAAAGAGAAAACAAAATGAGAAGGTAAGGTAGAGCCGAGCTCTGTGTATTACTTTTTGAAAAACTATACAAAGTTTCATCTCTGAGGAAAACTCCCCAGATATCTCATTTTAAAAGAAAATTACATTAGATATTATATAAAGAGACTATTCACCCCTCCTGCTAACTTCCCAACCAAGAAAACTTGTCATTGGTGGCTTACAAGGAGAAAATAGGGATTTACACACAAATATCTGAAGATAAACATCAAATGGATTCGGTGTGCAAATATCTCATATTACATGTGGATTTCGCAAATTCAAACGCAACTTGCGAAAATTTCACAAGTTGAAATTGTCCATTTCGCAAGTTGAAAATTGTGGTTTCGCAAGTTGCGAAATTGTCCTATAACTAATCAGCTCTCTATCCTACAACGATTCCTTTCCTCTTCATATTTCATAAGTTGTGAAAATTTCGCAAGTTGGATTCAACAACTTGCGAAATTGTTGGATGGTTGATTTCTTCTGTGATTTTCTTCCTTGCATCGTCGTTTGAATTTGGAAAAGGGTTATGAAGATCAAAAGCTTAGTTTCTTCATGAACTTGAGCTTCAACTTGCTTTGCCACGAACTATACAAAGATCTCCCTCATTCTTGGATTTCTTTGGTGATAAAAAACACCAAAACATAACACAATTTGATTAGAAACGATTGCAAGGGTCCTTAACATGCCAATTGAGTTAAAAGGCAATAACTACTACTCAAAAGTGTTTAAAAGAGTTAATCACAAGCTATAAAATAGCACTTTTTGAGTAGTAATCACTCCCCCCAACTGACATATTACTAGTCCCTTAGCAATGAAGGAGAGAAAAATAAAAATAAATAGTACTATAATTTACAACATCATGCTGATCACTCCAAAAAATTTCAAGTGGCATGATGATCATACTCTCACATGGAACATTAAAGATATAAAACTCAAACTTCAACAAGACTTATCAAATAACTTGCCTAATCACAATTCATAAAGAGAAGGCATTATGCAAATTTAAGCTTTAAAAGAATTTCCACTCCAAAAGGGTCAATCCTTACTCTTCCATAAAAATCTAAGTGTTACTTATTAGTTTCTGAATATAGTATGCTGAACTAATCTCTCTCCCCAACCTAGCTCTTTATCAAATCTTAGCAAACTGACAACCTCCAATAGGCTAAGAACACACCTCATTTATTTCACACTTTTTTTTCTTTTCTTGTAGGAGTACAAAGCTTAAAAGTATTCTGTTCTAAATTGTCCATGTAATGGGGGTCCATCGATGACTCCCAACCAATTAAGGTTTAGGGCATCAAGCTTCAAGGATCTTTCAACCACTAACTCGGATTTTACCTCGGACTTTTGAGATTGGAATTCAATACCCAAGCACCTACAGTATGTTAAACTCCACCTATTCACCCTTGTAACGAGCATTGAGGTCGGTGACTCCTAACCAATGAAGGCTTAGGGCACTAGGTTTTAAAGATTTTCACCATATACTCCTCAGATCTTGCTTGGGTTTCAAGGCAAGTAAAACATTTTTTCTCTCTTTCTTCTTTTTATTCTCTTTTCAAAGGCTCATTGGCCTTTTCTAAGGTGTCCCAACACTATTAAAATGATGTCAAAGGTACCAAGTCTAAAATTTCCTAAGTCAAGGGATGAAATAGTTTTTCATCTTATAATCGAAACCTAGTGTGCACAATGTGTGGTAAGCTTAAAGTGGAAAAAATAAGGTTGAATTAAATAGAAGTTTCAAAAATTCATCAACTTTAATAAGCATAATACAAAATCTAAGTTAAGTAAAAAGACAAAAATTCAATTTCTCCCATTTCATTTTGAAAATTTTTCCGTGATAACCATGAAGAGTATTCAAAAAGAATAATTTTTTATTTATTTTTAAATTTAAACAAAAAGTAACTAAATTACCATTTATAACCTAGCATTATAAACAATACTTCCTTCCTCAACTCCCCCCAACCATATTAAACGTTGCCCTCAATGTTTGAAGAGCAGTTGGAAATAAAGGGAGGAAGTGGTACCTCCTGAGTAGAATAGAGCCTGAATTGTATAGGAGAAACCACATGATTCAAAATAATAATAATAATAATAATGAGTAAAGGAAATAAATAAAAGTATGCCAAGTATACTAAAAAATGATGGATATGTACTACTTTAAGAAAGTACAATATGAAATATGCATAAGTAATACATCCAATCCCAGTATACAAAACATAAAAAACATGGGATTTACAATTCTACTATAATAAGTGAATACAACAAGTAGATAGATGATCAGGTAGTGATGGGAAGATCATGTGGAGACGATGGCTCTATTATGGTCTCCTGAGTGCTCTGGATAGGAGTCTCGACCTCTGCTGTAGTAGTCTCCTCATGAGGCATAGTCTGCTCTGCTGGAGTAACCTCCTCAAATGGAGTTGTAGGTTCTAATGGGCTAGGCATATCATGCTCAAGTGGTGGCAGAATACCCAAATGTTGTGGTATCTAACTAAGGATGACAGTATGTTGGGTTTGCATGGCAATAAGTTGATCCTGATGTGCACGTATGACTGCCATCTGCTAGAAGAGAACACCTTGAGTGGTGCTCAATGTCTGTAATGTATGACATAGGCCTCTAAACTCTGAAGTGGATATGGTGATAGAGGACTTAGATGGAGGAGATGTTGATGTAGTTGGTATAACTGGTGGAGCTTCAGGAGTGGTAGGAGAAGCAAAAGATGTAGCCTCAGGCATGGGCACTGTAGAAGGTGTTGTAGGGGCCAGTGGTATGATCTCCGTAGGTATCTCAACCTACTATGCCTATGGTGGCTGCTCGTCCTGTGGTGGCTCTGGAGGTTCTGGCATATCTGGGGCTCCTAAAGCTGTAACATAGGCCATTAAATGATTCCATTTGTCAAGAGTGAATACCTCTCGGCAAATGCAGCGGTGCTTAAGCTGAGGCTTAGAAGGATAGCCTAAATGCTCTAATATCTGATAGAGCAGCCTAGGAAAAAGTAATGGAATGGCATCTGCTGTTTGGAACTTTTTCCTGTGGACCTTCTCTTCAAAGTGGAGAAGAGAGGTCATAATCAAATAATGAGGGCCAAAGTAGAAACCCTCTGATATATGGAATAAAGCCTCCAATATAGCTCCTCTCCTTTGCACCACATGCTAAAGTGGAAATATGTTGGAACACGACAGCACATCTACAAGGAGCATCCTAGGTGGAAGCTCCTTCCTAAGAAGAAATGAGCTTGTACAGGTCCCCCTGGACAATATATGGACCATGTCCCTCTGAGAAAAATGGGACCACTCTCTGAAATTTGCTGGACTTGCATGCTCATATGGAATATGCAAGGCCTCTGCAATATGTCTAGCTCCAATTATACCATGGCATCCATCAATAGTGAAGTGGATGACATTAGGATTTCGGACGCTATGAGTAGTTATAGACTGATAGAAGTCTAGTGCTACTCTGGGATAGAATAAGTCCCTAGGAGTCATCAGGTGCTCCAAATGGTATATCTGCAATAGGCATAATGAATCTCTAAGCTCCGACTGCTGTCTGAAAATCTCCATATCAAAACATAGCTCGGAGTGGAATGACCTAGCTCTACAATCCAAATTTCTCTCAATAAGTGGCTGTATAACCATAGTTTGTCTGATAATTGCTTCTAGAGTTATCCTATAAGGAATCTGAGAGTCTGTAGCAGGCGGCTGAGGTTGTAGAGGTGCAGATGACTCTTATGGGCTTGAAACTTTGGCTTTCTTTGCAGGAGGGAGACGAACTGATCTATTGGGGTGCAAAGTCCTTACCCCAGGTGTAGTGGGTGGTCTCCTCGTCTCATACCTGCGCTAAGGAGAGTTATATGGCACTCCACCCTTAGAAGGTGGAATGGTAAGGGCATGTGAGGCCTCAGATGTGGAATCTCACACAGGTGAAGCTCTTGGCCTTGTATTGCGAGTTTATGGAGACACGACATGGGCTCTTCTTGTCTTGGCTATGGCTGAAATGGAGAGGAATTGCTTGGCTTATGTTCCACAAGGTGAATCAGCGCAGAGGTGCTTCCTCTTCAGACGCACGACCTCAGGGCTTCCAATGGAGGAAATGCTCTGGAATTTGGGGTTTTGCAACTTGGTACACAACTTGGAATGGTTGGGCAAAATGAAAATGGAAGAAATTAGGGGTTTAAATATGGATTTAAATGATGGTTGGCATCTTCGCAAGTTCCTTGGAATTCGCAAGTTGATTTGCAAGTTGCCACATTTTGCAACTTGATTCGCAAGCTGCGAAAATGGAAAATGAACTTGCGAAATAGCACAGTTTGCTTGGAAGTGCTTTCGCAACTGCAAAAATTTTCGCAAGTTGAATAGTGGCTTGCGAATTTGAGCTTTGAGGATTTCGCAAGTTGGCCCCCATTTTCGCAAGTTGGAATTTCAACTTACAAAATTTTTGCAAGTTGAAAATTTGCTCTGTTTTTCAGGTTTTTTCTCCTTCTTTGGTTCTTTAAGGCTTTCCTCCAATTCCTTTGAAGTTCCTCCTAATTTTGATCATCCAAAAAGTCTAAGTTAGATCAAAATAGAATAATTTAAAGCTAGAATTAAAATTAAAACAAATAATAAAGCTTTTAAACCAACAAAATTGAAACAAAAAACATGGACTTTGGTAGTCTTTAGAAAGACTAAGTCCATCAACCCCTTTTTAGTTAAGATTGTTGTGGCTCAAGGAGACTGACTTCCTCTTTGTCTTGATTGAAAGGCTTCATGAATGGCTTGAGATGGTGGCCATTGACTTTGAAAGTGTCTGTGCTGTTAGAATTGAGTAGTTCCACTACTCCATTGGAATGCACTTTGTGAATAATGAAAGGGCCTATCCACCTTGATTTTCGCTTTCCTGGAAAGACGTGGAACCTAGAGTCATGGAGTAAGACTCTTTGTCCCTTTTGAAATTCTTTGTTGGAGATTAATTGATCATGCCACCTCTTCATCATCTATTTTGCAATTTTTGAATTGATATAGGCATCATTTCTCAATTCTTCCATCTCATTAAGGTCTAAGCACCTCTTCAACCTAGCTCTGTTCAAGTCCATGTTTACCTTCTTAATTGCCCACCAAGCCTTGTATTCAACTTCCACAGGGAGATGACATGCTTTGCCATAGACTAAGCGATAAGGAGACATGCCAAGAATAGTCTTGTAAGATGTTCTATATGCTTATAGTGAATCATGGAGCTTAACTGACCAATCTCTTCTGCTCGTGTTCACCATCTTCATCAATATATTCTTAATTTCCCTATTTGCTAACTCAACTTGCCTAGAAGTCTGAGGGTGGTAAGGTGTAGCTACCTTATACTTCACCCCATACTTGGCAAAGAGAGTTTCAAAAGGCTTGTTGCAAAAATGAGTACCTTCATCACTGATTATGGCCTTAGGTACCCCAAATCTTGAGAAGATGTTCTCTTTCAGAAACTTGAGAACAACTCTATGGTCATTGTGTTTACACGGGATTGCCTCAACCCATTTAGAAACTTAGTCTACCCCTACCAAAATGTAAGAGTTACCAAAAAACAGAGGGAAAGGTCCCATGAAGTTAATGCCCCAAACATTGAAAAGATCAACTATTAAAATGGGGTTCATAGGCATTTGGTTCCTACGTGTTAACTTCCCAAGCCTTTGGCATCTATCACAGCTCCTGCACATGGTGTGGACATCTTTGACAAGTGATGGCCAATTGAAACCTGATTACAACACCTTCATGGTTGTTTTCTGAGAGGCAAAATGGCCTCTGCATGCGCTTTCGTGGCAATGACTGAGGATCCCCTGTTGCTCCTGTTCAGGGACACACTTCCTTATTATTTGATCTGCACAATATTTGAAAAGAAAAGGTTCTTCCCAATAGTAGGCATGAATTTTTGCAAAGAAGTGCTTCCAATCTTGTGCTTTCCACTCACTTGGAATTTCACTAGTAACTAGATAGTTAGCAATATGAGCATACCAAGGAGCATCTTCTAACAACATGAGTGACTCCTTCGGAAAATCATCATTAATAGGCAAACTATGAGAAATATGCGCTATAGCCAGCCTTGAAAGGTGGTCAGCTACCACATTCTCCACTCTTTTTTTGTCTTTGATTTAAATATTGAACTCTTGTAGTAAGAGAATCCATCTAATTAGCCTTGCTTTTGCATCTTGCTTTATCAATAAGTACTTCAAAGCTGAGTGGTCAGTGAAAATCACAATGAAAGACCCTACCAGATAACCACGAAATTTGTCCAAGTCAAAAACTATAGCCAACAATTCTTTCTCTGTGGTTGTGTAGTTTCTTTGCACTTCGTTCAATGTTTTGCTTGCATAGTAGATCACATAGGGCTTTCCATCCTCTCTTTGACCAAGAACAACTCCTATAGCAAAGTCACTAGCATCACACATCACTTCAAAAGGTAATTGCCAGTTAGGAGCCCTCACTATCGGAGCGGTTGTCAAGAACTGATTCAGTTGCTCAAAACTCTTTTAACATCTCTCGTCCTATACAAATTTAGCATCCTTCACTAATAGTTCACAAGGGGGCTTTGAAAGTTTAGAGAAATCTTTAATAAACCTCCTGTAGAACCCAACATGACCAAGGAATTGCCTTACTCCTTTTACAGTTGTTGGGGATGGCAATTTGATAATAAGTTCCACCTTTGCTTTTTCAACTTCAATGTCTTTCTTGGAGATGATGTGGCTAAGGACAATTCCTTGATGTACCATAAAATGGCATTTCTCCCAGTTAAGCACTAAGTTCTTTTCAATGCATCGGTTCAAAATAGCTTCCAAGTTGACTAAGCATTCCTCAAATGCGCTTCCATATATGGTGATATCATCCATAAAAACTTCCATAATACACTCCACCATATCACTGAAAATGCTTAACATACATCGTTGGAATGTTGCAGGTGCATTGCATAAACCAAAAGGCATTCTTCTGTAGGCATATGTTTTAAATGGACATGTGAAAGTGGTCTTCTCCTGGTCTTTAACATCAATTTCATCGTCCAAGAAACAATAGAAAGGATGGCTTGAGACTCTCTCCAACACTTGATCAATAAATGGCAATGGAAAATGATCCTTCCTTGTCACAACATTCAATTTTCTATAATTAATACACACCCTCCAACTTGAAGTGAGGCGTCTAGCAACTTCTTCTCTCTTACTATTTTGCACCACTGTTATCGCTGATTTCTTTGGCACTACTTGAGTAGGACTCACCTATGGGCTATCTGATATGAGGTAGATAATACCGGCCTGAAGTAGCTTAAGAACCTTAGCTCGCACTACCTCTTGCATATGAGGATTCAATCTTCTTTGAGGTTGACGAACTGACTTAACTTTTTCTTCCATGTATATATGATGTGTACAGACTAAAGGGCTGATACCATTCAAGTCAAATATTTGCCATCCTATTGCTTTCTTACATCTCCTGAGAACTTCAAGTGAACACTCCTCCTGAATAGTGGTAAGAGATGAAGATATAACAACAGGGCACTTCTTATTCTCTTCTAGGTATGCATACTTCAACTCCGTGGGTAGTGGCTTTACAATAAGCTTTAGGGCCTCCTCTTTAACAGTTTCTTGTGTCTCCTCCTCATTGAACAAAGGTAGAATTTCTTCTATCCTCCTCCAAGGTGGTAGAGTAGCAAGAAAATCTGAGGGTTCAAGTAACCCTTCATCAAGATTCCCAAGACTTTCGTTAAACTCCTCTTGTATTTTTTTATTATAATGCTCCTCCACTAAAGTGTCAATGATGCACACCTCTTCTGGATATTTTTCTTCTTTCGGATTGATTTGCTTCTTGCACATATAGAAGATATTGAGCTCCAATGTCATGTTGCCAAACGTGAGTTGCATGAGTCCATTCCTACAATTGATGTAGCTAGGAATAGTCTTCCAAGTATGATAGGAACATAATCAGTTCCTTTGACAATTGGGTCGTATCAAGAACAACAAAATCCACTCGATAGTAGAACTAAGACATCTTTAATCATCCCTCTTGGAATCTTCACTGATTTATCTGCTAGAGATAGAGTGATTGATGTTGGCTTCAATTCATCAAGTCCTAATTGCTCGTAGATAGAGTATGGTAACAAATTCACACTTGCCCCCAAGTCCAACAAAGCTTTCTCCACTAACTTCCCTCCAATCGTCACTGAGATTGAAGACTTGCACTGTATGATGGCACTTACTTGCTCGGTCAAGAAGGCTTTCTTATTCACATTCAACCCTCTTTTGATAGTCCACAAGTCCTTCAGGAATTTTGCATAAGTTGGCACTTGTTTGATCATGTCTAGCAATGGGATGTTGACCTTCACTTGCCTCAACACTTCAAGAATTTCTTATGCATTGTTGATTCCCTTTTTCCCATGTAAAGCTTATGGAAAAGGTGGAGGCATGTGTTTCTTCATCACATCTTCATTGATAACTATCTTCTCCGGATCTTCATTCACTGTTGAATCATGGTCCTCTTTCCTTCCACTGCTCCATTTCTTCTTTCCTTGATTTCCTCCATCTTCTCTGTCTCTTTTTCACTCTTTGTTTCATCATGTGGCTTGGGTGTTGGCAGCTCAACTGCTCTACCACTCCTCAGACTGATCATGGCTTTGACGTCCCTCACCTGTGAAGATTCTCCCTCATGAGCCTCCACTTCATGGATACCCTTGGGGTTTTAGTGAGGTTAAGAAGGAAACCTTCCCTTCTCTTGCACTATGTTAAGGTTGGTTAGCCTTGAGATTAAGTATTGGAGATTATCTATCTTCTGAGATATACAATTTTTCATTCCATCCATCTTTTTATTCAACGTATTCTCTACACTGTCGATTCTTTGACTAAGTTGAGCATTGATGGATTTCTAGTCTCCAACAAAATCTCCCACGACCTTGCTTAGATTCACTATTGCTTGCTCGAGATTTGAAGCTTGTTGAGATGCTTGGCCTGGTTGTGTGTATTGAAGTGCTCTTCGTTTCCAGGAGAAATTTGGATGGTTCCTCCAATTTGAATTGTAGGTATTTCCATGTGAAGCATTGTTTTTGGGCTCGAATTGTCCAATAACATTTGCTTGATCTTGATTACTACCAAAAAGTGCTATTTTGTAGACCTAATTATAATGGTTTTAAGCACTTTTGTGTAGTAATCATATTCATTTAACCCAATTAATTCATTAAGGTCCTTAGTAATTGATTTTAACCATTTTGTGGCATGTTTACATGTTTTTGTCAGCTTATGAATCAATTCAAGCATGCCAAATGATGGAGGAGCTACTTGGACAAGTTAAAGCAAGGATTTTGGAAGTTTACAGGCTTGAATTTCAAGTGGAAACACGAGCACAAACAAGAACAATGGAGAAGAGGAAAACAGAGGACAGCAGCTGCAGTCTTCTTTCGCACTTTTGGGGCACTTACCGAAGTCCATTTTCTACATGCTATATACCATTTCAAAGATCAGGAAGTCAAGAATCCAACGCTTTAAACCGTGTACAATTTGGAGCTGAAATGAGGAAGATATGGCCTTCGAAAGACAACTGCATCAAACCTTGCGAAAATTTCGCAAGGTGAATTTCTCCTTGCGAAATTTCGCAAGGGGATTTTCCTCATGATGCGAAATTTTTCCATTTCGCAACATTGCGAAATTTTCGCAAGGAGGATTTAGGCACATTGCGAAAATGCCGAATTTCCTCTGTTTCTCCACGCACGCACCACCGACTTCCCATATATTTTTAGCTTGATATTTTCTCATATAAATTCCTTTTGTAACCTTGTAATCAACCAATGAAAAGGTTGCTTTTGTAATAGCTTTTGTAATTTAGCTTGTTATTGTCTTTAAATAGAGGTGAAGAGCCTCAGACGAAAAAAGCTGGTAACCTGTAACCTTAGAAATTATAAGAGCACTTTTGTTCATACGCTTCTTTTCCCCTTTCTTTCTCATTTTCTTAGTAGCCAAACATCCTTGGAGGATGAAATCCCCAAGGATGAGAGGCTAAAACCTTTTAGTTTCTTGAAGTAATGGATGCCTTGTGAAGCTCCCGTGTCAGGATGGAGATTTCCAAGCCATAAATGTAAGTAGCTGAGCATCATAAATGTTTTCATTCAAAGTAAAGCTTTTAATCCCTCTGACTTGCTTTGAATGGCCAATACTTGATAACCTTTTGGTCTCAGTGGATTCTTATTGTTAGATCCACTGACGTTTATTAGTTATCTCCTACGAGCCATTGTATTGCAAGTGGAGGAGATGTCCTATATCAATAAAAGAGCATTTATGAAGTTCAGCTACCCTTTTTGTAAGTTTTCAAGGACTAAAACTTAGTTGTTAAACTCATACCGGTTCGGGAAGTAAGCATCGCCTTAGTTGCTTCCCCAACTCGAGGTGAAAAGTCCCAAAATCTCCATTTTTACACAGTGAGTTAAGCATGGCTATCCAAAGCTTTGAGAAACTTCTTTTTCCATCTTTTAACCTATTTTCATGTTAGTTTAGTTTACAACACCTTCATCTTTTTATGCTTTCATCTTAACCTAATTTTTATTAAGAAAAGTTCACTCCATCCTCCGAACTTCACCAGTTAAAGCAAAAACCCATCCCAGTGTTCGATCCTAGAGCCACTATGCTATAGTAGCTTTGCTACTTTAGTGTAAGGACGTTAGGTATAAATTTTGTTGATACCCTTACATGCCAAGCTACCAAGAGTCGGGTTATCAGATCTCCAAACATTCTCTAACAGTTGGAATTGTAGGACACTCCTTCACCAAGTTCTCATAAGATTGATAAATGGAACAGGGCATAACTTGCACTGGTGTTTCAGAAACGGCTTGCACTTCACGTATCTTTTTCAACTCTAGCTCCTCCAATCTTCTTATCATAGCTATAACTTTTGCTTTCATTTCAATATCTTCATTCAAGGTATACATCCTAGCCTTAGCATTAAGAGCATTTAGTTGAGACTTCATTCTTCCCACTTCTCCCATGTTTGGTTCATCCCATCCTCATGAAACTTCAGCAACATAATTCAAAAAATCCATGCCTTCCTCCAGATTCTTACTCATGAAATCTCCTCTACACATAGTCTCTAGGAGTTGATTCATTGAGGAAGACATACCATCATAAAAGTAGCTCACCACTAGCCATGTATCAAAGCCATGGTAAGGACAAGCATTGATAGCTTCCATGTATCTCTCCCAACACTCATAGAATTTCTCATTCTCCTTAGCTGAGAAGTTTGAAATTTGCCTTTTCAAGCTATTGGTCATATCAGTAGGGAAAAATTTATTGAGAAATTCAGCTTGCAAATTAGTCCAAGTTTGGATACTCCTTGGCCTTAAAGAATTAAGCCAAATCTTGGCCTTATCCTTCAAATCGAAAGGAAATAGCTTTAGCCTCATCAAGTCGATTAAAGTTCCTCCCTCTTGGAATGTATTACAAACGTCTTCAAATTTATTGATATGCGTGTAAGGATTCTCACTTTCCATCTCATGGAAAGTAGGTAGAAGTGGCACAATATGCGGTCTGATTACTAGCTGCTCTATAAGAGGCACTATGCATGACGGTGCACTCATACGAGGTGGATGCATGCAGTCCCTCATTGATCTGAATGCATTGGGATTGTCCTGCTGACCATGGTGACTATGCTAATCTTCAGGTGCAGCTTCCATGATGTTCAAGCCCAATTCCAACTTTATTTCATGAGGTGTTTCAATTTTCACAAGTCTTCCTCCACTATCTTGTATCTAATATGGCATACACAACTAGTAACAAAAACAAAGAAAACAAAAGAAAACAATACTACCAAAAAAAAAAAAAACTAAGATTAACTAAAAACTAAATTAAAAGATAGGCTAAAATATGAACAATTAAAACAAACAATTAAAAAGAGTTAGTAAAAGAAAAGAAAAGTCACCAAACTTATGATGAAGATCACAAGTGTTTTGGAAAAGGTTATATCACTGTAAAGTTGGCACCATCCCCAGCAACAGCGCCATTTGATTCGTGCCCAGCTAGTGTATGCCCTATTGATTGGTGTTCAATCAACTGGTGTGCTTTGATTTCAATCCTTAGATGGGAGTAATCAACAAAATTTATAAACCTATCTCATCATATACTATGGTAGCATTAGCTAGCATAGCATAGTGGCTCTAGGATCGTCCACAGGGATGGGTTTTCAAATTACAACTTATATTAGTTCAAAAACTGAATTGGCGCTTTTTCTTTTCAAGGTTAGTGATTACTACTCAAAAAGTGCTACATTATAGCTTGTAATTAACTCTTTTAAACACTTTTGAGTAGTAGTTATTACCTTTTAACTCAATTGGCATGTTAAGGACCTTTGCAATCATTTCTAATCAAATTATGTTAAGTTTTGGTGTTTTTGATAACTTTATGATCACTAAAGCAATCTAAGATGAGGGAGAGCTCTATATGACTCATGGTAAATCAAACGAAAGCTCATTTACAAGAAGAATACAAGCCTTAGAGCTTTGTAGCCCTTTGCTAAAAGCAAATCAGGACTGCTAGGAGGAAAAACAAAGAGAGGAATCTAACATGAACAAATTGAAGAGGATAGAAGCTATAGGACACATTTCGACCACTTCCTAGAGTCCATCTTATGCATACTATATGTCTTCTTGAAGCTTGGGAAGTCAGAGGTCCATCGCTTTAAATGGTGCACAAATCAGAGCTAAAATGAAGAAGTTATGGCCATTGGAAGACAATCGCAACAAGCTAAAAGGCAATTTCACAAGTTGTGAAATCAACCTTTTCGTGCGAAATCAACCTTTTCTTACGAAATGGAGAATTTCAGCTTGCGAAACTTTCGCAACCCATGTTGCATGTTGTGAAATCCACCTGTGTGCCTCCAGATATTTGCGACCGACTCTTTTAGATTTTTTCTTTAAATATTTGTTGTTTAAATCCCCATTTTCTCCTTGTAATCCACCAATCATTGGATTCCTTAGTTAGGAAGTAAGTAGAAAGGGTGAATAACCTCCTATATAACATTTTTTTTACAGTTGATACTAGTTGTGTTTGCCAAATTGGATACAAAACAGTGGAGGAAGGCTTGTGAAACTTGAAACACCCCATAAAAAGGAGTTGGAATTGAGCTTGAACATCATGGAAGCTACACCTGAAGATCAGCATAGTCACCATGGTCACCAGGACAATCCCAATGCATTCAGATCAATGAGGGACCGCATGCATCTACCTCGTATGAGTGCACCATCATGTATAGTGCCTCCTATAGAGCAGCTAGTAATTAGACCGCATATTGTTCCGCTTCTACCTACTTTCCATGGGATGGAAAGTGAGAATCCCTATGCACGTATCAAGGAATTTGAAGATGTTTGTAATACATTCCAAGAGGGAGGAGCTTCGATCGACTTGATGAGGCTAAAGCTATTTCCTTTTACTTTGAAGGATAAGGCCAAGATTTGGCTTAATTCTTTAAGGTCAAGGAGTATCTGAACTTGGACTGATTTGTAAGCTGAATTCCTCAAGAAATTTTTCCTTACTCATAGGACAAGTGTCTTAAAAAGGCAAATTTCAAACCTCTTAGCTAAAGAGAATGAGAAACTCTATGACTGTTGGGAGAGATTCATGGAAGCCATCAATGCTTGTCCTCATCATGGTTTTGATACATGGCTATTGGTGAGTTACTTTTATGACGGAATGTCTTTCTCAATGAAGCAACTCCTCGAGACTATGTGTGGAGGAGATTTCATGAGTAAGAATCCAAAGGAAGCCATGGACTTCTTGAGTTATGTGGCTGAAGTTTCAAGGGGATGGGACGAACCGAACAAAGGAGAAGTGGGGAAGACAAAGTCTCAACCAAATGCCTTTAATGCTAAGGCTGGGATGTACACCTTGAATGAAGATATTGATATGAAAGCAAAGATTGCAGCTATGACAAGAAGATTGGAGTAGCTAGAACCGAAAAAGATACATGAAGTGCAAGTTGTTGCTGAGACACTAGTGCAAGTAAAGCTGTGTCCTATTTTTCAATCGTATGAGCACTTGGTGGAGGAGTGCTCTACAATTCTAGCTACTAGGGAAATGTTTGGAGATCAAGAAAATGTCATTGGACAATTCAAGCCTAATAACAAATGCTTCATACAGTAATACCTATAACTCAAATTGGAGGAATCATCCAAATTTCTCCTGGAAGCCAAGAGCACCTCCTCAGTATACACATCCAGCTCAAGCATCTTAACAAGCTTCAAATCTTGAGCAAGCAATAGTGAATCTAAGCAAGGTCGTGGGAGATTTTGTGGGAGATTAGAAATCCTTCAATGCTCAACTCAGTCAAATAATTGACAGTGTAGAGAATAAATTGAATAAAAGGATGGATGGAATGCAAAATGACTTATCTCAAAAGATAGATAATCTCCAATACTTAATCTTAAGGCTCACTAACCTTAACACAGTGCAAGAGAAAGGGAGATTTCCTTCTCAACCTCACCAAAACCCCAAGGGTATCCATGAAGTGGAAACTCATGAAGGAGAGTCTTCACAAGTGAGAGATGTCAAAGCCTTGATCACTCTAAGGAGTGGTAAAAAGGTTAAGCTGCCAACACCTAAGCCACATGTTGAGAAGGAGGAAGAAGAAGAAGAGATAGAGAAGAGGGAGGACAAAGGAAAGAAGAAAGATGGTATTGAAAGGAAAGAGGACCATGATTCAACAGTGGATACAACTTCAAAGAAAGTAGTTATCAAGGGAGATGTGATGAAGAAACACACACCTCCACCTTTTCCTCAAGCTTTACATGGGAAAAAAGGAATCAGAAATGCATCATAAATTCTTGAAGTATTGAGACAGGTGAAGGTCAACATCCCATTGCTAGATATGATTAAACAAGTTCTAACTTATGCAAAATTCCTGAAGGACTTGTGTATTATCAAAAGAGGGTTGAATGTGAATAAGAAAGCCTTCTTGACTGAGCAAGTAAGTGCTATCATACAGTGCAAGTCTCCATCGAAGTACAAAGATTAGTGTTGCCCTACCATTTCAGTCATGATTGGAGGAACTGTAGTGGAGAAAGCTTTGTTAGACTTGGGAGCAAGTGTGAATTTGCTATCATACTCTGTCTACAAGCAATTCGGACTTAGCGAATTAAAGCCAACATCAATCACTCTATCTCTAGCAGATAGATAAGTGAAAATTCTAAGGGGGACAATTGAAGATGTCTTAGTTCAAGTTGATAATTTCTACTATCCAGTAGACTTTGTTGTTCTTGACACAGACCCAATTGTTAAGGAAACTAATTATGTTCCTATTATCCTTGGAAGGCCATTCCTAGCTACATCAAATGCAATCATAAATTGTAGGAATAGACTCATCCAACTCACATTTGGCAAGATGACATTGGAGCTTAATATCTTCTATATGTCCAAAAAGCCAATCACTCCGAAAGAAGAAGAAGGTTCAAAAGAGGTGTGTATCATTGACACTCTGGTGGAGGAGCATTGTAATCAAAAAATGCAAGACAAGTTGAATGAAAGTCTTGGGGATCTTGAAGAAGGGTTGCCTGAACCCTCAAATTTGCTTGCTTCTTTACAAGGTTGGAGAAGGAGATAAGAAATTCTACTTTTGTTCAATAAAGAGAAGGCACAAGAAGCTACGAAAGAGGAGACCCCAGAGCTTAATCTGAAGCCCCTGCCCACGGAGTTGAATACCTAGAAGAGAATAAAAAGTGCCCTGTTGTTATATCTTCAGCTCTTACTACTCCTCAAGAGGTGTCTCTACTTGAAGTTCTCAAGATGTGTAAGAAAGCAATAGGATGGCAAATATCTAACTTGAAAGGCATCAATCCTTTGGTCTGTACACATCATATATACATGGAAGAAGAAGCTAAACCAATTCATCAACCTTAAAGAAGATTGAATCCTTATATGCAAGAGGTGGTGCGAGCTGAGGTTCTGAAGCTACTTCAAGTAGGTATTATCTACCCCATATCAGATAGCCCATGGGTGACTCCTACCCAAGTGGTACCAAAGAAGTCAAGGATCACGGTGGTGCAAAATGAAAAGGGAGAAGAAGTTGCTACACGCCTCACTTCAGGTTGGAGGGTGTGTATTGATTATAGAAAATAGAATCTTGTGATAAGGAAGGATCATTTTTCATTACCATCTATTGATAAAGTGTTGGAGAGAGTCTCAGGCCATCCTTTCTATTTTTTATTAGACGGCTACTCCGGGTATTTTCAAATAGAAATCGCTATTGAAGATCAGGAGAAGACCACTTTTACATGTCCATTTGGAACATATGCCTATAGAAGAATGCCTTTTGGTTTATGCAATGCACCTGCAACATTCCAACGATGTATGTTAAGTATCTTCAGTGATATGGTGGAGCGAATTATGGAGGTTTTCATGGATGGCATCACCATATATGGAAGTACATTTGAGGAATGCTTAGTTAACTTGGAAGCAATTCTGAACAGATGCATTGAAAAGGACTTGGTGCTTAACTGGGATAAATGCCATTTTATGTTACAGCAAGGAATTGTCCTTGGCCACATCATCTCTGAGAAAGGAATTGAAGTTGATAAAGCAAAGGTGGAACTTATTGTCAATTTGCCATCCCCAACAACTATAAAAGGAGTAAGGCAATTCCTTGGCCATGCAGGGTTTTACAAGTGGTTTATAAAAGATTTCTCTAAGCTTTCAAAGCCTCTTTGTGAACTATTTGCTAAGGATGCTAAGTTTATATGGGATGAGAGATGTCAAAGGAGTTTTGAACAACTAAAGCAATTCTTAACAACCACTCCAATAGTGAGGGCTCCTAACTGGAAACTACCTTTTGAAGTGATGTGTGATGCCAACGACTTTGCTATAGGAGCTATTCTTGACCAAAGAGAAGATGGAAAGCCCTATGTGATCTACTATGCAAGCAAGACATTGAACAAAGCGCAAAAGAACTACACAACCATAGAGAAAGAATTGTTAGCTGTGGTGTTTGCCTTAAACAAGTTTCGTGCTTATCTAGTAGGGCCTTTCATCATTGTTTTCACTGACCATTCAGCCTTGAAGTATTTATTAACAAAGCAATATGCAAAAGCAAGGTAGATTAGATGGATTCTCTTACTACAAGAGTTCAATCTCCAAATCAGAGATAAGAAAGGAGTAGAGAATGTGGTAGCTAACCACCTTTCAAGGTTGGCTATAACTCATAACTCCCATGTTTTACCTATTAATGATGACTTTCCAGAGGAATCACTTATGTTGCTAAAAAATACTCCTTGGTATGCTCATATTGCTAACTATCTAGTTACTGGTGAAGTTCCAAGTAAGTGGAAAGCACAAGATAGTAAGCACTTCTTTGCAAAGATTCATGCCTATTATTGGGAAAAACCCTTTCTTTTTAAGTATTGTGCAGATCAAATTATAAGGAAGTGTGTCCCTGAAGAAGAGCAACAAGGAATCCTCAGTCATTGCCATGAGAGTGCATGTGGAGGCCACTTTGCCTCTCAGAAAGCAACCATAAAGGTGTTGCAATCAGGTTTTAGTTGCCCATCACTCTTCAAAGATGCCCACACCATGTGTAAGAGATGTGATAGATGCTAAAGGCTTAGGAAGTTGACACGAACAAATCAAATGCCTATGAACCCCATTCTAATAGTTGATCTCTTTGATGTTTGGGGCATTGACTTCATGGGACCTTTCCCAATGTCTTTTGGTAACTCTTACATTTTGGTGGGTAAACTATGTTTCTAAATGGGTTCTAAACATAATGATCACAGGGTGGTTCTAAAGTTTCTCAAAGAGAACATCTTTTCAACATTTGGGGTGCCCAAAGCCATAATCAGTGATGGGGGTACTCATTTTTGAAACAAACCTTTTGAAACCCTTTTAGCCAAGTATGGAGTGAAGCATAAGGTAGCTACACCTTATCACCCTCAGACTTCTGGGCAAGTTGAGTTAGCAAACAGGGAAATCAAGAATATATTGATGAAGGTGGTGAACCGAGTAGAAACGATTGGTCTGTTAAGCTTCATGATTCACCATGGGCATAAAGAATAGCTTCCAAGACTATTCTTGGCATGTCTCCTTATCGCCTAGTCTATGGCAAAGCATGCCATCTCCCTGTGGAAGTTGAATATAAGGCTTGGTGGGCAATTAAGAAGGTGAACATGGACTTGACCAGAGCCAGGGCAAAGAGGTGCTAGATCTTAATGAGATGGAGGAATTAAGAAATAATGCCTACATCAATTCCAAAGTTGCAAAACAGAGGATAAAGAGGCAGCATGATCAGTTAATCTCCAACAAAGAATTCCGGAAGGGACAAAGAGTCTTACTCTATGACTATAAACTCCATATCTTTCCTGGAAAGCTAAAGTCAAGGTGGATAAGCCCTTTCATTATTCAACAAGTGCATCTCAATGGAGTGGTGGAACTATTGAATTCCAACAGCACAGACACTTTTAAAGTTAATGGCCACCATCTCAAACCATTCATGGAACCATTCAATCAAGACAAGGAGGAAGTCAACCTCCTTGAGTAATTGCGTGCCTAGCTGGTGTACCTTGATTTTGGTCCTCAAACAGGAGTAATCAACAAATTATAACCTATATCACCATGCTCTAGGATAGCCTTATCTAATATAACATAGTGGCTCTAGGATCATTCACTGGGAAGGGTTTTCAACTTACAACTGATAATAATTCAAAGTTGAATTGATGGTTCTTCATTTCAAGGTTAGCTTTAAAAGAAAACATAATCTTTAGTTGGAAAAGGATTGGTTTTAAGCTAACTAAAATAAAGTAATGGTAATTACTTATAAAGAAAAGCGTTTCTTGGAGTTTTAGGATCACTAGGGTCAGGCTCCTCGTGCAAAAACAGAGTTCCGATCACTTGAATCTTTTCCTCGCATTAGAGAATTAACATATAGTTCATTCTCTAACCGGTGTTGTACAGATGTTTCCCTTTTATGGATTCAAACACTAAATCCCTCTCATTGATTCATCTTGCAATGGCTCGTGCTTCTCATCTAGCATTTTCCATTCAGGGTGATCATTAACTTTGGACTTCCCTTCTCAAGCTCGCAAGAGATAACTAATAGATGTCTCCTTAGAGCCTAAAAGCTTACCAAGTGTTGGCAATTCTAGAAAACCCTACCTTCAAGTCACCTCCCAAAGGCTCGCAAAAGGTAAACTAGTGCATCTCAATGGACGGAGATCACTTGCCTTACCAAGTGTTGGCCCGGGTGAATTAAAGGCATTTTAAGTTAACGAAAAACAAAAAAACCATTAACGAGTCACACTTTCTCTTCATTCATAGCTAAAACAACAAAACTACCAATTTTTGCACTCGGCACCTTACCCAGCTACCTTAGCTCCAAGAGACAAAAAGTCTAGCCACTCATTCTCTGAGAAAACATCCTCAAATCTTGTTTGGCTAGTAAGAAAAATACAATCAGAATGAGTAAGTAAGGCAGAGTAAAGCTCTGTATTTTACTTCCTTAAAAAATATACACAAAGTTGTCCTTGAGAACAAGCTCCCGAGATATCTCTATAATGAAAATTAAAAACAATATATATCAGGTTATTCACCCTTTGTTCTTACTTAATAATTAAGGAATCATATGATTGGTGGATTACAAGGAGAAAATGGGGATTTAAACATCAAATATCTGAAGAAAAAAAATATAAAAGTGTCAGTCCCAAATATCTGGAAGCACTCAGGAGGATTTCGCAAGCATGCAAGATGGCTATGAAATTTCTCAAGCTGAAGGTCACCATTTCGCAGTCAAAGGCTGATTTCACAGCCATCACCTTTTGATTTCAGAGCCAAAGGTTGATTTCGCAGCCTGCGAAATTGGCCTTTAGCTTGGTATGATTGGCTTCCAATGGCTATAGCTTCTTCATTTCAACTTCGATTTGTGCACCGTTTAAAGCGTTGGATTGCTGACTTTCCAAGCTTCAAAATGACATATAGTATGCATGAATTGAGCTCAAAAAGTGCTCCAAAAGTGTCCAACAGTTACTATCCTCTTGAATTCTTCATGTTAGATTTCTCTCTTTGCTTTCCCTCCTTGCATTCATGATTTGCTTATGGAAAAGGACTATAAATCTTCAAAGCTTTGGTTCTTCATGTTAATGAGCTTCCAATTGCTTTGCTATGGATTCCATAGAACTCTCCTCAGTCTTGGATTGCTTTGGTGATCAAATTACTATCAAAAACACCAAAACTTACGCAATTTGATTAGAAATGACTGCAAGGGTCCTTAACATGCCAATTGAGTTAAAAGGTAATAACTACTACTCAAAAGTGTTTAAAAGAGTTAATTAAAAAGTATAAAATAACACTTTTTGAGTAGTAATCATTGAGCCACAGAAATCTTGACCAAAAAAGGGTTAGATGGACTTGGTCTTACCAAAGTCCATGTTTTTGTTTTAATTTTGTGAATTTAAAAGCTTTATTAATTGTTTTAATCTTGATTTTAGTTTTGATTTATGTTATTTTGATATAACTTAGACTTTTTGAATGATCAAAATAAGGAGGAATTTCAAAAGAAATGAAGGGAAGCCACAGGGAACCAAAGAAGCACAAAAACAGAGGAATTCACTTCGAAATTCCCCTTTCACTACAAAATTACCCTTTTGCTGTCAAATAGCCCTCCTCCTGTGAAAATCCCAACCGTCATTCAAATACCAAATTGAACCTCTAAATTGATATGTTTCATTTTGCATAGGTATTTTGACCTGCAAAAAGCCCCTTCAAGTGCGAAATTGAACCAAATTAGAGGGTCATCTCCAAGGAAAGTCCAGAGGACATCCGTCTGAAGCATAGCCCCCATGCACCTCCGCCCACCCTCTCAAGGTTCTTCACGTTAGCCATGGCTAAAACAAGAGGAGCCAAGACCCCATTTCCATCAGCCTGCAGTAGAGCACAGAGAGTCTCACCTGTGTGAGACTCCATGACTGAGCCTCCATAGCCACCTACCATCCCACCTTCCAAAGATGGAGCACTGTCTAGTCCTCCTATGAGAAGATATCAGACCAGGAGACCACCCACTACACCAAGGGCAAGCTTTTCTCATCCTAAGAAGTCAGCTAATCACCCTTATAAGAAAAAAGCCAGAGTCTTAGCTCCAGTAGAGCCATCAAAGCCTCCATCAGAGCCTCAGCCGCCTACTACAAAGTCTCAGATTCCTTTTAGGATGACTCCAGAGGTGGTTATCAGGCGGCCTATGGTTATTCAGCCACCATAGAGGGCAATTTAGATTGTCGGCCTAGGTCATTCCACTCTGAGCTATGTTTTGACAGAGAGACCTTCTGACATTAGCTAGAACTCAGAGATTCATTCCATTTACTTCAGAGGTACCATTTGGAGCATGTGATGACTCCAATGGTTTTCTTTTATCCCCTAGTAGCATTAGATTTTTATTAGTCTGTGACTATGCATCGCGTTTGGGATCCTACTATCATCCACTTCATTATTGATGAATGTCATGGCATCTTAAGAGCCAGACACATAAGAGAGGCCCTACGCATTCCATATGAGCCAGTGTGTCCAGAGGATTATAGAGTGTGGGCTTATCCTTCTTAGAGTTATATGGTTCATATACTGTCCAGGGGGACGTCTACAAGCTCGTATCTGTTGAGGAAGGAGCTTCCACCTAGCATGTTTCTTCTCGATGCACTCCTACGCCATAATATATTTCCACTTTAGCATATAATGCAGAGAATGGAAGCTATACTAGAGGCCTTGTTCCGGATATTAGAGGGTTTTTACTTTGGCCCTCATCATCTCATCATGGCCGCTCTTCTTTACTTTGAAGAGAAGGTCCATAGGAAAGAGCTACTAAGAGCGGATGCCATTCCACTACTATTCTCGAGGTTGCTCTATCAGATATTAGAGCACTTGGGCTATCCTTCTGAGCCTCAGTTCGAGTGTAGACGCATTTGCCGAGAGATATTCACTCTCGATAAATGGACTAGTATCATGGCTTATAATGCACAACCAGGAGCCCCAACTGGACCAGAGCATCCAGAGATAACACAACCAGATGAGCCACAGTAGGCTGAGATACCTATGGTGATCAGAGCACCTGCCCCTACACTGCCTTCTACAGGACCTACGCTTGAGGTCACTTCTTCTGCTACTCCTGTCACTCCCAGGACTCCGCCAGTTGTACCAGCTACATCCGTGCCTCATCCATCTTAGTCTAGTATCGCCATATCTATTTTAGAGTTCAGAGGCTTATGTCATACTTTGTAGACATTGACCGCTACTCAGAGCATCCTTTCCCAGCAGATGGTAACCGTACATGCACGTTAGGATCAGCTTATCGCCACCCAGACCCAGCATATTGCCATCCTTAGGCAAATACAGTAGCATTTGGGTATTTTAGTGCCACTTGAGCATGATATGCCTAGCCCATCAGAGCCTATAGATCCATCCCAATACCCTCCTCTAGTAGAGCAAACTGTGCCCCTTGAGGAGACGACTATAAAATAGATAGAGACATCCATCCTGAGCACTCAGACTTCTACAGCCGAGCCATCGTCTCCACATGATCCTCCCACTACCATCTGATCATTTATCTACGTTCTTTTTTGTATTTCCTTACTATAGTAGAAGTTGTAATCCCATGTTTTTTATGTTTTATATACTAGGATTAGATGTATTACCTGTTCTTGGTCCATAGTGTACTTTCTTAAAGTACTACATATCCATCATTTTTTTTTTTTTGTATACTTGGCATAATCTCATTTTATTTCCTCTACTCATAATTTTTGTTGATTTTTAAACATGTGGTCTCTCCTATACTACTCAGAATCAATGTCACTCAGGAGGTACCACTTCCTCCTAGTATTTTTAATCGCTCTTGCCACATTAAGGGCCATGTTTGGCTTGGTTGGGGGGAAGAGAGTTGAGGAAGGAAGTTTTGCTATTAATGCTAAGTTATTTTGGTAGTTTAGTTATTTTTTGCTTAATGTTTATTCTACTCTCCATGGTTATTGATTGCTACTCAAAAAGTGCTATTTTATACCTTGTAATTAACTCTTTTAAACACTTTTGAGTAGTAGTTATTACCTTTTAACTCAATTAGCATATTAAGTACCTTTGCAATTGTTTCTAATCAAATTGTGTAAGTGTTGGTGTTTTTTATAGTAATTTGATCACCAAAGCAATCCAAGATTGAGGAGAGTTCTATGGAATCCATGGCAAAGCAATTGGAAGCTCATTAACATGAAGAACCAAAGCTTTAAAGCTTTATAGCCCTTTGCCATTTGCAAATCATGAATGCAAGGAAGGAAAGCAAAGAGAGAAATCTAACATGAAGCATTCAAGAGGACAGCAACTGTTGGACACTTTTGGAGCACTTATTGGAGCTTAATTAATGCATACTATATGTCGTTTCTAAGCTTGGGAAGTTAGAAATCCAATGCTCTAAACGGTGCGCGATTCAGAGTTGAAATGAAGAAGTTAGATCCAATGGAAGCCGATCACACCTAGTTGAAGGCCAATTTCATAAGCTGCGGAATCAGCCTTTAGCTGCGAAATCACAAGAGGATGGCTGCGAAATGGTGTCCTTCAGGTTGCAAAATTTTGCAGCCATCTTGCACGCCTACGAAATCATCCTGAGTGCTTCCAGATATTTACGACCGTCATTTTTAGATTTTTTGCTTCAGATATTTGATGTCTAAATCCCCATTCTCTCCTTGTAATCCACCAATTATAGGATTCCTTAGTAATTAAGTAAGAACAAAGGGTGAAGAACCTTATATATATTGTTTTGTAATTTCCATTACAGAGATCTCGAGAGCTTGTTCTCAGAGACAATTTTTTGTATAGTTTTGGAATGAAGTAAAATACAAAGCTTTTGCTCTACCTTTCTTACTTAATTTGATTTTATTTTTCTTACTAGCCAAACAAGCTTTGAGGATGTTTCCTCATAGAATGAGTGGCTAGACTTTTAGTTCCTTGGAGCTAAGGTAGCCGGGTAAGGCCCTGAATGCAAGAATTGGTAGTTTTGTTGTTTCAGCTGTTAGTGAAGAGAAAGTGTGACCCGTTAATGATTTCTATGTTTTTAGTTAACTTAAAACGCCTTCAATTCACCTGGGCCAACATTTGGTAAGGCAAGTGATCTCCGTCCATTGAGATGCACTAGTTTACCTCTTGCGAGCTTTTGGGAGGTGACTTGAAGGTAGGATTTTCTAGAATTTCCAACACTTGGTAAGCTTTTGGACTCTAAGGAGAGATCCATTAGTTATCTCTTGCGAACTTGAGAATGGAATTCCAAGGTTAATGATCACTTTGAATGCTGAATGCTAGGTGAGAGGCACGAGCCATTGCAAGTTGCATCAGTGAGAGGGACTTAGTCCTAAAATCCATTAAAGGGAAGCATTTGTACAACACCGGTTAGAGAATTAACTATATGTTAAGTCTCTAATGCGATGAAAATATGCAAGTGACCGGAGCTCTATTATTGCGTGAGGAGCCTAACCCCGGTGAACCTAAAACTCCAAGGAACGCTTTTCTTCATAAGCAATTCCCATTACTTTCTTTTTAGTTAGCTTAAAACAAATCCTTTTTGATTCGTTCCCAATTGGTGTATCAGCTGATTCATGTCCTCTTAATGGTCCCTAACAACAGTGCCATTTGATTCGTGTCCAGCTAGTGTTCCTTGATTGTGATCCTCAGATGGGAGTAATCAACAAAATTTATAACCTATTACACCATGTACTAGGATAGCCTCATTTAGCATAGCATAGTGGCTCTAGGATTGTTCACTGAGATGGGTTTTCACTTCATAATTGATTTTAATTCAAAGATGAATTGGTGCTCTTTCATTTCAAGGTTAGCTTTAAAAGAAAACATAAAGATGTTTGAAAAGGTTGGTTTTAAGCTAACAAAAATAGTAACTGATTTTAATTACAAAGAAAAGTGTTTCTTAGAGTTTCAGATCATTAGACTCAGGTTCCTTATACAAAAAGGGAGTTTCGATCACTGGTTTCTTTTCCTTGCATTGGGGATTTAACATATAGTTATTTCCCGAACCGGTGTGGTACAGATGCTCCCCTTTAATGGATTTCAGCACTAATTTCCTCTCACTGATGCAACTTGCAATGCCTCGTGCCTCTCACCTAGCATTTGCCATTCAAGGTGATCATTAACCTTGGACATCCCCGTCAAAGTTTGCAAGAGATAACTAATGGATGTCTCCTTAGAGTCCAAAAGCTTACCAAGTGTTGGCTATTCTAGAAAATCCTACCTTCAAACAACCTCCTAAAGGCTCGCAAGAGGTAAACTAGTGCATCTCAATGGATGGAGATCACTTGCCTTACCAAGTGTTGGCCCAGGTGATTTAAAGGCGTTTTATGTTAACTAAAAACATAGAAACCATTAACGGGTCACACTTTCTCTTCATTAAAAATTGAAACAACAAAACTTCCAATTTATGCATTCGAAAACTTACCCGGCTTTCTTCACTCCAAGAGACAAAGAGCCTAGAGGAAACATCCTCAGAGTTTGATTTGCTAGAAATTAAAATAATGAGAAAACAAAAATATGAAGGAAAAAATAGAGCAAGTGCTCTGTAAAATATATTTCTTCCTATCGTCGGATTACATATATGATATCTTCTCCATCAATTTACATTGGTTCAAAGATATATATAGAGAAGATAGTTTCTAAGAAATATCCCAATAATATCTTTGACTAATTACAAGGAGAAAATAGAAATTTACACAAAATATCTTGAGCAAAAATCTAACTTAGTCAATAGCAAATATATGAGATTGCACAAGTGGATTGCGCACGTTGATTCACATGTTGAATTATCCATTTTGCAAGTTTGAACTTTGGTTTTGCAACTTGGAGATGATTTGCAACTTCATTCACAGCTTGGAGGTGATTTCGTAACCACGGGCCAATTTCGCGGCCATTTCGCAGCCAAGGAACATTTTCGGAGGCCATTTCGCAGCTCAATTCGCTCAACTTTGTGCAGTTGTCTTCAAATAGCCATAACTTCTTTGTTTCAACTCCAATTCGTGCACCATTTAAAGAATTGGACTCCTGACTTCCCAAGCTTCGAAACGACATATAGTATGCAGCAAATGGAATTCAGAAAAGGATCGAAATGTGTCCAACAGTTGCTGTCCTCTTGAATTTCATGTTAGATTCCTCTTTTTTTCCTCCTTGCATTCTTGATTGGCTTTGGCAAAGAACTACGAAGCTCCAAAGCTTGAATTCTTCATGTAAATGAGCTTTCATTTGCTTTGCCATAGATTATATAAAGCACTCCTTCATCTTAGATTGCTCTGGTGATCAAAAAGCTATCAAAAACACCAAAACTTAACATAATTTCATTAGAAACTATTGCAAGGGTCCTTAACATGCCAATTGAGTTAAAAGGTAATAACTACTACTCAAAAGTGTTTAAAAAAGTTAATTACAAGCTATAAAATAGCAATTTTTGAGTAGTAATCACTTTTTCAACCAAAGTTTATGTTTTTTTCTTAAGCTAACCTTGAAATGAAAAAGCACCAATTCAACTTTGAATTGGTATCAGTTGTAAATTGAAAACCCTTCCCAATGAACGATCCTAGAGCCACTATGCTATATTAGCTAAGGCTATCCTAGTGCATGGTGAAATAGGTTATAAATTTTATTGATTACTCCTGTCTAAGAACCAAACTCAAGGTACATGATGCGACTCATGGTAGCTTAGCTTTAAAGGCGTATCAACAAAATTTATACCTTAGATACTATTACTAAAGTAGCCAAGCTACTATAGCATAGTGGTTCTAGGATCGTTCACTGGGAAGGGTTTTCGCAAACACAAGTGATATTCAAATTAGGAAAATAGGTGATTTTCTTATGGATGTTAGCTTTAAAAGAAGATGTAAATGTTTAGAAAGATTTAAACTAATTTAAGCTAACATTAAAGACTAAAATGAAAGGGTGTAAAAACAAGTTTCTCAAGATAGGATAGCTATGCTCTGGCTCTTATGCAAATTGGAAATCTCAGGATAGGCTCCTTGCGTTGGGGTTGCAACTATGGTGATGCTTGCTTCCCGAACCGGTATGGATTTAGCAAATCAAGTTTTAATCCTTTAAAATGACAAAACAGATGGTAGTGAATTTCATCAATGGTTAGTCACCTTAGACTTCCTTGAATGGCTTGTAAGAGATAACTAATGGTCTAAAGCCAAAAGCTTACCAAATATTGGCAACTCAAAGTCATTCCGGGTGATAAACTCACCTTTCAATGGCCATTGAAATTGGTTCTAATGGATTAATGCAAAACTTGGAATTGAAAACCTCACCTTCCAATGGCTCGTAGGAGATAACTAATGGATAGAAATCCAAAAGCTTATCAAGTATTGGCCGTTGGAAGTTGTCCAATGGAAATAAAAACTAAAATTTGCATTAATGAACCATTAATGAAAAACGACTACCTTACCTACCGGGTGCGAGAAATTTCCATGGGAATGCATCCAAGCCATCACATAACATCATACTTTGAGAAACTTAAAAGGTTCGCCTCTCATCCTTGGGGATTTCATCCACCAAGGATGTTTGGCTACTAAGAAAATAAGGAAGAGAAGAGAAGGAGAAATAGAGCAAGGCTCTGTGGTATATTTCAATATATATGGGTATATTACATATTTTTCTCATCTGTTTCAACGGATGCAAAGGAGTATAAAATAGAGAAGTTTTTCCAACCTTCCTAGCTAAGAAATCTCATGATGGTGGATTACAAGGAGAAGAATGGAAATTTATACAAAAATATCTAAAAGAAAGATCTCAAGTGGAGTCGGCAAAACAGGGAGATTTCGCACAGGGTGCGAAATTCGCACACCATTCAGAAGGTGTGCGAAATTTTCGCACACCTGAAGCAGTTTTCTTCCAAAGGTCATAACTTCCTCGTTTCAGCTCCAAATCGTGCACGGTTTGAAGTGTTGGATTCTTGACTTCTTAAGCTTTGAAACGATATATAGCATGTAAAAAATGGACTTCGGGAAGTGCTCCAAAAGTGCCAAAGAAGACTGCAGCTGCTGTCCTCTGTTTTCCTCCTTGCTTCTCTTTGCTTTTCTTTGCTTTTCTTTGCTTCTCTTCTTTGGTTGGCTTGTCTAAGTTGCTCCTCCATCATTTGGCATGCTTGAATTGATTCATAAGCTGATATAAACATGTAAACTTGCCACAAAAATGGTTAAAACCATTACAAAGGACCTTAATGAATTAATTGGGTTAAATGAATATGATTACTACCCAAAGGTGCTTAAAACCATTATAATTAGGTCTACAAAATAGCACTTTTTGGTAGTAATCACACCCCCCAACCGACTCATTGCTAGTCCTGAGCAATGAAGGAGAGAAAAACTAAGTAAACTATAATAATATACATAAAAGGGATCATGCAAATCACTCCAAAAAATGATATGAGTGGCATGATGGACATCCATGGATCAATAAAGATGTGAAACTCAACCTATAATAAGAGTTGTCAAAGCATTCACTTGATCATAGAGTACAAAGAATGGATATTATGCAAGTTTAAGCATCAAAAGAATTTCCACTCTCAAAAGATCCAAATCAAATTCTTCCACTAAAGCTAAGTGTTAATGTGATTAGCTTCCGAGTATAGTATGGATAACTATCATCTCCCCCAACCTAAGTCTTTCTTTAAGCTTAGAAAATTAACCATCTCTTGATAGGCTAGGAACGCACCTCTTATTCACAATTCTTTTCACTTACTAAACTTAACCAATTCACCCATGTAACAAGCAGAGGATCGGTGACTCCCAACCAATAAAGGCTTAGGGCACCAGGCTTTAAAGGCTTTCGCCACCCCTTCGGACCATGCTCAGGTTTCAAGGCAAGCAAAGAAGTTTATTCTATATTTTTTTTTTCTTTTTCTTTTTCTTTTTCTTTTTTTTCTATTTTTTTCAAAGACTCATTGGTCTTTATGAGGTGTCCCAACACTATTAAAGAGAGGTTAAAGGTGTCAAATTATGATTTCTCAAGCTTAGAGGGTGAGATAGTTTCACATCTTATAACCGGAATCTAATGTATGTGTGTGCGAATAGCTTAAGGTGGAAGAGATAAGTTTGCATGCAATGGGAGTTTCAACATTCATCAACTTTTAGAAGAGCATAATACAAACTCTAAGACTCATGTAATCAAGTTGAAACTCGACTTCTCTCATTTGATTTTGAGAGTTAATCCTTAATATCCATGGAGAGTAGAATAAAAACTTAAAAAATTTTAAAATTAAGCAAAAAGCAACTAAATTACCAAAATAACTTAGCATTAATAACAATACTTCCTTCCTCAACTCTCCCCCCAACCAAGCTGAACATTGTCCTCAATGTGACAAAGCGATTAAAAAATAGGGAGGAAGTGGTACCTCCTGAGTGACATGGAGTCTGAGTCATATTGGAGAAACCACATGTTTCAAAGAAAACATAAGAGTTAGTGAGTAGAGGAAATAGAAAAATGCCAAGCTTAAACAAAAAATGATGTCTATATATGATGTATCATCAGTAATACATCCAATATAAAACATCAAAACATGGAATTATCTATACTAATATGTAAATACAAAAATTAAAGAGATGATCAAGTAATGGAAGGGTCCTGTGGAGCTGATGCATCTGTGGTGGCCTTCTGAGTGGGTTGGATCAGGACTTTGGCCTCTATTATGGTATTCTCCTTGGATGGCATAGTCTCCTCAACTGGAGCTCTCAGTTGGTAGCTATGGGATTTGATGGTTTAAGGAGGTCAGAAATAGAGTGAGAGGCTTCATGTGTGTGATCCCAGGGTGCGCGGGGCTCTTTGACTGCTCTGGGGAGTTGTGGTATAGCCTCCCGAGTCTTAGGCATAATGGAGCAAAGAAATGAGGCTTAGAGGCTTAGGATTGGGAGGGTAGGGATGAAGAAGCTGAAATTTTCGTACAGGGGGGTTGGGTGTGCGAAATTTTCGCACGGGGGGGGGGGGGGGGGGGGGGGGGGGGGGGGGGGGGGGGGGGGGGGGGGGTGGGTGGGCGAATTTCGCACAGGGCACTATTCACCCGCGCAAATGCAAAAGTGTGGCTCCTTCAAATGGCCATAACTTCTTCGTTTCAAATCCAAATTGATCACCGTTTGAAGCACTGGACTCCTGACTTCCTAAGCTTCAAAGCGACATATGGCATGCATAATTTGAGCTCCAAAAAGTGCTCCAAAAACGTGTCCAACAGTAGCAAAAATGGGTGCGGCTGCAACATTTCCGTTTAAGCTTTGCACAGTCATCTTCAAACGGCCATAACTTTTTTGTTTCAACTCCAAATCGAGCACCGTTTGAAGCTATAGACTCCTGACTTCCCAAGATTTGAAACGAGATATAGTACGCATGAAATGAACTTTGGGAAGTTTTTCGCACAGGGGAGGGGGGGGGGGTGTGTGCGAATTTTCGCACACCTCAAAGGGGGTGTGCGAAATTTTCGCATTCCTGTGGTTCTCCAAGACAGAGAGCATGGTTTTGAAAATTGGCGCAAAAACAAATTCTCACTGGGTTCGCACCAGGTTCGCATACCTGTGAAATTCGCACAGGGGGACAGAGAGTATGGAATTTTGAAAAGTGGAGCAAAAATGAATTCGCACCGGGTAGGGGAGGTGTGCGAATTTTGCTGAAACTTGATTTTTCTCCCCTGTTTTCCCCTGTTTCCACCAAGACTCCATTCTTCAAGCCTTCCTACCTACATGAACACTTCAAAACTCATCTCAAAAACATATTAAAACTAAATTAAAGCTAAGAATTCAAACTAAAACATGCATAAATTTAAAGAAAGCATAGAATTTAAATGAAGATGATAGCATGTACCCCAAAAAGGAGATGAACTATTTAGCTCATCCTCACTCACACACCCACGTCATGCTGAATTTCCCCTGGATCCCAAACAAAATTGGCATCCTTCCCATTTGGTCCAAGGGAATTTGTTTCTCTTCTCTTCCCTACAGAAGTGGATGCTTTAAAGGATTCAGGTAACCCTTTATCATCTTGAACCTTATGATTTTCAATGGAAGGTTGGTCCATAGAGTTGTCATAGCAATCCCCCACCAAAGTGTCGATCTTCAACACTTTCCTTGATCTTTTTGTATTTGTTCTTTGAAGGTTATGGTGGGGTTGAGGAGAAAGCGTCCTTTTCTCCCTTGCTATGTCGAGATTGGTGAGCTTCTCAATGGAGTCTTGAACTTTTTCTATCCTTAGTGATAGATCATTATAAACCTCCTCCATTCTTACATTCACTGAACTCTCCAAATTATCAATCTTTTCATTAAGATGAGAGTTGATCTTTTGTTGCTCACCTACAAAGTCCTGCATGACTTTGCTTATCTTCAAAATGGCTTGCTCCAATGAAGATGTACTCATTGATGGTTGAAGTTGAGGTTGGGTTGTAGGGTTGGGATGGTTATTCCAACTTGAGGTGTAGGAGCTTTGGTAACCACACATGTCTCTCATAGTTGGAATGGTAGGGTACTCCCCTACCGTATGCTCATATGAATCATCTCTATTCAAAGCATACTTACTACCCCATTGGCTTTGTTGACTTTGCCTTTTCTCTAATTCAATCCGATCCCTCATGGATAGGTATGCGAATTTGTCCTTCGGTTGATGTTGAGAGCTTTGATCACTACCCCATTGGCTTTGTTGAACTTGCCTTTTCCCCAATTCAATCTGATCCCTCATGGATAAGTATGCAAATTTGTCCTTCTCATGATCATAATGAGAGCTTTGATCTTCATGTGGAATTTCCATTTCTAAAAAAATGATATTCAACTAAGGCTCTTTTCTTCAACTTGTACCAGGGTTCCCTCTTGGTCTCGAATCCAACAAGGAATGCACAAATTGAATTTAAAACAAAAATAAAAGAAAAGAGAATAAAAAAAAATTTAACTAAACAAAAACTAAACTAAAAAAAAATTAAAAAAAAAATTATAAGAAAACTCACCAAACTTGTGATGAAGATCACAAGTTACCCTTAATGGTTGCTTCACTGTGCTTGTGGCACCTTCCCCGGCAACGGCGCCATTTGATGCATCCCCGGCAACGGCGCCATTTGATGCGACTCATGCAACGGCGCCATTTGATTCATCCCCGGCAACGGCGCCATTTGATGCGACTCATGGTAGCTTAGCTTTAAAGGCGTATCAACAAAATTTATACCTTAGATACTATTACTAAAGTAGCCAAGCTACTATAGCATAGTGGTTCTAGGATCGTTCACTGGGAAGGGTTTTCGCAAACACAAGTGATATTCAAATTAGGAAAATAGGTGATTTTCTTATGGATGTTAGCTTTAAAAGAAGATGTAAATGTTTTAGAAAGATTTAAACTAATTTAAGCTAACATTAAAGACTAAAATGAAAGGGTGTAAAAACAAGTTTCTCAAAGATAGGATAGCTATGCTCTGGCTCTTATGCAAATTGGAAATCTCAGGATAGGCTCCTCGCGTTGGGGTTGCAACTATGGTGATGCTTGCTTCCCGAACCGGTATGGATTTAGCAAATCAAGTTTTAATCCTTTAAAATGACAAAACAGATGGTAGTGAATTTCATCAATGGTTAGTCACCTTAGACTTCCTTTGAATGGCTCGTAAGAGATAACTAATGGTCTAAAGCCAAAAGCTTACCAAATATTGGCAACTCAAAGTCATTCCAGGTGATAAACTCACCTTTCAATGGCCATTGAAATTGGTTCTAATGGATTAATGCAAAACTTGGAATTGAAAACCTCACCTTCCAATGGCTCGTAGGAGATAACTAATGGATAGAAATCCAAAAGCTTATCAAGTATTGGCCGTTGGAAGTTGTCCAATGGAAATAAAAACTAAACTTTGCATTAATGAACCATTAATGAAAAACGACTACCTTACCTTCCGGGTGCGAGAAATTTCCATGGGAATGCATCCAAGCCATCACATAACATCCATACTTTGAGAAACTTAAAAGGTTAGCCTCTCATCCTTGGGGATTTCATCCACCAAGGATGTTTGGCTACTAAGAAAATAAGGAAGAGAAGAGAAGGAGAAACAGAGCAAGGCTCTGTGGTATATTTCAATATATATGGGTATATTACATAATTTTTCTCTATCTGTTTCAACGGATGCAAAGGAGTATAAATAGAGAAGTTTTTCCAACCTTCCTAGCTAAGAAATCTCATGATTGGTGGATTACAAGGAGAAGAATGGAAATTTATACAAAAATATCTAAAAGAAAAGATCTCAAGTGGAGTCGGCAAAACAGGGGAGATTTCGCACAGGGGTGCGAAATTCGCACAGGGGTGCGAAATTCGCACAGGGGTGCGAAATTCGCACAGGTGTGCGAAATTCGCACAGGTGTGCGAAATTTTCGCACACCTGAAGCAGTTTTCTTCCGAAGGTCATAACTTCCTCGTTTCAGCTCCAAATCGTGCATGGTTTGAAGCGTTGGATTCTTGACTTCTTAAGCTTTGAAACGGTATATAGCATGTAAAAAATGGACTTCGGAAATTGCTCCAAAAGTGCCAAAGAAGACTGCAGCTGCTGTCCTCTGTTTTCCTCCTTGCTTCTCTTTGCTTCTCTTCTTTGGTTGGCTTGTCTAAGTTGCTCCTCCATCATTTGGCATGCTTGAATTGATTCATAAGCTGATATAAACATGTAAACTTGCTACAAAAATGGTTAAAACCAATTACAAAGGACCTTAATGAATTAATTGGGTTAAATGAATATGATTACTACCCAAAGGTGCTTAAAACCATTATAATTAGGTCTACAAAATAACACTTTTTGGTAGTAATCAGTACACGAGCTAGGCACACGATTAAATGGCGCCGTTGCAGGGGAAGGTGCCAACTTCACAATGATATTATTCCATAGTACTTGTGATTTTCATCACAAGTTTGGTGATTTTTCTTTTATTTTACTAACTCTTTTAATTGTTTCTTTTACTTGTTCATATTCTAACATATCTTTTAATTTGGTTTTAGTTAATCTAAGTCTTTTTGTAGTTTTGTTTTCTTTTGTTTTTGTTTTTTTTTGTTATAGTTGATACTAGTTGTGTATGCCAAATTGGATACGAGATAGTGAAGGAAGGCTTGTTACATGTGAAATATCTCATAACAAGGAATTGGAATTGAGCTTGAATATCATGGAGGCTACACCTAAAGATCAGCATAGTCACCATGGTCATTAGGACAATCCCAATGAATTCAGATCAATGAGGGACCGCATGCATCCACCTCGTATGAGTGCACCATCATGTATAGTGCCCCCTATAGAGCAGCTAGTGATCAGACCACATATTGTTCCACTTTTACCAACTTTCCATAGGATGGAAAGTCAGAATCCCTATGCACATATCAAGGAATTTGAAGATGTTTGTAATACATTCCAAGAGGGAGGAGCTTCAATCAACTTGATGAGGCTTAAGCTATTTCCTTTTACTTTAAAGGATAAGGCCAAGATTTGGCTTAATTTTTTAAGGCCAAGGAGTATTCATACTTGCATTGATTTACAAGTTGAATTCCTTAAGAAGTTTTTTCCTACTCACAGAACAAATGGCTTGAAAGACAAATTTCAAACTTCTCAACTAAAGAGAATGAGAAATTCTATGAGTGTTGGGAAAGATACATGGAAGCCATCAATGCTTGTCCTCACAATGGTTTTGATATATGGCTATTGATGAGTTATTTCTATGATGGGATGTCTTCCTCAATGAAGTAACTACTTGAAACAATGTGTGAAGGAGATTTCATGAGTAAGAATCTGGAGGAAGCTATGGATTCCTTAAGTTATGTGGCTGAAGTTTCAAGGGATGGGATGAACCGAACAAAGGAGAAGTGGGGAAGATGAAGTCTCAACCAAATGCTTTCAATGCTAAGGCTGGGATGTACACCCTGAATGAAGATGTTGATATGAAAGCAAAGTTTGCAGCTATGACAAGAAAATTAGAGGAGCTAGAACTGAAAAAGATGCATGAAGTGCAAGCTATTGTTGAAACACCAGTGCAAGTCAAACCATGTCCTATTTGTCAATCTTATGAACACTTGGTGGAGGAGTGCCCTACAATTCCAACTGCTAGGAAAATGTTTGGAGATCAAGCAAATGTCATTGGACAATTCAAGCCCAACAACAATGCTTCGTATGGAAACACTTACAACTCAAGAGCACCTCAGTACCAACAGCCGGCTCAACCATCTCAACAAGCTTCAAGTCTTGAACAAGCAATAGTGAATCTAAGCAAGGTTGTGGGAGATTTTGTTAGAGACCAAAAATCCATCAATGCTCAACTCAGTCAAAGAATTGATAGTGTAGAGAATACATTGAATAAAATGATGGGTGGGATGCAAAATGACTTATCTCAGGAGACAGGTAATCTCCAATACTCAATCTCAAGGCTCACTAACTTGAACACAGTGCAAGAGAAGGGTAGATTTCCTTCTCAACCTCACCAAAACCCCAAGGGTATCCATAAACTGGAAACTCATGAGGGAGAATCTTCACAGGTGAGAGATGTCAAAGCCTTGATCACTCTAAGGAGTGGTAAAAAGGTTGAGTTGCCAACACCCAAGCCACATGTTGAAGAGGAAGAAGAAGAAGAGACAAAGAAGAAGGAGGAAATCAAAGGAAAGAAGAAAGATATCATTGAAGGAAAAGAGGACCATGATCCAACAGTGAATGCAAATCTGGAGAAAGAGCTTATTAAGGAAGAAATGTTCAAAAAACACACCTCTCCACCTTTTTCTCAAGCTTTACATGGAAAAAAGAGGATTAGAAATGCATCAGAAATCCTTAAAGTATTGAGACAAGTGAAAGTCAATATTCCATTGCTAGATATGATTAAACAAGTTCCAACATATGCAAATTCCTAAAGGACTTGTGTACTTTCAAAAGAGGGTTGAATGTGAAAAAGAAAGCCTTCTTGACTGAGCAAGTAAGTGCCATCATACAATGCAAGTCTCCTTTGAAGTACAAAGATCCGGGATGTCCTACCATTTCAGTCATGATTGGGGGAAATGTAGTAGAAAAGCTTTGTAGACTTGGGAGCAAGTGTGAATTTGCTACCATACTCTGTCTATAAGCAATTGGGACTTGGTGAATTGAAGCCAACATCAATCACTCTATCTCTAGCTAATAGATCAATGAAAATTCCAAGAGGGATAATTGAAGATGTCTTAGTTCAAGTTGATAATTTCTACTATCCAGTAGATTTTGTTGTTTTTGATACGGACCCCATTGTCAAAGAAGCTAATTATGTTCCTATCATCCTTGGAAGGCCATTCCTTGCTACCTTAAATGCAATCATCAATTGTAGGAATGGACTCATGCAACTCACTTTTGGCAACATGACACTTGAGCTCAATATCTTTTATATGTCTAAAAAGCTAATCACTTCGAAAGAAGAAGAAGAAGGTCCAGAAGAGGTATGTATTATTGACACTCTAATGGAAGAGCACTGTAATCAGAATATGCAAGACAAGTTGAATGAAAGTCTTGGGGATCTTGAAGAAGGGTTGCCTGAACCCTCTGATGTGTTAGCTACTCTACAAGGTTGGAGGAGGAGAGAAGAGATTCTACCTTTGTTCAATAAAGAAGAGGCACAAGAAGCTGCTAAAGAAGAGACCCCAAAGCTCAATTTAAAGCCTATGCCCATGGATTCGAAATACATATACCTGGAAGAAAATAAACAATGCCCTGTTGTTATATCTTCATCTCTTACTACTCATCAGGAGATTTCTCTACTTGAAGTTCTTAAGAGGTGTAAGAAAGCAATAGGATGGCAAATATCTGACTTGAAAGGCATTAGTCCTTTGGTTTGTACACATCATATATATATATGGAGGAAGAAGCTAAGCCAATTTGTCAACCTCAAAGAAGATTGAATCCTCATTTGCAAGAGGTAGTCCGAGCTGAGGTGATGAAGCTACTTCAAACAGATATTATCTATCCCATATCTAACAGCCCTTGGGTGAGTCCTACTCAAGTGGTACCAAAGAAGTCAGGGATTACTGTGGTTCAAAATGAAAAAGGAAAAGAAAATTACTACATGCCTCACTTCAGGTTGGAGGGTGTGTATTGATTATAGGAAATTGAATGTTGTGACAAGGAAAGATCATTTTCCACTGCCATTTATTGATCAAGTGTTGGAGAGAGTCTCTGGCCATCCTTTTTATTGTTTCCTGGACGGGTACTCCGAGTATTTTCAAATTGAAATTGATGTTGAAGATCAGGAGAAGACCACTTTCACGTGTCCATTTGGAACATACACCTACAGAAGAATGCCTTTTGGTTTATGCAATGCACCTACAACATTCCAAAGATGTATGCTTAGTATCTTCAGTGATATGGTCGAGCGAATTATGGAGGTTTTCATGGATGACATCACCATATATGGAGGTACATTTGAAGAATGCTTAGTCAACTTAGAAGCGGTTCTTAACAGATGCATTGAAAATGATTTGGTGCTCAATAGGGAGAAATGCCATTTTATGGTACATCAAGGAATTGTCTTTGGCCATATCATCTTCGAGAAGGCATTGAAGTTGATAAAGCAAAGGTGGAACTTATTGTCAAGTTGCCATCCCCAACAATTATGAAAGGAGTAAGGTAATTCCTAGGACATGCAGGGTTCTACAAGAGATTCATAAAAGACTTCTCTAAGCTTTCAAAGCCTCTTTCTGAACTCTTGGCTAAGGATGCTAAGTTTATATGGGATGAAAGATGTCAAAAGAGTTTTGATCAATTGAAGCAATTTTTGACAACTACTCTAATAGTGAGGGCTCCCAACTGGCAACTACCCTTTGAAGTAATGTGTGATGCCAGTGACTTTGCTATAGGAGTTGTGCTTGGCCAAAGAGAAGATGGAAAGCCCCATGTGATCTACTATCTACTATGCAAGCAAGACATTGAACGAAGCTCAAAGGAACTACACAACTACAAAGAAAGAATTGTTAGTTGTGGTGTTTGCCTTAGACAAGTTTCGTGCTTATTTAGTAGGGTCTTTCATCATTGTTTTCACTGACCATTCAGCCTTGAAGTATTTATTGACAAAGCAAGATGCAAAAGCAAGGTTGATTAGATGGATTCTTTTACTACAAGAGTTCAATCTCCAAATCAGAGACAAGAAAGGAGTGGAGAATGTGGTAGCTGACCACCTTTCAAGGTTGGCTATAACACACAATTCCTATGTCTTACCTATTAATGATGACTTTCCTTAGGAATCACTTATGTTGCTAAAGAAAACTCCTTGGTATGCTCATATTGCTAACTACTTAGTTACTGGTGAAGTTCCAAGTGAGTGGAAAGCACAAGATAGGAAGCACTTCTTTGCAAAGATTCATACTTATTATTAGGAAGAGCCTTTTCTTTTCAAGTATTGTGTAGATCAGATAATAAGGAAGTGTGTCCCTGAAGAAGAGCAACAAGGAATCCTCGGCCATTGCCATGAGAATGCATGTGGAGGTCACTTTGCCTCTCAGAAAACAACCATGAAGGTGTTGCAATCAGGGTTTTGTTGACCATCACTTTTCAAAGACGCTCACACCATGTGTAGGAGCTGTGATAGATGCTAGAGGCTCGAGAAGCTTACAAGAAGAAATCAAATGCCTATGAACCCCATTCTAATCGTTGATCTCTTGGATGTTTGTGGCATTGACTTCATGCGACCTCTCCCAATGTCTTTTGGTAACTCTTATATCTTGGTGGGGGTGGACTATGTTTCTAAATGGGTTGAGGCAATCCCCTGTAAACACAATGATCACAAGGTGGTTCTCAAGTTTCTCAAAGAGAACATCTTCTCAAGATTTGGGGTGCCTAAGGCTATAATCAGTGATAGAGGTACTCATTTTTGCAACAGACCTTTTGAAACCCTATTAGCCAAGTATAGAGTGAAGCATAAGGTAACTACACCTTATCACCCTCAGACTTCCGGGCAAGTTGAGCTAGCAAACAGGGAAATCAAAAACATATTGATGAAGGTGGTGATCATGAGCAGAAGAGATTGGTCTATTAAGCTTCATGATTCACTATGGGCATATAGAATAGCTTACAAGACTATGCCATCTCCCTGTGGAAGTTGAATATAAGGCTTGGTGGGCTATCAAGAGGTTGAACATGGACTTGATCAGAGCAGGGGCAAAGAGGTGCTTAGACCTTAATGAGAAGGATGAATTAAGAAATGATGCTTACATCAATTCCAAAGTTGTAAAACAGAGGATGAAGAGGTGGCATGATGAATTAATCTCCAACAAAGAATTCCAAAAAGGACAAAGAGTCGTACTTTATGATTCAAGGCTCCATATCTTTCCTGGGAAGCTCAAGTCAAGGTGGATAGGCCCTTTCATTATTCACCATCTCAATGGAGTGGTGGAATTATTGAATTCCAATAGCACAGACACTTTTAAAGTCAATGGTCATCGTCTCAAGCCATTCATTGAGCCATTCAAGCAAGAAAAGGAGGAAATCAACCTCCTTGAGCCACAAAAAGCCTAATTAGAAAAGGGTTAGATGGACTTGGTTTCACCAAAGTCCATATTTTTTTGTTTAATTTGTTAATTTATAAGCTTTATTAATTGTTTTGATTTTAATTTTGGTCTTAAGTTGTGTTATTTATATGTAACTTAATCTTTTTGAATGATCTAATTTAGGAGGAATTGCAAAGAAATTGAAGGAAGGTCTCTTGGAGTCAAAAGGAGCTCAAAAGCAAGGAAAAATCCATGGTCTGCAAAATTTCGAAGCCTAAAAGAGACCCCTGCAAAATTGCCCCTTGGCTGTAAAATAATTTCGTAGCCCCCAAGTAGCCGCTGCGAAATCAGGCCTTCGCTGCGAAAATGCCCTTTGGCTGCGAAATGATTTCGCTGCCCCATGCACCCTCTATACAAAAATTTTCGCAGCTGTGAAACACCCCTTTGGCACATGAGTGCCATTTCGTAGCCCTCCACCCTCATTTCGCAACTACGAAATGCTCTATGAAATCCTCAAAGCTTAAAAACTCCAGTTTTCGCAACCACACCCCTATTTCACAGGTGGTTTCGCAGCTGTGAAACCACCCCTTGGCACATGAGTGCCATTTCGTAGCCCTCCACCCTCATTTCGCAGTTGTGAAATGGGCTGTGAAAATGCCTATCCGCTGCGAAATCCACCCCTTGCTGTGAAATCAACTATCTTCTGCGAAAATAAAAACTATCCCTTGGCATCCTTTTTAAACGTTATAAATTCCATATTTCATTTTTAACCGGTCATTTGAACTTTAAATAGGTGCCAAAGAGGAGCCAAACCAGAGCAACCTTCCGTTTGACCTCTCCATCTGAGCCAAGCCGCGCGCACCTCTGGCCACCTTCTCTGAGACAGCCATGGCCAAAACCCGAGGAGCTAAGTCCTTGTCCCCATCAACTCGCCTGAGAATCCCAAGAGAGACCCCTGTCCAACCTGCCATACCTGAGCCTCCACAGCCACTGGTCATCCCACCTTCAGTTGAGGACGCACCCATGAGTCCTCCTTCGAGGCGCTATGTGACAAGGAGGTCACTCACCACGCCCGGGGCGAGCTCTTCGTGAGCCAAAAAGTTAGGTAGTGGTCCCCCAAATAAGAAAGCCAAGGTATCAGAGCCAATTGACTTAACAGAGCCATCTTCTGAGCCTCCATCAGAGCCTCACCCGTCTCAGCCACCAGCCACAGAGTCTCAGATTCCCTCAAGCATGACTCCTGAGGTGGTTATTAGACACCCCATGGTCACTCAGCCACCCATTGAGGGTAATTTGGATTGCAGGGCTAGGCCATTCCACTCTGAGCTCTGCTTTGACACAGTTACTTTCAAACTTCAACCCGAGCTCAGGGATTCCTTCCATCTGCTATAGAGGTACCATACGGAGCACTTGATGACTCCCAAGGATTTTTTCTATCCCTGCATAGAAATGGACTTTTATCAGTCCACCACACACCAGGTCCGGGATCCTACTGTCATCCATTTTACCATAGACGGATGCCATGGTATTCTGGGAGCCAGACACATAGCAGAGGCACTCTGTATTCCCTATGAGCCAGCACGTCCAGAGGATTATCGAGTCTGGACTCATCCTTCACAGAGCGACATAGTTCATATTCTATCCAGAGGGGCATCCTCACGCTAGTATCTATTGAGGAAGGAGCTTCCTCACAGCATGTTCTTCATTGATGCACTCTTCCGCCATAACATTTTCCCACTTCAGCATTGGGTGCAGAGGAGAGAAGTTTTGCTAGAGGCGTTGTTCAGGATATCTGAGGGATTCTTCTTTGGCCCTCATCATCTCATTATGGACGCTCTTCTATACTTTGAAGAGAAGGTCCACAAGAAGAAGCTGCTCAGAGCGGATACTATTCCACTTCTTTTCCCCATATTGTTATGCCAGATTTTGGAGCACTTGGGATACCCAATAAAGCCTCAGCTTGAGCGCAGACGTATTTTTCAAGAGATATTCACTCTCGACAAATGGACGAGTATGACAGCCTATGGTGCAAACCAGGGAGCCCCAGCTGGACCAGAGCATCCAGAGATTCCACATCCAGAGCAGCCAGAGGAGCCACAACCGATTGAGATACCAGCTGACATTACAGCACCTGTCCCTATAGTATCCTCTATAGAGCCTATAATTGAGGTTGCACCCTCTGCTCCTCCTGCCACACCATGGACTCCTCCTATTATTCCACCCATATCAGAGCCATCTCCTTCATCTGAGCCTAGGATTGCTATATCCATTTCCGAGTATAGAGGCCTATGCCACACTTTCCGAGCATTGACCACTTCCCAGAGCATCCTCACTCAGCAGATGACAGCTCTTCGTACTCATCAGCAGCAGATTATCGCCACTCAGACCCAGCATACTACCATCCTGAGGCAGATTCAGCACCATCTGGGTATTTTATTGACTCTTGAGCACACCATTCCTATCCCACCAAAGCCATCACAGGCCCCTCCTTTCGTAGAGCAGACTTTGCCCTCTGAGGAGCCCACTACAGGAGAGGTAGAGGCATCCGCCCCGAGCATTCAGACCTCTGCAGCTGAGCCATCATCTTCACATCATCCTCCTACCACTGTCTGATCATTTGCATAATTTCCTTTATATATTTCATTTATGTATTTCCCTTATTTTTCCTTACTATAGTAGCACTTATAATCCCATGCTTTTGATAGTTTATATATTGGGATTAGTTGTATTACTTGTTCTCTTTTTGTACTTTCATAAAGTAATACAAATCTATCAATTTTTAAGCACTCTTAGCATTATTTTATTTTATTTCCTCTACTCATATCTTTTATTATTTTTGAAACATGTGGTTTCTCTTATTCTACTCGAACTTCATATCATTTAGGAGGTACCACTTCCTCCTTATAATTTCAATCGCTCATGCCACATTGAGGATAATGTTCAGCTTGGTTGGGGGAAGAGTTAAGGAAGGAAGTTTTTGTTATTAATGCTAATTTATTTTGGTAATTTAGTTGATTTTTGCTTAATTTTAATTTTTTGTAAAAGTTTTTATTCTCTACTCTCCATGGTTCTTAAGGAAAAATTCTCAAAATGAAATGAGAGAAATTCAATTTTCGTCTTTTTCACTTGACTTAGAGTTTGTATTATGCTTACTAAAGTTGGTGAATTTTTTAGCTTCTATTGAATTCAAGCTTAGTTCTTCCACTTTAAGCTATTCACACACTATGCACAATAGGTTCCATTTATAAGATAAAAAACTATTTCCCTTTTGACTTAGGAAAATTTAGACTTGGTACCTTTGATCTTATTTTAATAGTGTTGGGACACCTTTAAAAGGCCAATGAGCCTTTGAAAAAAGAAAGAAAGAAAGAAAAATGTTTGCTTGCCTTGAAACCTGAGCAAGGTCTGAGGGGTATATGGTGAAAATCTTTAAAACTTGGTGCCCTAAGCCTTAATTGGTTGGGAGTCACCGACCTTAATGCTCGTTACAAGGGTGAATAGGTGGAGTTTAACATACTGTAGGTGTTTGGGTATTAAAATTCATTCTCAAAAGTCCGGGGAAAAATCCAAGGAGTTAGTGGTTGAAAGATCCTTAAATCTTGATGCCCTAAACCTTAATTGGTTGTGAGTCATCGATGGACCCCCGTTACATAGACAATTTAGAAAAGAATACCTTTAAGCCTTGTACTCCTACATGAAAAAAATTGTGAAACAAAAGGGTGCGTTCTTAGCCTATTAAATTTGGTTAGCTTGCTAAGTGTTGAAAAAGAGCTAGGTTGGGGGGAGAGATTAGTTTAGCATACTATATTCGGAAACTATCAACTAACACTTAGATTTTAGTGGAAGAGTAAGGTTTGGTCCTTTGGAAGTGGAAATGATTTTTAAAGCTTCAATTTGCATAATGCCTTCTCTTTATGAATTGTGATTAGGCAAATTATTTGATAACTCTTGTTGAAATTTGAGTTTTATATTTCTTTAATGTCCCATGTGATATTTTGATCATCATGCCACTTAAAATTTTTTGAAGTGATCAGCATGATCTTGCAAAGTATATTACTTTTTAGTTTACTTTTTCTCCCCTTTATTGCTAAGGGACTAGCAATACGTCAGTTGGGGGGAGTGATTACTACTCAAAAAGTGTTATTTTGTACCTTGTAATTCACTCTTTTAAACACTTTTGAGTAGTAGTTATTACCTTTTAACTCAATTAGCATATTAAGTACCTTTGCAATCGTTTATAATCAAATTGTGTAAGTTTTGGTGTTTTCGATAGTAATTTGATCACCAAAGCAATCCAAGACTGAGAAAGTTCTATGGAATCCATGGTAAAGCAATTGGAAGCTCATTAACATGAAGTACCAAAGCTTTGAAGCTTTATAGCCCTTTGCCATTTGCAAATCATGAATGCAAGGAGGGAAAGCGAAGAGAGAAATCTAACATGAAGCATTCAAGAGGATAGAAACTGTTGGATACTTTTGGAGCACTTCTTGGAGCTCAATTTATGCATAATCTATGTTTTTTTGAAGCTTGGGAAGTTAACAATCCAATGCTTCAAACGTTGTGTGATTCGGAGTTGAAATGAAGAAGTTAGAGCCATTGGAAGCCGATCACACCAAGTTGAAGGCCAATTTCACAGCCTGTGAAATCAGCCTTTGGCTGCGAAATCACAGGAGGATGGCTACGAAATCAGCCTTTGGCTATGAAATGGTGTCCTTCAGGTTGCAAAATTTCACAACCATCTTGCACGCTTGTGAAATCATCTTGAGTGCTTCCAGATATTTGCGACCGACATTTTTAGATTTTTTGCTTTAGATATTTGATGTCCAAATCCCCAATCTCTCCTTGTAATCCACAAAGGGTGAAGAACCTCATATATATTGTTTTTTAATTTCCATTACGGAGATCTCGGAGCTTGTTCTCAAAGACAATTTTTTATATAGTTTTAGAAGGAAGTAAAATACAGAGCTTTTGCTTTACCTTACCTACTCAATTTGATTGTATTTTTCTTACTAGCCAAACAAGCTCTGAGGATGTTTCCTCAGAGAATGAGTGGTTAGACTTTTAGTTCCTTGGAGCTAAGGTAGCCGGGTAAGGCCCCGAATGCAAGAATTGGTAGTTTTGTTGTTTCAGCTGTTAATGAAGAGAAAGTGTAACCCGTTAATGATTTCTATGTTTTTAGTTAACTTAAAATGCCTTCAATTCACCTGGGCCAACATTTGGTAAGGCAAGTGATCTCTGTCCATTGAGAAGCACTAGTTTACCTCTTGCGAGCTTTTAGGAGGTGACTTGAAGGTAGGATTTTCTAGAATTGCCAACACTTGGTAAGCTTTTGGACTCTAAGGAGACATCCATTAGTTATCTCTTGCGAGCTTAAGAAGGGAAGTCCAAGGTTAATGATCACCTTGAATGGCAAATGCTAGGTGATAGGCACGAGCCATTGCAAGTTGCATCAGTGAGAGGGAATTAGTGCTGAAATCCATTAATGGGAAGCATCTATACAACACCGGTTAGAGAATTAACTATATGTTAAGTCTCTAATGCAAGGAAAAGATGCAAGTGACCGAAGCTCTGTTTTTGCATGAGGAGCCTGACCCCAGTGAACCTAAAACTCCAAGGAACACTTTTCTTCATAAGTAATTCCCATTACTTTCTTTTTAGTTAGCTTAAAACAAATCCTTTTTCAACCAAAGTTTATGTTTTTTTCTTAAGCTAACCTTGAAATGAAAAAGCACTAATTCAACTTTGAATTGGTATCAGTTGTAAGTTGAAAACCCTTCCCAATGAACGATCCTAGAGCCACTATGCTATATTAGCTAAGGCTATCCTAGTGCATGGTGATATAGGTTATAAATTTTGTTGATTACTCCTGTTTGAGGACCAAACTCAAGGTACACCAGCTAGGCACACGATCAGTTATTAAGGAAAAATTCTCAAAATGAAATGGGAGAAATTGAATTTTTGTCTTTTTACTTGACTTAGAGTTTATATTATGCTTACTAAAGTTGATGAATTGTTGAAACTTCTATTGAGTTCAACCTTATGTCTTCCACTTTAAGCTATTAACACACTATGTACACTAGGTTCCGATTATAAGATGAAAAACTATTTCTCCTTTTGACTTAGGAAAAATTTAGACTTGGTACTTTTGACCTCATTTAATAGTGTTGGGACACCTTATAAAAGGCCAATGAGCCTTTGGAAGAAAAAAGAAAAAAAAAGAAAAAATGTTTTAGTTACCTTAAAACCCAAGCAAGGTCTGAGGGGTATATGGTGAAAATCTTTAAAACCCGGTGCCCTAAACCTTCATTGGTTGGGAGTCACCGACCTCAATGCTCGTTACAAGGGTGAATAGGTGGAGTTTAATATACTATAGGTGCTTGGGTATTAAATTCATTCTCAAAAGTCTAGGGTAAAATCCGAGGAGTTAGTGGTTGAAAGATCCTTAAAGCTTTATGCCCTAAACCTTAATTGGTTGGGAGTCATCGATGGACCCCCACTACATGGACAATTGATTCGACTTATGGTAGCTTAGCTTTAAAGGTGTATCAACAAAATTTATACCTTACATACTATTACTAAAGTAGCCAAGCTACTATAGCATAGTGGTTCTAGGATCATTCACTGGGAAGGGTTTTCGCAAACACAAGTGATATTCAAATTAGGAAAATAGGTGATTTTCTTATGGATGTTAGCTTTAAAAGAAGATGTAAATGTTTTAGAGAGATTTAAACTAATTTAAGCTAACATTAAAGACTAAAATGAAAGGGTGTAAAAACAAGTTTCTCAAAGATAGGATAGCTATGCTCTGGCTCTTATGCAAATTGGAAATCTCAGGATAGGCTCCTTGCGTTCGGGTTGCAACTATGGTGATGCTTGCTTCCCGAACCGGTATGGATTTAGCAAATCAAGTTTTAATCCTTTAAAATGGAAAAACAGATGGTAGTGAATTTCATCAATGGTTATTCACCTTAGACTTCCTTTGAATGACTCGTAAGAGATAACTAATGGTCTAAAGCCAAAAGCTTACCAAATATTGGCAACTCAAAGTCATTCCAGGTGATAAACTCACCTTTCAATGGCCATTGAAATTGGTTCTAATGGATTAATGCAAAACTTGGAATTGAAAACCTCACCTTCCAATAGCTCGTAGGAGATAACTAATGGATAGACATCCAAAAGCTTATCAAGTATTGGCCGTTGGAAGTTGTCCAAAGGAAATAAAAACCAAACTTTACATTAATGAACCATTAATGAAAAACGAATACCTTACCTTCCAGGTGCGAGAAATTTCCATGGGATTGCATCCAAGCCATCACATAACATCCATACTTTGAGAAACTTAAAAGTTTTAGCCAATCATCCTCTGAGGAAAAGTCCTCAGAGGCTGTTTGGCTACTAAGAAAATAGAAAAGGGGAAGAACCGGAGAAGAGAGAAAAACAGAGCTTTAGATATTTCTAAGTTAATGTACAGAGGATCGATCCCCCAAATTCCTCTCCTTTCTTTGGAGGCATTGTGCACCTCTATATATAGCAAAATTACAAGATAAAGCCTTATGTCGGCTGAATATAAGGTTACAAAAGGAATTTACACCAAAAAATACATAAGAAAAGATCTAAAGTGGAGTCGGCAAAAACAGAGGAAAATTCGCACCACGCATGGGCTGTGCGAATTGGAAGGTGTTGTGCGAATTTCGCACAATGTTTGCACAAGCTGATGGTGTTGTGCGAATTTCAAGGTGTTGTGCGAATTTCGCACAAGCCTGGAGCAGTTGTCTTCCGAAGGCCATATCTTCCTCATTTCAGCTCCAAATCGTATACGATTTGAAGCATTGGATTCTTGACTTCCTGAGCTTTGAAATGGTATATCATGTAGAAAATGGACTTCGGGAAGTGCTCCAAAAGTGCGAAATAAGACTGCAGCTGCTGTCCTCTGTTTTCTTCACTCTGTTTTCCTCTTCTCCATTGTTCTTTCCTTGCATACTTTGAACGACTTTGGCAAAGGGCTATGGAGCTCCAAAGCTTGGTTCTTCATGAATTTGAGCTTCCAAAAGCTTTGCCATGAACTATATACAGCTCTCCCTCATTCTTGGATTGCTTTGGTGTAGCTAAAAGCTTGCTTTAACTTGTCCAAGTAGCTCCTCCATCATTTGGCATGCTTGAATTGATTCATAAGCTGATATAAACATGTAAACTTGCCACAAAATGGCTAAAACCAATTACTAAGGACCTTAATGAATTAATTGGGTTAAATGAATATGATTACTACTCAAAGGTGCTTAAAACCATTATAATTAGGTCTACAAAATAGCACTTTTTGGTAGTAATCAACAATTTAGAAAAGAATACCTTGAAGCCTTGTACTCCTACAATAAAAAAAAATTGTGAAGAAAGAAGTGCGTTCTTAACCTATTGAAGTTTGTCAGTTTGCTAAGTTTTGAAAAAGAACTAGGTTAGGGGGAGAGATTAGTTGAGCATACTATATTCGGAAACTAGTAAGTAACACTTAGATTTTTGTGGAAGAGTAAGGTTTGGGCCCTTGGGAGTGGAAATTATTTTGAAGCTTAAACTTGCATATTGCTTTTTCTTCATGAATTGTGATTAGACAAGTTACTTGATAACTCTTGTTGAAGTTTGAGTTTTATATCTTTAATGTTCCATGTGAGAGTTTGACCATCATGCTACTTGAAATTGTTTTGAAGTGATCAGCATGATTTTGTAAATTATGTTGTTATTTATTTTTCTTTTCCTCTCCTTCATTGCGAAGGGACTAGCAATATGTCGGTTGGGGGGAGTGATTACTACTCAAAAATTGCTATTTTATAGCTTGTAATTAACTCTTTTAAACACTTTTGAGTAGTAGTTATTGCCTTTTAACTCAATTGGCATGTTAAGGACCTTTACAATCATTTCTAATCAAATTGTGTTAAGTTTTGGTGTTTTTGATAGCTTTATGATCACCAAAGCAATCTAAGATGAGGGAGACTCTATATGACTCATGGAAAAGCAAATGGAAGCTCATTTACAAGAACAATGCAAGCCTTGGAGCTTTGTAGCCCTTTACAAAAAGCAAATCAGGAATGCAAGGAGGAAAAACAGAGAGAGGAATCTAACATGAACAAATCCAAGAGGACAAAAGTTGTAGGACACATTTAGACCACTTCCTAGAATCTATTTTATGCATACTATAGGACGTTTCGAAGCTTAGGAAGTCAGGAGTCCATCGCTTCAAATAGTACACAAATCAGAGCTAACATGAAGAAGTTATTACCATTGGAAGACAATTGCACCAAGTTGAAAGATAATTTCACAAGCTGTGAAATCAACCTTTTCATGCGAAATCAACCTTTTCTTGCAAAATGGACACTTTCAGCTTGTGAAATTTTCGCAACCCATGTTGCATGCTATGAAATCCACCTGTGTGCCTCTAGATATTTGTGACCGACTCTTTTAGATTTTTTCTTTAGATATTTGTTGTTTAAATCCTCATTTTCTCCTTGTAATCCACAATCATAGGATTCCTTAGTTAGGAAGTAAGTAGAAAGGGTGAATAACCTCCTATATAACATTTGTAATTTTCTTTCTATAGAGATCTCAGGAGCTTGTTCTCAGAGATCAACTTTTTCTATAGTTTTGAAGGAAGTAATACACAGAGCCTTGCTCTGCCTTACTTACTCATTTTGATTGTATTTTTCTCACTAGCCAAACAAGCTTTGAGGATGTTTCCTTAGAGAATGAGTGGCTAGGCTTTCTGTCTCTTGGAGTTAAGGAAGCTGGGTAAGGTGCCAAATGAAAAAATTGGAAGTTTTGTTCTTTCAGCTTTTAATGAAGAGAAAGTGTGACCTGTTAATGGTTTCTATGTTTTTAGTTAACTCAAAACGCCTTAAAATCACATGGGCTAACACTTGGTAAGGCAAGTGGTCTCGGTCCATTGAGATACACTAGTTTATCTTTTGTGAGCCTTTGGGAGGTGGTTTAGATGCTTCCCCTTAATGGTTTCAAACACTAAATCCCTATCATTGAATTATCTTGCAATGGTTCATACCTCTCACCTCATATTGGCCATTCAAGGTGATTCTTAACCTTGGATTACCCGTCAAAAGCTCGCGAGAGATAACTAATGGATGTCTCCTGGAAGTCCAAAAGCTTACCAAGTGTTGCCTATTCTAGATAATCCTACCTTTAAACCACCTCCTAGAGGCTCGCAAGAGATAAACTAGTGAATCTCATTGGACGGAGTCCACTTGCCTTGCCAAGTGTTAGCCCAGGTGATTTTAAGGGATTTTAAGTTAACTAAAAAATAAAAATCATTAACGGGTCACACTTTCTCTTCATTAAAAACTGAAATAATGAAACTTCCACTTTTGTATCCGGAACCTTACCTAGCTTCCTTCACTCCAAGGAACAAAAAGCCTAGCCACTCATCCTCTGGGAAAACATCCTCAGAGTTTGATTTGCTAGAAATAAAAATAAAAGAGAAAACAAAATGAAAGGTAAGGCAGAACCGAGCTCTGTGTATTACTTTTTGAAAAACTATACAAAGTTTCATCTTTGAGAAAAAACTCTCCAAAGATCTCTTTTTAAAAGAAAATTACAATATATTATATAGAGAGGCTATTCACCCCTCTTGTTAACTTCCCAACCAAGAAAACTTGTCATTGATGGGTTTCAAGGAGAAAATAGGGATTTACGCACAAATATCTAAAGATAAACATCAAACAGAGTCCATACACAAATATCTCAAATTACAGGTGGATTTCACAAGTTCGAACGCAACTTGCGAAAATTTCGCAAGTTGAAATTGTGGCTTTGCAAGTTGTGAAATTGTCCTATAACTAATTAGCTCTCTGTCCTGTAGCGATTCCTTTCATTTTCTTATTTCGTAAGTTGCAAAAATTTTGCAAGTTGGATTCCACAACTTGCGAAATTGCTATATGGTTGATTTCTTCCTTGCATTCTCGTTTGGCTTTGGCAAAGGGTTATGAATCTCCAAAGCTTAGTTTCTTCATGAATTTGAGCTTCAACTTGCTTTTCCATGAACTATACAAAGATCTCCCTCATTCTTAGATTGCTTTGGTGATAAAAAAGCTATGAGAAAACACCAAAACTTAACACGATTTGATTAGAAATGATTGCAACAGTCCTTAACATGCCAATTGAGTTAAAAGGTAATAACTACTACTCAAAAGTGTTGAAAAGAATTAATTACAAGTATAAAATAACACTTTTTGAGTAGTAATCATTGACATGAACAACTCTGGGTTATGAGCTTAGGTCTCTAGATACTATGAACAACTCAAGTTATGTTTGACATGAATGACTCCGGGTTATGAGCTCAGAGCTCTAGATGTTATGAAAACTCAGAGTGTTGGATGATATGAACAACTTGAGATCCTATGATTTAAGGCCTCTAGATGCTCTAAATGACATAGGGGTAAGAATGATATGAACGATTATTGGTCATGAGCTTATCAGTTTAAATGTTATGAACAACTCAGGGTTGTGGATGATATGAAGGACTATAGGTCCTGAGTTGAGAGCTTTAGATGCTATGAATAGCTTCAGGTTGTAGTTGACATGAAGGATTTCGAGTTATGTGCTCCGAGCTCTAGATGCTATAAATAACTCGGAGTTATGGATGATATGAACGACTCGGGATCCCACGATCTTAGACCTCTAGATGCTATGAACAACTCAAGTTTGAGGATGATATGAACGATTCTTGGTTGTGAGCCTATGACACTAAATGCTAAGAATAGCTTAGGATTGTGCATGACTTGAACAAAACTCAGTCATGAGCTTAGGACTATGGATGCTATGAACAACCCAATGTTATGGATGATATGAACAACTATGACTCCCATGAGCTTAGGCCTCTAGATGCTATGAAAAGCTTAGGCGTGTTGATTATATGAATAATTCTTAGTCGTGTGCCCATGGCTTCAAATGTAATGAACAACTCATGGTTGTGGAGTACATGAACAACTTTGGGTCATGAGCTTAAGGCTCTATATGCTATGAACAGCTCAAGGCAGTGGTTGACATGAATGACTCTAGGTCATGAGCTCAGGGCTCTAGATACTATGAATAGCTCAGGGCTATAGTTGACATGAATGACTTCGAGTCATGAGCTTAGGGCTCTAGATGCTATGAATAGCTCAGAGTTATGGATGATGCGAACAAATCGAGATCTTATGAGTTGAGGCATCTAGATTCTATGAACAACATAGGGCTAAGGATGATACAAATGATTCCTGGTCATGAGCCTAAGACCATAAATGCAATGAATAACTCAGGGTTATGGATGACATGAATGACTTCGGGTGTGAGCTCAAGGCTCTAGATGCTATAAATAGCTCAAGGTTGTGGTTGACGTGAAGGACACTGAATCATAGGCTTAGGGCTCTAGATGTTATGAACAACTCAGAGTTTTGGATGATATGAAAGACTCAAGATCCTGTTATCTAAGGCCTTTAGATGTTATGAACAACCGAAGGTGGAGGATGAAATGAACAATTCTTGGTTGTGAGCCAATGACTCTAAATCCTATGAATAGCTCAGGGTTGTGCATAAAATGAATAGCTTTCAATCATGAGCTTAGTACTCTGGATGCTATGAACAACTCAGGGTTGTGGATGACATGAATGACTATGAATCCAGTGAGTTTAGGCCTCTCGATGTGTGGACCCTCACCCGATCCACTCGGATGGCATGACTCGCTCTCTTTTTTTAAAAAAAAAAGGTAATGTGGAATGGAATGGAAAAGTGGTTTTCGAGTTTTGAAAAATCCATCCCTGATGAGGAATGGTTTTGTTTGGAGTCGCCACTTACTTCTTATTTTTATTTTTTAAAGGGGAAAAATTAAGTAAGAACAAAAACCCCTGATGACTCCAATATGGAAAAAGCGGTCTATGAAACTTGAGTTTGGGTCTGGGGATCAGGTTACCTGTCGAGAAGGTTCCTCATGTGAGGTAGCACCCCTCTAGGCCCGGACCTCGGTCTCTACTATTGAATTGGGCATGTGGGAGTATATGGGTCAAGGATCAAATAGCCTCTTAGGTTAATCATAGACAACACAAATCACATAAACCTACTCGATATCTAGCATGCATAGGCACTCAATAAATCAACAAATGGTGTACCTAAAGTCCCTAGCCATACGCTGTAGAAAAGATCAGCTAATAGGAATAAATACTTAACAAGCATGTATGGCAATCACATGTCAAAACATCAATCACTAGATACCAAGGCTCACAAATGAGCTCAAACCATGGGTCAAAGTACGTACCTTGGGTCCCTAGCCAAGCGCTGCAATGATGGGTTAGTCAACATGTGGCAAGCATTTTTTTAAACAAACATCAAAATGTGCCCAAGTCAAACATTCACAATAAACCCCCCCCCCGACCTTCCTAGCCAATAATACTGATTACTACTTAAAAAGTGTTGTTTGATAGCTTGTAATTAACTCTTTTAAACACTTTTGAGTAGTACTTATTACCTTTTAACTCAATTAACATATTAAGGACCTTTGCAATCATTTCTAATCAATTTGTGTAAGTTTTGGTGTTTTTGTTAGTAAGTTGATCACCAAAGCAACCCGAGATTGAGGAGAGTTCTTTGGAATCCATGGCAAAGCAATGGAAAGCTCAAAAACATGAACAACCAAAGCTTTGAAGCTTTAAAGTCCTTTGACATAAGCAAATCCGGAATGCAAGGAGGGGAAGCAAAAAGAAATCTACCATGAAGCATTCTAAAGGATATTCATTGTCAGCCACTTTTGGAGCACTTTCTGGAGTTCAATTTATGCATACTATATGTCGTTTCGAATCTTGGGAAGTTAGCAATCCAATGCTTCAAACGGTGCATGATTCAGAGTTGAAATGAAGAAGTTACAGCCATTGGAAGCCGATCACTCCAAGCTAAAGGCAAATTTCGCAGGGCTGCGAAATCATAAGAGGACGGCTGCAAAATCAGTCTTTGGTTGCGAAATGGTGTCCTTCATGCTGCAAAATTTCGCAGCCCTCTTGCAAGGCTGCGAAATTCTCTTGAAGCTTCCCGATATTTGCGACCAACATTTTGAGATTTTTTTGCTTTAGATATTTGATGTCTAAATCCCCAAACTCTCCTTGTAAACCACCTATCATAGGATTCCTTAGTCTTTAAGCAAGAATAAAGGGTAAATAAACCCATATTTAATGCTTGTAAGTTTCCATTAAAAGAAGAGACGGAAGCTTGTTCTCAGAAAACTTTGTATAGTTTTGCAAGGAAGTAAAACACAGAGCCTTTGCTCTGCCTTACCTACTCGTTTTGATTGTATATATTTATTTAATTTTTTTTTACTCGCCAAACAAGCTCTGAGGATGATTCCTCAGAGAATGAGTGGCTAGGTTTTTAGTTCCTTGGAGCTAAGGTTGCCAGGAAAGGTTCCAAATGCAAGAATTGGTAGTTTTGTTGTTTCAGCCATTAATGAAGAGAAAGTGTGACCCATTAATGATTTCTATGTTTTTAGTTAACTTAAAACACATTCAATTTACCTGAGCCAACACTTGGTAAGGCAAGTGATCTCCGTCCATGGAGATGCACTAGTTTACCTCTTGCAAGCTTTTGGGAGGTGGCTTGAAGGTAGGATTTTATAGAATTGCCAACACTTGGTAAGCTTTTGGACTCTAAGGAGACATCCATTAGTTATCTCTTACGAGCTTGAGAAGGGAAGTCCAAGGTTAATGATCACCTTGAATGGAAAATGCTAGGTGAGAGGCACGAGCCATTGCAAGTTGCATCAGTGAGAGGGAATTAGTGCTGAAATCCATTAAAGGGAAGCATCTGTACAACACCGGTCTAATGCAAGGAAAAGAACCAAGTGACCGGAGTCTGTTTTTGCATGAGGAGCCTCCCCTGTGAACCTAAAACTCCAAGGAATGTTTTTCTTCATAAGTAATTTCCATTACTTTCTTTTTAGTTAACTTGAAACAAAACCTTTTTCAACTAAAGTTTATGTTTTTTCTTAAGCTAACCTTGAAATGAAAAAGCACAAATCTAACTTTGAATTGGTATCAGTTGTAAGTTGAAAACCCTTCCTAGTGAATGATTACTACTCAAAAAGTGCTATTTGATAGCTTGTAATTAATCCTTTTAAACACTTTTGAGTAGTAGTTATTGCCTTTTAACCCAATTAACATGTTAAGGACCCTTGCAATCAATTCTAATCAAATTGTGTTAAGTTTTGGTGTTTTGATAGCTTTTTGATCACCAAAGCAATATGAGATTGAGGAGAGTTATTTGGAATCCTTGGCAAAGAAATGGAAATAGTATAAGCATGAAGAACCAAAGTTGTGAAGTCCTTTGCCATAAGAAAATCTGGAATGCAAGGAGGGGAAGCAAAGAGAAATCTGCCATGAAGCATTCTTGATGACAGTCATGTCAGCCACTTTTAAAGCACTTCCTGAAGTCCAATTTATGTATACTATATGTCATTTTAAAGCTTAGGAAGTCAACAATCCAATGCTTTAAATGGTGCACAATTCGGAGTTGAAATGAGGGTGTTACAGCCATTGGAAGCCGATCACTCCAAGCTAAAGGAAGATTTTGCACAGCGCTGCGAAATCACCCTTTTGTTGCGAAATGGTTTCACAGCCTTTTTGCACAGTGCTGTGGAATTCCCCCTGAAGTTTCACGACAAGTTGGAAGGCGAACACCGCAAGCTGAAAGACCACTTTGCAGTGGTGCGAAATCAACCGATTGCTGCGAAGTAATTTCGCAGCCCTTTTTGTACATCTGCGAAATCTCGCAGACCTCATTTTCACCTGCGAAATGGTCCTTAGTGCTTCCCGATATTTGTGACCGACTCTCTGAGATATTTTTCTTTAGATTTTTGTTGTTTAAATCCCCAAAATCTCCTTGTAAGCCACCAATTATAGGATTCCTTAGCTTTTAAGTTAGGAAAAAGGCTAAATATCCATGTAATAGCTATTATTGTAATGTTCATATAAATAGAGCCCGAAGAGCCTGTTCTGAGGGTGATGAACCTTTTGTAAAAGTTAGAAAGAAAGTAAAATACAAAGCTTGAGCTCTACCTTACCTGCTCAATTTGATTGTATTTTTCATTTTCTAGTTATGCACTCTCTGAGGAAGTTTCCCCAGAGAATGAGTAACTAAACCTTTAGTTCCTTGGAGTTAAGGTGGCCGGGAAAGGTTCCAAGTGCAAGAATTAGTAGCTTTGTGGTTTCAGCTATGAATGAAGAGAAAAGTATGTCCCGTTAATGGTTTCTATATTTTTAGTTAACTTAAAATGCCTTGGAGTCACCTGGGCCAACACTTGGTAAGGCAAGTGATTTCCGTCCATGGAGATGCACTAGTTTACCCCTTGCGAGCCTCTGGGAGGTGACTTGAAGGTAGGATTTTCTAGAATTGCCAACACTTGGTAAGCTTTTGGACTCTAAGGAGACATCCATTAGTTATCTCTTGCGAGCTTGAGAAGGGAAATCCAAGGTTAAGGATCACCTTGAATGGTAAAGGCTAAGTGAGAGGCTCGAACTGTTGCAAGTTGCATCAGTGAGAGAGAATTAGAGCTAAAATCCAATTAAGGGATGCATTTGTACAACACCAGTTAGAGAATTGACTTTATGTTAATTCTCTAATGCGAGGAAATGAACCAACTGACCGGAGCTATGTTTTTGCATGAGGAACCTCCCCTGTGAACCTGAATCTCCAAGGAATGTTTTTCTCTTAAGTAATTTCCATTACTTGCTGTGCCATTAGTTTAAGTCTAAACCTTTTTCAACCAAAGTTTGTGTTTTATTTCTTAATCTAACCTTGAAATGAAACAGCAGCAATTCACTTTGAATTGGTATCATTTTCAGTTTGAAAACCCTTCCCAGTGAACGATCCTAGAGCCACTATGCTATAGTAGCTTTGTCTTTGCTACCCTAGTTCATGGTGTAATAGGTTATAAATTTTGTTGATTACTCCCTCCATCAAGGAGCACCAGCTGGACATGAATCAGCTGATACACCAATTGGGCATGAATCAGTGAACGATCCTATAGCTACTATGCTATATTAGCTAAAGCTATCCTAATCTCCCTAGGCTGATCAGATGCCCCAAAATCTATCAACTCAATACTACCAGAGATGGGTGTAACTTTCCTGTCATCCATGTCTGAATTAGAATCAGAATCTGACCGACCACTCAACGGGTCGTCTGTGTCTCCCACATCATCAACATCACATATATGTGTTGTGGGTACCGGTGGTGCAAGCAATGGAAAATGCTGTGACTTAGGCAAATACTCGAAAATACTCATGTCATTATTACCATAAGAAACATCATCAAAGTAGGTGACAAATTGGACATAATGTCAAATGAAAGAGATGGGTCCACAGATTCAGATGCTCCCTCAAGAATAGAAACATCATGAGTAACATCAGAAGCAACAAATCTATCATCATCAAACTCAAGCATAGAAATCCCAAATGCATCAAAAGCAGAGCGGGGCCCAGGTGGGGCTACATCTAGAATATGACCAGTGCCGATCATGTCCATCGCATCAGTGCAAGCATCATAGAGTGTCACATCATTAGAATCAATCACAGAAACTCCAAACATATCAAATACGGAATGAAGCTTGTGCAGGGCTGCGTTAAGAATACAGCCAGTGCCGATCATGTCCATCTCATCCATGTAAGTGTCAAGCAGGATCACACCATCGGTACCATCCCCCAAATCCATAGGCAAATCATAGTCAGGAGTCTCCCTAGGAAAGCACATAGAGAACACACTAGCCCTGCCCGGTGACGGGGGTGCAATTATCATGGCATCGAAAGCCTCAGTAATGTCGAAACTCAAACACATCTGTCCTAGGGCCTGCTGGATACGATGAACCTCAACTGTCTCGAAAACATGGTCGGCTCCCTCTACGCGAGGTGCATGCTCTGATCCTCCCATAAAATAATTAGTCAATTGAAGGGTGTATGATCGAAGGAGGTAATCGAATGGAACCTTGGACCAGCGAGCTCTCACTCTGTCTCGGTGCAGCCACGCCATATGACGTGCATCCTCCTCAGAAGGAGTATAGCCCGATCAATAGGGTACACCATGATCAATGGTGAAAACAAACTCACGCGGCCCATACTGGTGGTGGCCCAATCCCAAACCAGGCATATAGGACATGCCTCTCATCATGCTCAGTATCATAGTATTGCTATACTATTCGAATGACACGGGTAACATATCTCTACTGTCATCCTCGAGACCGACAACCTAAACCTCATCAAAGGTGAAACCAGTCAAATATAGGTCATCCTCACTATGGCTAAGCTGTAGCACTGGCTCTGAAGAAGTAACAACGTCTCTGTTAGACTGTATCATGATAATGAGCCCCTCATGTTTGAACTTCACCTTGTAATGAAGGGAAGATGGTATAGCACCCGCCCCATGAATCTAAGGGCAACCCAAAAGCAGGTTAAATGATGATTGAATCCTCAAAACCTAAAAGAGTATAGAATATTTCACCGACCTTATCATGACATGTGTAGTAGAGTATCCATAACTGTCCTCTGAGTCCCATCATATGCTCTGACGGTCTGTGTAGATGACCTAAAATTGGATGGTGAAAATCCCAAGTAATAGTAGTAACCAATGGACAAACGTTCAGGACAGAGCCGTTGTCCAACAAGACAGACGGCACCCGACGGCCTGAACAAGCAACATCAATGAATAGGGGTCAAACATGGTCTGAACCCCTGGTGGCAAGTCATCATCTAAAAATACAATGCAAGTAGCTTTATCAACTATCAGGAAGTGAATAAGTCCCTCAGGGGTAGTAGCAGTGTCAACTTTGATCTGACTAAGTGCTCTGATCAATGCATCTCTATGAGTGTTAGATGAGGCTAATAGGCTCCAGATGGATATGCGGGCATGTGTGGTGCACAGCTGGCACAATATCTCATCATCTTCCTCTCTAGAATCCATACCAGAAAAGGGTTTATCAACAGGTGGGGGCTGGGCTATCCTCCCACTCCTCGTAACAATCTGTACATCTCTATGAATGGGCCCATACCCCTTAGGGAATAGAATGAAAGGTGTCAAGGATGGAACATGCTACAGGTATACTGGCGAGAATGAAGTCTGCCCAGGAATCTCATCTGGAATCAGTTTGAATGGCCTAGGGGTCTGCTGGCCATGGATATATCCACTAAAGTCTGAATCTATATATAAACAGATAGGCTATGGAGCCTCTCTGCCCCAACCCATCATGAATATCTCGTCTCCTGAAAACTCAATCAAATGTAAAGCCCTTGGGAGTGGAGGTATAGCTCTAGTGTCATGAGCAGGTAGCAGGTCTGTAGTCACTGCAGGATGTCCTATATCAACCAAACTCTGATCTATCAAGTCTTGAATAGCATGTCTTAGCATTGCACAACTGTCTGTATCATGGGCTGCTCTCTAATAGTAAGCATAGTGAAGATCTGTTCTGAATCCTGGTAGAGTAGGATGTGGTGGTGGTCTGGGTGGTAATGGAGCGATCAATCCCCTCTCAACTAATCTCTGAAAAGCTCGGCTCAAAGGTATCCCAAGCTGTGTAAACTGCCTAGCCAGCCTTGGTAGGGGCAATGCTCTATACTGCTGATGGTACTGTACAGGTGACCTCTGAGGCGCCTATATAGCATATACTGGTTATGGTGCCAAATGTAAATAAGTAGGCCCTATTGGCCTCAATGGAGCAACTGGTCTATACCGATCTTGCTATAATGTCTAGTAAGGAAAATCTAAAGATTGTCTATGAGTTTGTGGTCAACATGAGAATCTATAGCTTAATGTACCAATAGTGCCAATATCTAATGATCTGGAGCCTGACCCTGGTTTCTTCCCCTTAGAGTCTGAAGGGGAAGAGTCTGCCCATAAACCTTTAGATATGCCTTCCTTAATGCCATAGAGGGCTTGAACCAATGATCCAAAGTCTGTCTGTGGGAAGCCCATGAGATGCCTGGCAAACCGGGGCTAAAGACTATGCATAATCGTATTGATCTGATCGCGCTTTGAGGGTCTATCTATCATCTGTGCTATCTTCTCCATCCAACGGGAAATAAATGAAGTAACTAACTTGTCTGGCCTCTACCTGAGGCCCTCTAGCTCCCTCCGGGATACATCCACTACAGTATTAAATGAATACTGTCTAATAAACTTTTATCTCAAATCTACCTATGTCATACACCTCGAAGGGTCCAAAGAGGCAAACGAACGCTGAGCGGCACCACTTAGTGACATAGGGAATAGTATAATCATTTGTGCCTTATCCAGTCTATGCCCACTCATAATTGCGCTATATAACTGCAAATCAATAGTTGTGGATGACATGAACAACTCTGGGTCATGTGCTTAGGACTCTAGATACTATAAGAAACTCAGGGTTGTGGTGGGCATGAATATCTCAGAGTTGTGAGCTTAGAGCTTGAGATGCTATGAAAAGCTCACAACTTTAGATGACATGAACAACTCTCTGTCATGAGCTCAAGGCTATAGATGCTATGAATAGAACAAAGTGGTGGATGACATGAATGGCTTTTCATTGTGAGTTCAGGGCTCTAGATACTAAGAAGAACTAAGGGTTGTGGTTGACATGAACAACTCTAGGTCATGAGCTTTGGGCTCTAGATGTTATGAATAAGTGAAGGCTTTGGATAATATGTGCTACTCTGGGTCATGAGCTTAAGGTTGTGGATATTTTAAACAACTCAACATTATGGATGATATGAACGACTAGGGATGTTGTGAGCTAAGGCCTCTAGATGCTATGAGCAGCTTGGGGTTGTGGATGATATGAATGATTCTGCATCATGAGCTGAGGGTTGTGGATGACATGAATGACTCTGGGTGGTGAGCTCACAGTTTGAAATACTATGAATAGCTCAAGGCTATGGTTAACATAAACGACTCAGAGTTGTGAACTTAAGGCTCTAGATGCTATGAGTAGCTCTAAGCTGCAGATGATATGAACAACTCGAGATGTTGCTAGCTCAAGCCTCAAGATTCTATGAACAACTCATGGCTGATGATATTAACGATTCTTAGTAGTGAGCCTATGGCTCTAATTGTTATAAATAGCTCAGAGTTATGGATGACGTGAACAACTCCAGGTCATGAGCTCAAGGCTAAAGATGCTATGAATAGCTTAGGGCTATGTATGACATGAACAACTTTTGGTCATGGGATTAGGGCTCTAGATGCTATGAACAACTTTTGATGACATGAATGACTCAAGGTCATCTACTCAAGGCTCTAAATGCTATGAACAGATTAAGGCTATGGTGGACATCAACGACTTCGGGTCATGAGTTTAGGGCTGTAGATGCTATGAACAACTCAAGGTTTTGGATTACATGAATGACTTCGAGTTATGAGCTTAGGGCACTAGATGCTATGAATAACTCAGGGTTGTGGATGACATGAACTACTTTGGGTTGGGAGTTTAGAGCTCTAGATACTATGAATAACTAAAGGGTATGGATGACATGAATAACTTTGAGTGGTATGCTTTGGGCTCTAGATGCTATAACAGCTCAAGGTTATGGTGGACATCAATGACTTTGGGCCATGAGCTCAAGGCTTTAGATGCTATGAAAAGTCAAGGTTAGGGATGATATGAACAACTCTGGGTCATGATCTCAGTGCTCTAACTTTTATGAAAAGCTTAGGCTATAGATGACATTAAAGATTTTGGGTCATGGGCTTAGGGGTCTAAAGGCTATGAACAACTTAGGGTTGTTGATGACATGAACGACTCTGGGTCGTGTGCTTAGGGCTTTAGATGATATGAATAGCTAAAGGCTATGAATGATATTTGTCACTTTGAGTCATGAGCTCAAGGCTGTGGATGCTTTGAACAACTAAGCATTGTGAATGATATGAATAACTTGATATCCTGTGAGCTAAGGCCTCTAAATGCTATGAGCAACTTAGGGTTGTGGATGATATGAATGATTCTGCATCATAAGCTAAGGGTGGTGGATGACATGAATGACATGAATCACTCTGAGTTGTGAGCTCATGACTCAAGATACTATGAATAGCTCAAGGTTGTGGTTGACATGAACGACATCGGGTCGTGAACTTAAGGTTCTAGATGCTATGAGCAACTCAAGGTTGTAGATCATATGAACGACTTAGGATCCCTTAAGCTTAGACCACAAGATACTATGAACAACATAGAGCTATGGATAATATGAGTGATTCATGGTCATGAACTTATGGCTTTAATTTCTATGAATAGCTTAAGGTTATGGATAATATAACGATTCTAGGTCGTGAGCTCACAACTTTAGATGCCTAAGGCTTATGATGACATGAATGATTTTGGGTCATGGGTTTTGGGGTCTAAATGCTATGAATAGCTCAGGGTTGTTGATGACATGAACAACTTCGAGTCATATGCTTAGGGCTTTAGATGCTATGAACAACTCAAGCCTGTGGATGATATGTGCCACTCCAAGTCATGAGCTAAAGGATATGGATGCTTTGAATAACTCAACATTGTGGATGATATGAATGACTAGGGATTCCATGATCTTAAGCCTCTAAATGCTATGAGTGACTCAGAGCTATGGATGATATGAGCAACTCTAGGTCGTGAGCTCAAAGATTTAAATGATCTGAACAACTATGGGTTATGGTTGACATGAATGACTCTAGGTCATGAGTGATTCATGCCTAATTGGTGTCTCAGCTGATTCATGTCCAGCTGGTGCTCCTTGATTGAGGAAGTAATCAACAAAATTTATAACCTATTACACCATAAACTAGGGTAGCAAAGACAAAGCTACTATAGCATAGTGGCTCTAGGATCGTTCACTGGGATGGGTTTTCACTTCATAAATGATATTAATTCGAAGCTGAATTGGTGCCTTTTCATTTCAAGGTTAGCTTTAAAAGAAAACATAAAGACGTTTGAACAAAGATTGGTTTTAAGCTAACTAAAAATAATAGTAACAAATTTTACTTACAAAGAAAAGTGTTTCTTGGAGTTTCAGATCACTAGGCTCAGATTCCTCATACAAAAAGGGAGTTCCGGTCACTTGTTTCTTTTCCTCGCATTAGAGAATTAACATATAGCTCCTTCTCCAACCGGTGTTGTACAGATGCTTCCCTTTAATGGGTTCAAACACTAAATCCCTCTCACTGATGCACCTTGCAATGGCTCGTGCCTCTCACCTAGCATTTGCCATTCAAGGTGATCTTTAACCTTGGATTTCCCTTCACAAGCTCGCAAGAGATAACTAATGGATGTCTCCTTGGAGTCCAAAAGCTTACCAAGTGTTGGCAATTCTAGAAAATCCTACCTTCAAGTCACCTCCCAGAGGCTCGCAAGGGGTAAACTAGTGCATCTCCATGGACGGAGATCACTTGCCTTACCAAGTGTTGGCCCAGGTGATTTAAAGGCGTTTTAAGTTAACTAAAAAGATAAAAACCATTAATGGGTCACACTTTCTCTTCATTAAAAACTAAAACAACAAAACTTCCAATTTATGCATGAGGGAACTTACCCGGCTTTCCTCACTCCAAGAGACGAAGAGCCTAGCCTCTCATCCTCTGAGAAAACATCTCAGAGAATGTTTGGCTAGCAAGAAAATGAAAATGAAAGAGAAGGAAAAACAAAGCAAGGCTCTGTATATTCTATATAATTATATATCTATATAATGGATCTCCTGGAAAAAGCTCCCCAAGAGTCTCCCTGAGAGTCCTCCTAGAACAACCCCTCCGAGAGTCCCCCTGAGAGTTTATATAGGAAGGTAATTTACCCTTCCCTGGATACTTCCTAGCTAAGGAATTACATGAGTGGCTGAATACAAGGAGAAAATGGAAATTTATACAAAAATATCTGAAGAAAAGATCTAAAAGAGTCGGTGCACAACTATCGGGAAGCTTCATGACCGTTGCACTGTGCAAAATGGCTGCGAAATCATTTCGCAACAAAAGGGTGATTTCGCAGCCGAGCAAAATTCTTCCTTCAGCTTGGAGTGATTGTCTTCCAATGGCTGTAACTCCTTGATTTCAACTCCGAATCACGTACCGTTTGAAGAGTTGGATTCTTGACTTCCTGAGCTTTAAAATGACATATAGCATGCATAAATTGGACTTCATTAAGTGCTCAAAAAGTGTGAAAGAAGACTGCAGCTGCTGTCCTCTGTTTTCCTTTTTGCTTTTCTCCTCTTTGCTTCTCTCCTTGCATTCCGGATTTGCTTATGGCAAAGGACTTCAAAGCTTTGGTTCTTCATGTTTCTGAGCTCTTCATTGCTTTGCCATGGATTCCAAATAACTCTCCTCAATCTTGGATTGCTTTGGTGATCAAAAAGCTATCAAAACACCAAAACTTAACACAATTTGATTAGAATTGATTGCAAGGGTCCTTAACATGTTAATTAGGTTAAAAGGCAATAACTACTACTCAAAAGTGTTTAAAAGAGTTAATTACAAGCTATGAAATAGAACTTTTTGAGAAGTAATCAATGAGCTCAAGGCTCATGATACTATTAACAACTTAGAGTTATGGTTGACAAGAATGACTCTGGGTCGAGAGCTCAAGGTTCTAGATGCTATGAGCCGCTTAAGGTTGTGGATGACTTGAGCTACTTTGGGTTGTGAGCTCAAGCTCTAGATTCTACGACCAACTCTCTGCTATGGTTAATGTGAATGATTCCGGGTTGAGAACTCAGGCTTCTAGATGTTATGAGCAGCTCAAGCCTGTGGATGACTTGAGTTACTCTGGGTCATGAGCTTAGGCTCTAGATGCTATGAACAACTCTCTATTGTGGTTGATATGAATGACTTGAGGTCTTGATCATAGGGCTCTAGAGGCTATGAACAACTCAGGGTTGTGGATCACATGAGCTACTATAAGTCGTGAGCTTAGGCCTCTTGATGCTATGAATAGTTGAGGGTTGTTAATGACATGAAAGACTATAATTCGTGACCTTAGAGCTCTTGATGTTATGAACAACTCAAGGTCGTGGATGACATGATCTACTTTGGGTCATGAGCTCAAGGCTCTAGATGCTATGAATAGCTTAGGGTTATGGATCACATTAGCTACTTTGGGTCATGAGCTCTGGAAACTAGATGCTATGAACAACTTTGTGTTGTGGTTTACTTGAACAACTCTAGATTGTGAGCTCTAGGCTTTAGATGCTATGAATAACTTAGGGTTGTCAATGACATGAAAGACTCTAGGTCATGAGCTTTGGGTTCTAGATGTTATGAACAACTTAAGGTTTTGGATGACATGAATGACTCGAGGTCATGAATAAAGGACTATCAATACTATCAACATTTTAGGGTTATGGTTAACATGAATGACCCTAGGTCGTGAGCTCAGGGCTTTAAATGCTATGAATAACTTAGGGCTATCAATGACATGAGCTAATTCGAATTGTGGCCTTAAGGCTCTAGATGCTATGAACAGTTCTAGGCAGCCAAAGACATGAAAGGCGGTCATGAGCTCAAGCCACTAGATTCTATGATTATCTCAGGACTGTGGAAAACATGAACAACCCTAGGTCTTGAGCTCAAGGCTCTAGATGCTATGAACAACTCTATGCTATGGTTCACATGAACTAGACCAGGTTGTGAGCTCAAGGGTTTATATGCTATGAACAACTCAAGGCTTCCGATGACATGAGGCACTCTAGGTCTTGAGATCAGGGCTTTAAATGCTATGAACAACTCTAGGTTGTAGATGATATGAAAGACTTTGGATCGTAAGCTCAAGGCTTATGATTTTATGAAGAGCTTAGAACTATGGATGATATGAATGACTCTGGGTCATGTGCTTAGAGCATTAGATGCTATGAATAGCTCTGTGTTGTGGTTGACATGAACACCTCCCGATCGGGAAATCAGAGCTTTAGATGCTATTAACAACTCAGGGTTGTCGATGACATAAAAGACTATGGGTCGTCAGCTCAAGGCTCTTGATGCTATGAACAACTCAATACTATGGATGATATCAGCTACTTTAAGTCATGAGCTTAGGGCTTTAGATGCAATGAATAGCTTTGGGCTGTTGATGACATCAACTACTCTAGGTCATGATATTAAGGCTTTGGATGCTATGAATAGGTCTGACCTATGGTTGACATGAATAACTCTAGGTCATGAGCTTAGGGCACTATATGCTATGAACCGCTATAGGTTGTGGATAACATGGGCTACTCTGGGTCATGAGTTAGGGGCTCTTGATGTTTTGAACAACTCTGGGTTGTGGCTGACATGAACAACTTTGACTCATGAGCTCATGTATCTAGATGCTATTAATAGCTTATGGTTATGGATGACATGAGCTACTCTAGGTGGTGGCCTTAGGGCTCTAGATGCTATGAACAGTTGTCAACTTTGGTTGACATGAATGACTCACGACTGTGAGGTCAAGCCTCTTGATGCTATAAATAACTCAAGGCTATCGATGACATGAAAAACTATGGGTCATGAGCTTAAGGCTCTTGATGCTATGAACAACTTAGGGCTGTGGATTATAGATCTACTCTAGGTTGTGAGCTCAAGGCTTTAGATATTATGAACAACTCTAGGCTGTGGTTGACTTGAATGACTCCGAGTTGTGAGCTTCAGGCTTTAAATGCTATGAACAACTTAGGCTTATTGATGACACGAAAGACTCTGGGTCGTGAGCTTAGGGCTCTAAATGCTATAAACACCTTAGGGTTGTGCATGGCATGAAGGACTTGGGGTTGTGAGCTAAGGGCTATACATACTATGAACATCTTAGGATTGTGGTTGCCATTATTTACTTAGGGTCATGAGCTCAGGGTTATAGATACTATGAACATATTAGGGTTGTGGTTGACATGAGCGACTCCAGGTCATGAGCTCATGGCATTAAATGCTATGAAGAGCTCAGGGTTGTCAATGCCATGAGCCACTCTATGTTGTGAGCTTAGGTCTTTAGATGCTATGAACAACTTTGGGTTGTGGTTTACATGAATGACTCTAAGTCATGAGCTCAAGCCTTTATATTTTATTAACATCTCAGGGATGTGGATGACATGAATGACTCTAGGTCATGAGCTCAAGGCTTTAGATGCTATGGACAATGCAGGGTTAAAGATGACATGGATGACTTTGAGTTATAAAATTAGGGTTTCAAATGATATGAATAATTCATGGGTGTGGATGAGATGAGCTACTCCAAGTCATGAGCTCAGGCCTCTGGATGATATGAACAACTTAGGGCTATGGATTAGATGAGCTACTCGGCACTCTGGATGGTACGAACAATCTAGAGTTATGAATGACATGGGATCCTATGAGAAAAGTGCTCTAGAAACTATGAACTGCTTAAGCCTTTGGTTCACATGAACAACTCCAGGTCATGAGCTTAGGGCTCCAGATGCTACGAAGAACTCAGAGTTATGGATCAAATGAAAGAGTTGTGATCTCTTGTGCTCAGGCCTCTAGATTCTATGAACTTAGGGTTATGGATGGCATGAACAACTCTAGGTCTGTGCTCAGGAGTCAAGATGCTATGAAAAGCTTAGGTTTGTGGTTGACATGAATGACTTAAGGTTATGAGCTTAAGGCTCTAAATTCTATGAACAACTTTAGGTTATGGATTACATGAGCTACTACGGGTCGTGAGCCCAAGGCTCTAGATGCTATGAACAACTCAAAGTTGCAAATGATATGAATGACTCGAGATCCTATGAGCTCAAGCCTCTAGATGCTATAAACCACTAAAGGTTGTGAATGATATGAATGATGCTATGTCATGGGCTCAAGCCTCTAGTTGCTATGAACTTCTTAGGTTTGTGGATGTCATGAACAAATCCGAGTCGTTAACTTAATGCTCTAGATGTTATTAACAACTTAGGCTTGTGGATGACATGAATGACTTCGAGCTATGAGCTCAGGCCTTTAGATTCTATGAACAATTAAGGGTTGTGGTTCACATGAAAGACTCCAATTTATGAGCTCAAGGCTCTAGATGTGATGCACAACTTAAGGCATTCGATGAAATGAAAGAGTCCAAACTCTTGAGCTCAAGGCTCTAGATGCTATGAACAACTCAGGGCAATCATTGACATGAATGAATTTGGTTCATGAGCTAAGGCCTCTCGATGCTATTAACAACACAAGGCTATGGAGACATGAACAACTCTGGGTTATGAGCTCAAGTCTCTAAATTCTATGAACAACTCAAGGTTGTTGTTGACATGAAAGACTCTAGGACGTGAGTGCAGTGCTCTACATGCAACGAACAAGTCAGGGTTGTGATTGACATGAATGACTATGGGTCGTGAGCTAAAGGCTCAAGATGCTATGAAAAATCAAGGGTTATGGATGACATGAACAACTCTGGGTCATGAGCTTAGGGCTTTAGATGTTATTAACAACTCAAGGTTGTAGATGACATGAACGACTTTGGGTTATGAGCTTAGGCCTATAGATTCTATGAACAACTAAGAGATGTGGTTGAAATGAATGACTTCAATTTATGAGCTTAGGGCTCTAAATGTTATACATAACTTAAGGCTGTCGATGACATGAAAGACTCCGGGTCATGAGCTTAGGGCTCTACATGTTATACATAAGTGTGTGCTATCGATGACATGAAATAGTCCAAGTCGTGATCTCAAGGCTCTTGATACTATGAACAACTCTAGGTCACGAGCTCAGGGCTCTAAATACTATGAACAACTTAGGATTGTTGTTGACTTGAAGGATTCTGAGTTATGAGCTTAGGGCTCTGGATGCTATGAATAGCTCAGGGTTGTGGATGACATGAGCTATTCCAAGTCATGAGCTTAGGGCTTTGGATGCTATGAACAACTCAGAGTTGTGGATGATATGAATGACTTAAGATCCTATGATTTCAATCCTCTAGATGCTACGAATTGCTTAGGGTTGTGGACAATATGAATGATTCTACTTCTTGAGTTCAAGCCTCTAGATGCTATGAACTAGTCAAGGCTATGGAGGACATGAACAATTCAAAGTCGTGATCTCAGGGCCTTAAGTGCTATGAAAATCTTAAGGATGTGGCCGACGTGAACATCTCTGAGTCATGAGCTCAAGGCACTAGATGCTCTCAAAAACTCAAGGCTATGGATGACATGACTAACTCTAGGTTATAAGCTCAGAGCTTTAGATATTATGAACAACTCAAGGTAGTGGTTGACATGAAAGACTCTGGTTCCTGAGCTCAGGGCTCTAAAAGGTATGAACAACTCAGGTTGTGAATGATATGAATGACTTGGGATCCTATGAGCTTAAGCTTGTAGATGCTATGAACCGCTCTAGGTTGTGGATGATTTGAAAGATTTTGTATCATGAGCTCAAGGTACTACTATGAACTACTCAGGGTTGTAGAAGATATGAATGACTCTAAGTCATGAGCTCAGGGTTGTAGACACTATGAACAACTCAGGGTAGTAATTGACATGAGCAACTCTAGGTAGTGAGCTCAAGGCTCTAAATACTACTAAAAAGTTAGGGTTGTGGATGGCATTAATGACTCTGGATCATGGGCTTAGGCCTTTAGATTCTATGAACAACTTAAGCCTGTGGTTGACATCAAAGAATCCTAGTCCTGATCTTAAGTCTCTAGAAGTTATGGACAACTTAAGGTTATCAATGATAAGAAAGACTCCAGGTCGTGAGTTGAGGGCTGTAAATGCTATACACAACTTAGGCTTATCGATGACATGAAAGACTCTGTATCGAGAGCTCAGGGCTCTAGATATTATGAACAACTCAAGGTTGTGGTTGACATGAATGACTCTAAATAGTGAGCTTAAGGCTCCAAATGCTACGAACAACTCTAGGCTATGGATGACATGAGCTACTCTTGGTCATGAGACTAAAGCTTTAGATGCTACAAAGAGATCAGAGTTGTGGATAATATGAATGAATCAAGATCCCATGAGCTCAAGCCTCAAGACATTATGAACTACTCAAGGTTGTGGATGATATGAATGATTATGCATCATGAGTTGAAGCCTCTAGATGATATGAATTGCCAAGGACTATTGATGACATGAATGAATCTGGGTTGTGAGCTCAAGGTTGTAGATGCTGTTAACCACTTAGGGTTGTGTATAACATGAATGACTTTGGTTCATTAGATCAGGCCTCTAGATTCTATGAACAACATAGGGTTGTGGTTGATAAGAAAGACTTTAAGTCATGAAATTAGGGCTCTAAATGTTATGCACAACTTAAGGTTGTCGATGACATGAAATAATCCAAGTTGTGAGTTCAAGGCTTTAGATGTCATAAACATCTCAAGGTTGTGGTTGACATGAATGACTCCAAGTCGTGAGATCAAGGCTCTAGATGCTATGAACAACTCAGGGTTGTGATTGAAATGAACAACTCTGGGTCGTGAGCTTAGGGCTTTAGATACTATTAAGAACTTAGGGTTGTAATTGTCATGAACGATTCTAGGTCATGTGCTTAAGGTTCTAGATTCTATTAACAACTTAGGGTTATTGATGGCATGAATGATGTTGGGTCAGGAGCTTAGGCCTCTCGATTCTATGAATAACTCAAGGTTGTTGATTACTACTCAAAAAGTGCTATTTGATAACTTGTAATTAACTCTTTTAAGCACTTTTGAGTAGTAGTTATCAACTTTTAACCCAATTAACATATTAAGGACCCTTGCAATTGTTTCTAATCAAATTGTGTTAAGTTTTGGTGTTTGGTAGCTTTTTTATCACCAAAGCAATATGTGATTGAGGAGAGTTCTTTAGGAATCCATGGCAAAGAATCCGAATAGCATTGCGCCGCCTTTCCACTTGGGGAATCCAGATAGCATTGCGCCGCCTTTCCGTTTGGGAATCCGGATAGCATTGCGCCGCCTTTTCGCTTGGGGAATCTCACATTCGGAATTCAGGAGCCGGATGGGAAAAGAGGACATTCAGTGCGCCGACATTTTTACATCTGGATATCTCACAGCCGGAGAATTGAGGAAGGCGTTTCAACTTCCCCGGATAGACATGTCTGAGCCATCTTATAGTGCTTACCCGAAGGGCATCCGCAGCTGCCAATTCAGATTATGCGGACAGCTTGGCTCGTTAAACACTAGCGATTCGTAGGATCTATTTTGCAGCCATCTGCGCAACAGCTATGCACAGCTGTTATTTTAAGATATTTTGCTTTACATATTGGATGTCTAAATACCCAAACTCTCCTTGTAATCTAGCTATATATAACATTCTGGGGAGCTTGCCCTAGGGACGAACATATTGTATATTTTACACTTAGTGAAATATAGGGTTCTCTTTTGCTTTCTTTTTCTCTTTTCTATTTTCTTTTTCTTGGAAGCCAAACAACCTCTGAGGATGTTTTCCCAGAGGATGAGAGGCTAAACCTTTAGTTTCTTGGAGTGAAGGAAGCTAGGTGAAAAGTCCAGATGCAAAAGTGGAAAACTCTCGTGCATTAAATACAGGTAGTTGGAGTTCATAAATGGCTTTTAAATCTAAAGTTTTGCTTTGAATCACTTTGAATAGCCAATACATGATAAGCTTTTAGGTCTCTGTGGATACTTATTGCTAGATCTACATCAGACCATTAGTTATCATGTACGACCCATTGGAAAGTGGCTCAAGGTGAAGACCCATAGTGTCTAAAGCCATTAATGGAACTTGACTACCATTTCTATTAACCTTTTATGGATTAAATCTTCTTTGCTAAACCTATACCGGTTCGGGAAATAACCATCCTTTATGTTGTTGTCCCCAATACGAGGAGAAAAATCTGGAATTTCCCACTTTGCATTCTGAACTTGACCCTAGCAACCTTTAGCTCCAAGAGACTTTTTTTCTTCCATTTTTACCTAGTTTTATGTTAGTTTAGTTTCACTTTTAAACTTTATGTTTTTGACAAAGGAAATCATTAGATTCAATTTCTAATCTTGAGTCTATCACTGGTAGAGTGAAAACCCATCCCTGAGTTTGACCCTAGAGCCGCATAGTAGCTTTGTTACGCCAGTATGAGGTCATAGGATTTATAAATATTTTTTATTAAAATACCCAACTGGGCATGAATCAGTTGTGGTTGACACGAAAGACTCTGAGTCATGAGTTCAAGGCTCTAGATGTTATGCACAACTTAAGGTTGTCAATGACATAAAAGACTCTGGGTCATGAGCTTAGAGCTCTACATGCTATACATAGGTTTGGGATATTAATGACATGAAAGAGTCTAGGTCGTGAACTTAGGGCTCTTGATACTATAAATAGCTCAAGGTTGTGGATGACATGAATGACTCTGGGTGATAAGCTCAAGGCTCTAGATGCTATGAACAACTTAGAGTTGTGGATGACATGCTGTACTCTGGGCTAGGATCTTAGGGCTCTGGATGCTAAGAATAGCTTAGAGATGTTGATTATATATATGACTCACGATCCCATGAGCTTAGACCTCTTGTTGCTATGAACCGCTTTAGGTTGTGGATGATATAAATGATTCTGCGTCATGAGCTCAAGCCTCAAAATTCTATGAATTGATTAGGGCTATGGAAGATATGAATGACTCTGGGTTTTGATCTCAAGGCTCTTAATGCTATGAATAGCTCAGGGTTGTGATGTACATAAATGACTTCAAGTCATGAGCTTAAGGCGCTAGATGCTATGAAAAAATCAAGGTTGTGGATGACATGAATGACTCAAAGTTATGAGTTTAGGGCTCTAAATACTATGAACAACTCAAGGTGGTGGTTGACATAAAAGACTCTAGGTTATGAGCTTAGAGTTATAGAAGCTATAAGCAACTCATAGTTGTGGATCATATGGATGACTTGGGATCCCATGTGTTTAGACCTATAGATGTTATGAATCGCTCTAGGTTATGGATGATATGAACGATTCTGTGTCATGAGCTCAAGCCTCTAGATGCTATGAACTGCTCCAGGTAGGGGAAGACATGAATAACTCCAGGTCATGAGCTTAAGGCTCTAGATGCTACTAATAAATCAGGGTTGTGGATGACATGAACAATTCCGGGTCATGGGATTAGGCCTCTAGATTTTATGTAAAGCTCAAGGTTGTGGTTGACATCAAAGACTCCTATTTATGAGCTTAGAGATCAAGATGTTATGCACAACTTAAGGTTGTTGATGACATGAAAGACTTCAAGTCATGAGATGAGGACTTTAGATTCTAAACATAGGTTAGCGTTGTCGATGACATGAAAGACTCCAGGTCGACAGCTGATTCATTCCCAATTGGTATATCGGCTGATTCATGTCCTCTTAATTATCCCCGACAACGGTGCCATTTGATTCATGCCTAGTTGGTGTTCCTTGATTGCGGTCCTCAGACGGGAGAAATCAAGAAAATTTATAACCTATTACACCATGTACTAGGATAACCTCAGCTAGCATAGCATAGTGGCTCTAGGATCGTTCACTAGGATGGGTTTTCACTCCACAATTGATATTAATTCAAAGCTGAATTGATGCCTTTTCATTTCAAGGTTAGCTTTAAAAGAAAACATAAAGATGTTTGAAAAGGTTGGTTTTAAGCTAACAAAAATAATAACTAATTTTAATTACAAAGAAAAGTGTTTCTTGGAGTTTCAGATCACTAGGCTTAGGTTCCTAATACAAAAAGAGAGTTCTGATCACTTGTTTCTTTTCCTAGCATTGGAGATTTAACATATAGTTATTTCCCAAACCGGTGTGGTACAGATGCTTCCCCTTAATGGGTTCAAACACTAAATCCCTCTCACTGATGCATCTTGCAATGGTTCATACCTCTCACCTAGTATTGACCATTCGAGGTGATCTTTAACCTTGGATTACCCGTCAAAAGCTCACAAAAGATAACTAATGGATGTGTCCTTAGAGTTCAAAAGCTTACCAAGTGTTGGCTATTTTAGAAAATCCTACCTTTAAAACCACCTCCCAAAGGCTCGCAAGAGATAAACTAGTGTATCTCAATGGACGGAGACCACTTGCCTTACCAAGTGTTGGCCCAGTGATTTTAAGGCGTTTTAAGTTAACTAAAAAGATAGAAACCATTAACGGGTCACACTTTCTCTTCATTAAAAGCTAAAACAACAAAACTTCCAATTTTTGCATGCGGAAACTTACCCGGCTTTCTTCACTCCAAGAGACAAAAAGCCTAGCCACTCATTCTCTGAGGAAACATCCTCAGAGTTTCATTTGCTAGAAATAAAAATAACGACAAAACAAAAAGATGAAGGAAAAACAGAGCAAGTGCTCTGTAAAATTTATTTCTTACTATCATCGATTACATATATGATATATGATATATTTGTATTCTTTACATTGGTTCAAAGATATATATAGAGAAGATATTTTCTAAGAAATATCCCAATAATATCTTTGACTGATTACAAGGAGAAAGTAGAAATTTACAAAATATCTTGAAAAAAAATCTAACTGAGTCGGTTGCAAATATCTGAGATTGCACAGGTGGATTTTGCAAGGTGATTCACACGTTGAATTATCCATTTTTCAAGTTTGAACTTTGATTTTGCAAGTTGAATTTGTGATTTCACAACTTGGAGGTGATTCCGCAACTTGGAGATGATTTGCAACTTGATTCGCAGGTTGGAGGTGATTTCGCAATGTGGTTCGCAACTGCGAAAATGGAGTTTCAACTTATGAAGTGTCACACATGTGCTTGCAAGTGGTTTTGCAACTGCAAAACACCTTGCGCAATTTCACAAGTGGATTTCATTTCGCAGCTACGAAATTTCAAACAACCATCACTTCTTCGTTTCAACTCTAATTTGTGCACCATTTGAATCGTTGGACTCCTAACTTCCTGAGCTTTAAAATGACACAAGGTGATTCACACGTTGAATTATCCATTTTTCACGTTTGAACTTTGATTTTGCAAGTTGAATTTGTAATTTCACAACTTGGAGGTGATTCCGTAACTTAGAGATGATTTGCAACTTGATTCGCAGCTTGGAGGTGATTTCGCAATGTGGTTCGCAACTGCGAAAATGGAGTTTCAACTTATGAAGTGGCATACATGTGCTTGCAGGTGGTTTTGCAGCTGCAAAACACCTTGCGCAATTTCACAAGTGGATTTCATTTTGCAACTGCGAAATTTCAAACAGGCATCACTTCTTCGTTTCAACTCCAATTCGTGCACCATTTGAATCATTACACTCCTAACTTCCTGAGCTTCGAAATGACATATGGTATGCATAAAATGGACTTCAAGAAGTACTTGAAATGTGTCCAATAGTTGTTGTCCTCTTGAATTTCTTGTTAGATTCCTATGTTTTTCCTCGCATTCTTGATTGGCTTTGGCAAAGAACTACAAAGCTCTAAAGCCTGAATTCTTCACATAAATGAGCTTCCATTTGCTTTGCCATGGATTATATAAAGCTCTCCCTCATCTTAGATTTCTTTGGTGATAAAAAAGCTATCAAAAACACCAAAACTTAACACAATTTGATTAGAAACGATTGCAAGGGTCCTTAATATGCCAATTGAGTTAAAAGGTAATAACTACTACTCAAAAGTGTTTAAAAGAGTTAATTGCAAGCTATAAAATAGCACTTTTTGAGTAGTAATCAACAGCTCAGGGCCGTAGATGCTATGAACAGCTCAGGACTGTGGTTGACATGAACAAGTCTGGGTCATGAGCTTAAGGCTCTAGATGTTATGAATAACTCTCAGCTATGGATGACATGAGCTAGTCCTGGTCATGAGTTTAGGACTTTAGATGCTATGAATAGCTCAAAATTGTGGTTGATATGAATGACCCAATATCCTGTGAGCTTAAGCCTCTAGATCTTATGAATTGCTTAGAGTTGTGCATGATGTGAATGATTCTCCATCATGAGCTCAAGCCTCTAGATGTTATGAACTGCTTAGGCTATGGATGACATGAACGATTGCGAGTTGTGAGCTTAATGCTATCAACAACTTAGGGGTGTGAATGACTCTAGTTCATGAGATCAAGCCTCTAGATTCTATGAACAACTCAGGGTTATGGTTGACAAGAAAGACTCTGAGTTGTGATCTTAGGGCTCTAGATGTTATGCACAGCTTAAGGCTGTCAATGACAAGAAAGACTTCAAGTCATGAGTTCAGGGCTTTAGATGTAATGAACATCTCAGGGCTATGGTAGACATAAACGAATTTGGGTCATGAGGTCAAGGCTCTTGATGTTATAAACAACTAAGGGCTATGTTTGACATGAACAACTCTATGTCCTTAGGCTCTAGATGCTATGAACATCTCAGGGCTATGGTAGACATAAACGAATATGGGTCATGAGGTCAAGGCTCTTGATGTTATGAATAACTAAGGGTTATGTTTGACATGAACGACTCTTTGTCCTAAGGCTCTAGATGCTATGAACTACTTAGGGTTGTGGTTTTACATAAACAACTCTAGGTCATGAGCTTAAGACTCTGGATGTTATGAACAACATAGGTTTATGGTTGACATGAAGACTCCAGGTCATCAGCTTAGGGCTCTAGATGCTCTTAACAACTCAATTTTATGGATGACATAAATGACACTGGTCATGAGTTGAGGCCTCTTGATTCTATGAACAACTTAGTGTTGTGGTTGACATGAAAGAGTCTAGGTCATGAGCTGAGGGTTATAGATGCCATACACAAGTCTGGGTTGTCGATCACATGAAAGACTCTAGGTCGTGAGCTAAGGGCTCCAAATGCTATGAATAGCTCAGGGTTATGGATGACATCAATGAATCTGTCATGAGCTCTAGGCTCTATATACTATAAACAACTCAGGGGTGTAGTTGACATGAACAACTTTGTGTTGTGAACTCAAGGCTTTAAATGCTTTGAACAACTCAGAGCTATGAACCGCTTAGGGTTATGGATGACTTAAATGACTTTAGGTCGTGATCATAGGTCTCTAGATGTTATAAACTGCTCATGGTGCTAGTTGACATGAGCGACTCTGGGTCGTGAGCTCAAGGCTCTATATGTAATGTACAGGTCTAGGTTGTGATTGACATGAATGACTTTGGATCATGAGCTCATAGCTTTAGATGCTCTTAACAACTTAAGGCCATGGATGACATGAACGACTTTGGGTCCTGAGCTTAATCTTCTAGATATCATGAACAACTCAGGGTTGTTGTTGACATAAACAATTTCAGGTCATGAGCTTAGGGGTCTAGGTTCTATGAACTGCCTAAGGTTGTTGATGACATAAACTACTCTAGGTTATGAGCTGAAGGCTCTAGATTCTATGAATAGCTCGGGCCTCTAGATGCTATGAACAACTCAGGGTTATGGTTGACATGAATGACTCTAGGTCATGAGCTTAAGGTTCTAGATGCTTTTAACAACTTACGGTAGTGGATGACATGAAAGACTCCAGGTCATGGCCTCAAGATTTTATGAACGGCTCAGGATTGTGGTAGACATGAAAGGCTCCGGGTCCTAAGCTTAAGTTTCTATAATTTATGAATAAGTCAATGTTGTGGATGATATGAACGATTTAGGATCTCGTGAGCTCAGTCCTCTAGATTTATAAAATTGATCAGGCTGGGAAATATAGTAATGATTTTGTGTCATGAGCTTAATCCTTTAGATGCTATGAACTGCTTAATGTTGTGGATGACATGAATGACTCTAGGTTGTGAGCTTAGGGCTTAAGATGCTATCAACAACTCAGGGTTGTGGTTCACCTGAACAACTTTGGGTCATGAGCTTAGGGGTCTAGATTCTATAAACAGCTCATAGTTGTGGATGATATGAATTACTCGGTCTCCTATGACTTGAGGCCTCTAGATGCTATGAACCGCTCAGGGCTATGGATGTTAATAACGATTCTACATCATGCGCTCAAGCTTCTATATGCTCTGAACAACCTTAGGTCATGAGCTCAAGCATTAGTTCAATGAACTACTCATGGTTATAGTTGACAAGAAGAAGTTCTGGTCATGAGCTTAGGGCTCTAGATTCTATGAACAACTAAGGATTATGGATAACACGAGCTACTCCGGGTCATGAGCTTACAACTTTGGATGCTATGAAGAACTCGACATATTGGATGATATGAACGACTCGAGATTTCGTGAGCTTGGTCCTCTAGATGCTATGAACAACTCAGGGCTCAAGATGATATAAACAATTCTTGGTCATGAGCCCATAGCTCTAAATGATATGAATAGCTTAAGGCTATGGATGACATGAATGACCCCAGGTAGTGAGCTCAGGGCTCTAGATGCTATGAACAACTTAGGGCTATGGTTGACAAGAACAACTCTGGGTCGTGAGCTCAATACTCTAAATGCTATGAATAGTTGAAGGCTACGGATGACATGAATGACTTCAGGTCATGAGCTCAAGGCTCTAGATAATATGAGCAGCTTAGGGTTGTGGTTGACACGAATGGCCTTGGGTCGTGACCTCACGACTCTAAATGTTATGAATAGCTCAAGGTTGTGAATGATATAAACTACTTCGGGTCATGAGCTAAGGGCTATGGATGCTATGAACAACTAGGCATTATAGATGATATGAACGACTCAGGATCATGTGAACTCAAGCCTCTAGATACTAAGTATAACTCAAAGTTGTGGATGAAATGAATTTATTTTCTTCATGAGCTAAGGGTTGTGGATGACATGAACGACTCTAGGTCATGAGTTCAAAGCTATGGATAATATGAACGACTAAGGATCCCATGAGCCCAAGCTTTTAGATGCTATGAATAGCTTAGGGTTGAGGATAACATGAACGATTCTTAGTCATGAGACAATGGCTTCAAATTCCATGAACAACTCAAGGTTGTGCATCACATGAAAAACTATAAGACGTGATGTTAGGGCTCTATATGTTATGAAAATCTAAGGGTTGTGGTTGACAAGACTGAGTTTGGGTCATGAGCTCAAGGCCCTAGATGTTATAAATAACTCACAGTTGTTAATGACATGAGCTACTCCGAGTCATGAGCTCACGGCTTTGGATGTTATGAACAACTCAAGGTTGGGGCTGATATGAATGGCTCATGATCATGTGACCTCAGCCATCTAGATGCTATGAGCAGCTCAAGGTTGTGGATCACATGAATAGTTCTTGGTTGTGAGCTCATGGATCTAAATGCTATGAGCGGTTGAGGGTTGTGGATGATATGAATGAATTCGGGAAGTGAGCTCAAGGCTCTCGATGCTATGAATAGCTCAAGGCAGTGATTGACATCAACAACTCTAGGTCATGAGCTTAGCGCTTTAGATTCTATGAACAACTCAACGTTATAGTTAACATGAACGATTCTAGGTTGTGAGTTGAGGGCTCTAGATGCTATGAAATACTCAGGACATGAAATACTCTAGGTTATGAGCTCATGGCTCTACATATTATGAAAAGCGTGGGCCTATGGTTAACATGAACAAATCCAAGTCCTGAGCTCAGGGTTTTAGATGCTCTAAACAACTTATGCTTGTTAATGACATGAACTACTCTAGGTCATGAGCTTAGGTCCCTAGATGCTATGAACATCTTCATGTTATGGATGATACACACAATTCTGGGTCACGAGCTCAAGGATCTAGATGCTATGAACAACTTAGGGTTGTGGATGATATGAACGATTTTGGGTCATGAACTCAAGGCTCTAAACATAATGAACAACTCAGGGTTATGGATGAATGAACGACTTAGGGCTGTGAGCTTAGGACCCTAGATGTTATGAACACCTTATTATTGTGGATGATTTGAACGACTTGGGATCTCGTGACCTTAGCCCTCTAGATGCTATGAACAACTTAGGGTTGAGGACGATATGAATGATTCTTGGTCATGAGCCTATGGCTTTAAATTCTATGAAAAGCTAAGAGCGGTGGATGACTTGGAGGACTCCTGGTCGTGAGCTCAGGGCCCTATATGCCATAAACATCTTAGGAATGTGGTTGATAAGAACGAGTCCCAATCATGAGCTCAACACTCTAAATTCTATGAACAACTCAAGGTTGTGGGTGACATGAGCTACTCTAGGTCATGAGTTTATGACTCTATATGCTATGAAGAACTCAGGGTATTGGAAGATATGAATGAATTAGGATCCCACAAGCTTAATCCTTTATATGTGATGAACGACTTAGGGTTGTAGATGATATGAACAATTCTTGGTCGTGAGCCATGGCTTTAAATTCTATGAACAACATAGGGCTGTGGATGACATGAACGACTCAGGATAGTGAGTTGAGGGCTCTAGATGCTATGAATAACTCAAGGTTATGGTTGACATGAACAACTCCAGGTCATGAGCTCAGCATTCTAGATACTATGAATAACTCAAGGGTGTGGATGACATGAACAACTCTAGGTCATGAAGTCAAGGCTCTAGATACTATGAACAACTTAGCGTTGTGGTTGACATGAATGACTCTAGGACGTGAGCTCACGACTTTAGATGCTATGAACAACTCAAGGTTATGGATTATATGAGCTACTCTGGGTCATGAACTCAAGGCTCTAGCTTCTATGAACTACTCAGGCTTATGGATGACATGAATGACTCTAAGTCGTGAGCTCATAACTATACATGCTATAAACAGCTCAAGGCTATAGATGATATGAGATACTTCGGGTCATGAACTGAAGGCTTTTGATGCTATGAACTACTCAAGGTTGTGGATGACATGAGCGACTTTGAGTCATGGGCTTAGAGCTTTAAATGCTATGAACTACACAAGGTTATGGATGATATGCACGAGTCTAGGTCGTGAGCTCAAGGATCTAGATGCTATGAAAAGCATAGGATTGTGAATGATATGAACAATTCTGGGTCATGAATAAAAGGCTCTAGATGCTATGAATAGCATAAGGTTATGGATGAAATGAACAACTTCGGATGATGAGCTCGAAGCTTTAAATGTTATGAATAACTTAAAGTCATGGATGATATGAACAACTTAGGATCTCATGATCTTAGGCCTCTAGATACTATGAACAACTTATCGTTATGGATGAGATGAACTACTTTACGTCATGAGCACTGGTCACAAGATGCTAAGAACAACTAAGGGTTGTGGATGATATGCATGATTCTATGTCATGAGCTGAAAGCTCTAGATGTTTTGAACAACTTAGGGCTATGGATGATATGAACTATTCTGGATTGTGAACTCAAGGCTTTAGATTCTATGAGTAGCTCATGGTTGTGGATGACATGAATGATTTCAGGAGGTGAGCTCAAACCTCTAGATGTTATCAATAGCTTAAGGCATTGGATGATATGAACAATTATAGGTCATGTGCTCAAGCCTCTAGATTCTATGAATAGCTTAGGGTTGTGGATACCATGAATGAATTTGGGTCATGAATAGAGGGCTCTAGATGCTCTGAAGAGCTTCATTTTATGGTTGAAATGAACGACTATGGGTCGTGAGCTCAAGACTCTAGATGTTATGAACAACTCAGGCCATTGGATGACACAAGCTACTCCGGTTCATTAGTTCATGACTTTAGATGTTATGAATAGCTTAGGATTATGGATGATATGAACAACTCAAGATCTTATTAGTTCAGGCCTCTAGATCATATAAATAGCTCAAGGCTTTGAATCATATGAATGATTCTTGGTCCTGAGCCCAAAGCTTGAAATGTTATGAACAACTCATAATTGTATCTAACATGTACAACTCAATATCATGAGCTTAGGGCTCTAGATGCTATGAATAGCTGAGGGTTGTGGTTGACATTAATGACTACGAGTCGTGGGGGGCTCTAGATGTTATGGACAACTGAGGGTTATGGACAACGACTTTGGGTCATGAGCACAAGGCTTCAAATATTATGAATAGCTTACGGTTGTGGTTCAAATGAACGTCTCCAGGTCATAAGCTCGGGGTTGTAGATGCTATGAACAACTTAGGGTTGTTGATGACATGAACTTCACTAGGTCATGAGCTCAAGTCTTTAGATACTATATATTGCTCACGGTGGTGGATGATATGCATGATTTTAGGTCATGAGCTCAAGGATATAGCTGATATGAACAACTTAGGGTTGTGGATGATATGAACAATTTTGAGTCATTAACTCAAGGCTCTAGAGGTTATGACTAGTTCAGAATTGTGGATGAAATGAACGACTATGGGTTGTGAGCTAAGGGCTCAAGATGGCATGAATAACTAAAGGTTATTGATAACATGAATGACTCTGGGTCTTCAGCTTAGGGTTGTAGATCCTATGAAGAGCTCAAGATTGTAGATGACATGAATGACATCGGGTCATGAGGTAAGGGCTCGAGATGCTATCAACAGCTCAAGGCTATGGTTGACATGAATGACTATAGGTTGTGAGCGAAGGGCTCTAAATGCTATGAGTAGCTTAGGGTTATGGATGACATGAATGACTCTGAGTCCTGAGCTCAGGGCTCTATATACTATGAACTACTTAAGGTTGTGGATGACATGAGTTACTCTGTGTCATGAGCTTAGCGCTCTAGATTCTATGATCAACTAAGGGTTGTCAATGACATGATAGATGCAGGATCTAGTGAGCTCAGGCCTTTAGATATTATGACCAGCTCAGGGTTGTGGATGATATGAATGATTCTTAGTCGTGAGCCCATGGCCCTAAATGCTATGAATGTCTCAAGACTGTGGATGGCATGAATAACTTTGGGTTGTGAGCTCAAAACACTAGATGCTATGAATAGCTTTGGGTTGTGATTGACATGATTGACTCTGAGTTGTGAGCTTAGGGCTTTAGATGTTATGAACAATTCAGGGTTGTGGATGACATGAATGACTTCGGGTCATGTGCTCAAGTCTATAAATCCTATGAACAACTCAGGGCTATGGATGACATGAATGACATTGGATCATGATCCTATGAGCTCAAGCCTCTAGACGTTGTGACTAGCTTAGAGTTGTGGATGATATGAATGATTCTTGGTCGTGAGACCATGGCCTTAAAGGCTATGAATAGCTTAGGATTGTGAATGACACGAACGACTCTTGGTCATGAGCTCAAAGCTTTAGATGCTATGAATAACTTAAGGTTATGGTTGACATGAACAACTCTAGATCATGAGCTTAAGGTTTTAGATGTTATGAACAACTTAGGGCTATTGATTACTACCAAAAAGTGCTATTTTGTAGACCTAATTATAATGGTTTTAAGCACCTTTGTGTAGTAATCATATTCATTTAACCCAATTAATTCATTAAGGTCCTTAGTAATTGGTTTTAACCATTTTGTGGCAAGTTTACATGTTTTTATCAGCTTATGAATCAATTCAAGCATGCCAAATGATGGAGGAGCTAATTGGACAAGTTAAAGCAAGGATTTTGGAAGTTTACAGGCTTGAATTTCAAGTGGAAACACGAGCACAAGCAAAGAGAATGCAAAGAGGAAAAACAAGCAAAGTGAAGAGGAAAACAGAGGACAGCAGCTGCAGTCTTCTTTCAAACTTTTGGAGCACTTCCCGAAGTCCATTTTCTACATGCTATATACCATTTCAAAGCTCAGGAAGTCAAGAATCCAACGCTTCAAACCGTGTACAATTTGGAGCTGAAATGAGGAAGATATGGCCTTCGGAAGACAACTGCATCAAATCTTGTGAAAATTTCGCAAGGTGAATTTCTCCTTGCGATATTTCGCAAGGAGAAATTCACATTGCGAAAATGCCAAATCTCCTCTGTTTCTCCACGCACGCACCACCGACTTTTGAGATATTTTTAGCTTGATATTTTCTCATGTAAATTCCTTTTGTAACCTTGTATTCAGCCATCATAAGGCTTTATCTTGTAATTTTGCTATATATAGAGGTGCACAACACCTCCAAAAAGGGAGATTGGAATAGAGATAGGATTGGGGAGATTGGAAAATGGATGGTTGGGGGATCGATCCTCTGTACAAAAATTAGAAATATATAAAGCTTTTTTTTTCTCTCTTCTCCTCTTCTTCTCCATTTCTATTTTCTTAGTAGCCAAACATCCTTGGTGGATGAAATCCCCAAGGATGAGAGGCTAACCTTTTAAGTTTCTCAAAGTATGGATGTTATGTGATGGCTTGGATGCAATCCCATGGAAATTTCTCGCACCCGGAAGGTAAGGTAGTCGTTTTTCATTAATGGTTCATTAATGGAAAGTTTGGTTTTTATTTCCTTTGGACAACTTCCAACGGCCAATACTTGATAAGCTTTTGGATTTCTATCCATTAGTTATCTCCTACGAGCTATTGGAAGGTGAGGTTTTCAATTCCAAGTTTTGCATTAATCCATTAGAACCAATTTCAATGGCCATTGAAAGGTGAGTTTATCACCTAGAATGACTTTGAGTTGCCAATATTTGGTAAGCTTTTGGCTTTAGACCATTAGTTATCTCTTACGAGCCATTCAAAGGAAGTCTAAGGTGAATAACCATTGATAAAATCCACTACCATCTGTTTTGCCATTTTAAAGGATTAAAACTTGATTTGCTAAATCCATACCGGTTCGGGAAGCAAGCATCACCATAGTTGCAACCCCAACGCGAGGAGCCTATCCTGAGATTTCCAATTTGCATAAGAGCCAAAGCATAGCTATCCTATCTTTGAGAAACTTGTTTTTACACCCTTTTATTTTAGTCTTTAATGTTAGCTTAGATTAGTTTAAATCTCTCTAAAACATTTTCATTTTCTTTTAAAGCTAACATCCATAAGAAAATCACTTATTTTCCTAATTTGAATATCACTTGTGTTTGCGAAAACCCTTCCCAGTGAACGATCCTAGAACCACTATGCTATAGTAGCTTGGCTACTTTAGTAATAGTATTTAAGGTATAAATTTTGTTGATACGCCTTTAAAAGCTAAGCTACCATGAGTCGCATCAAATGGCGCCGTTGCCGGGGAAGGTGCCACAAGCACAGTGAAGCAACCATTAAGGGTAACTTGTGATCTTCATCACAAGTTTGGTGAGTTTTCTTCTAATTTTTTTTTTTTTTATTAGTTTAGTTTTTATTTAGTTAAATTTTTTATTCTCTTTTCTTTTATTTTTGTTTTAATTTCAATTTGTGCATTCCTTGTTGGATTCGAGACCAAGAGGGAACCTTGGTACAAGTTGAAGAAAAGAGCCTTAGTTGAATATCATTTTTTAGAAATGGAAATTCCACATGAAGATCAAAGCTCTCATTATGATCATGAGAAGGACAAAGTTGCATATTTATCCATGAGGGATCGGATTGAATTAGGGAAAAGGCAGGTTCAACAAAGCCAATGGGGTAGTAAGAATGCTTTGAATGAAGACATGAGCATGAAGGCAAAGCTAGCATCTATGGCTAGAACGATAGAAGAGTTTGAATTGAGAAATGTGCATACTGAAGCACAACCACAAGCCATGCCAACTTCATTTGAGTATGTAAACCATCCCAACCTTACAAGCCAACCTCAACATCAACCGAATGACAAATTCGCATACCTATCCATGAGGGATCGGATTGAATTGGGGAAAAGGCAAGTTCAACAAAGCCAATGGGGTAGTAAGTATGCTTTGAATGGAGATGATTCATATGAGCATACGGTAGGGGAGTGCCCTACCATTCCAACTATGAGAGAAATGCGCGGTTACCAAAGATCCTACACCTCAAGTTGGAATAAACATCCCAACCTTACAACCCAACCTCAACCTCAACCATCAATGAGTACATCTTCATTGGAGCAAGCCATTTTGAAGATAAGCAAAGTCATGGAGGACTTTGTAGGTGAGCAACAAAAGATCAACTCTCATCTTAATGAAAAGATTGATAATTTGGAGAGTTCAATAAATGTAAGAATGGAGGAGGTTTATAATGATCTATCACTAAGGATAGAAAAAATTCAAGACTCCATTGAGAAGCTCACCAATCTCGACATAGCAAGGGGGAAAAGGAAGCTTCCTCTTCAACCCCACCATAACCTTCAAGGAACCAATGCAAAAAGATCAAGGAAAGTGTTGATGATCGACATTTTGGTGGGGGATTGCTATGACAACTCTATGGACCAACCTTTCATTGAAAATCATAAGGTTCAAGATGATAAAGGGTTACTTGAACCCTTTAAAGCATCCACTTCTCCAAGGAAGAGAAGAGAAACGAATTCCCTTGGACCAAATGGGAAGGATGCCAATTTTGTTTGGGATCCAGGGGGAATTCAGCATGAAGTGGGTGTGTGAGTGAGGATGAGCTAAATAGTTCATCTTCTTTTTGGGGTACATGCTATCAGCTTCATTTAAATTCTATGCTTTTTTTAAAATTATGCATGTTTTAGTTTGAATTCTTAGCTTTAATTTAGTTTTAATATGTTTTTAAGATGAGTTTTGAAGTGTTCATGCAGGTACGAAAGCTCACAAGCTCACAAATGTGGAGAAAAAGGTGAAATAGGGGAGAAATATATCTAAGTCCAAGCTTAAAACCCCATTTCGCAACTTAACAAGTGAGTTGCAAAATTTTCGCAAGGTGAATTTCACATTGCGAAAATTTCGCAAGGTGAATTTCACATTGCGAAATGCACATTTTGGCAAGATGCAAAATGCAACCTCTCGGGATTGCACTTTCGCAAGGAGAGTAACCAGTGCGAAAATTTCGCAAGGTGAATTTCTCCTTGCGAAATTTCGCAAGGAGAGTAACCAGTGCGAAAATTTCGCAAGGTGAATTTCACCTTGCGAAATTGTTTTCAAAGCCAAAAATCTCCAATTTTAACACCCCTGCAAGCTACATTCAAATGCCATTGCAACTTATATGAGTATACCATCATGGCATGGACCCTTTGAGCCTTGTCCTCAGCTGCTCAAAGTGGGGCCCACTCATCATTTTTATAAATATTTAGTATAAATTCCTCTCTCATTCAATTTTTGAATTTTGAAAAAGGTGGTTCAACCTTCTCAACTCCAAGTCCACATCACATGAGGTACCACTTCCTTCCTCCTTATTTTCGATTCAAACATTGAGGACAATGTTCATCTCGGTTGGGGGGAGAGATGAGGAAGTAAGTATTAGTTTAAATTTTTATCATACTTAGTTAAATTAGCTACTTTTTTAAATTTTTAAAATTTTTGCTTTAAACTCCATGGATATTAAGGATTAACTCTCAAAATTAAATGAGAGAAGTCGAGTTTCAACTTGATTACATGAGTCTTAGAGTTTGTATTATGCTCTTCTAAAAGTTGATGAATTGTTGAAACTCCCATTGCATGCAAACTTATCTCTTCCACCTTAAGCTATTCGCACACACATACATTAGATTCCGGTTATAAGATGTGAAACTATCTCACCCTCTAAGCTTGAGAAATCATAATTTGACACCTTTAACCTCTCTTTAATAGTGTTGGGACACCTCATAAAGACCAATGAGTCTTTGAAAAAATAGAAAAAAAGAAAAAGAAAAAGAAAAAGAAAAAAAAAAAGAAGAAAAAAAAAAAAAAAAAGAATAAACTTCTTTGCTTGCCTTGAAACCTGAGCATGGTCCGAAGGGGTGGCGAAAGCCTTTAAAGCCTGGTGCCCTAAGCCTTTATTGGTTGGGAGTCACCGATCCTCTGCTTGTTACATGGGTGAATTGGTTAAGTTTAGTAAGTGAAAAGAATTGTGAATAAGAGGTGCGTTCCTAGCCTATCAAGAGATGGTTAATTTTGCTAAGCTTAAAGAAAGACTTAGGTTGGGGGGAGATGATAGTTATCCATACTATACTCGGAAGCTAATCACATTAACACTTAGCTTTTAGTGGAAGAATTTGATTTGGATCTTTTGAGAGTGGAAATTCTTTTGATGCTTAAACTTGCATAATATCCATTCTTTGTACTCTATGATCAAGTGAATGCTTTGACAACTCTTATTATAGGTTGAGTTTCACATCTTTATTGATCCATGGATGTCCATCATGCCACTCATATCATTTTTTGGAGTGATTTGCATGATCCCTTTTATGTATATTATTATAGTTTACTTAGTTTTTATCTCCTCCATTGCTAAGGGACTAGCAATGAGTCGGTTGGGGGGTGTGATTACTACCAAAAAGTGCTATTTTGTAGACCTAATTATAATGGTTTTAAGCACCTTTGTGTAGTAATCATATTCATTTAACCCAATTAATTCATTAAGGTCCTTAGTAATTGGTTTTAACCATTTTGTGGCAAGTTTACATGTTTTTATCAGCTTATGAATCAATTCAAGCATGCCAAATGATGGAGGAGCTAATTGGACAAGTTAAAGCAAGGATTTTGGAAGTTTACAGGCTTGAATTTCAAGTGGAAACACGAGCACAAGCAAAGAGAATGCAAAGAGGAAAAACAAGCAAAGTGAAGAGGAAAACAGAGGACAGCAGCTGCAGTCTTCTTTCAAACTTTTGGAGCAATTCCCGAAGTCCATTTTCTACATGCTATATACCATTTCAAAGCTCAGGAAGTCAAGAATCCAACGCTTCAAACCGTGTACAATTTGGAGCTGAAATGAGGAAGATATGGCCTTCGGAAGACAACTGCATCAAATCTTGTGAAAATTTCGCAAGGTGAATTTCTCCTTGCGAAATTTCGCAAGGAGAAATTCACATTGCGAAAATGCCAAATCTCCTCTGTTTCTCCACGCACGCACCACCGACTTTTGAGATATTTTTAGCTTGATATTTTCTCATGTAAATTCCTTTTGTAACCTTGTATTCAGCCATCATAAGGCTTTATCTTGTAATTTTGCTATATATAGAGGTGCACAACACCTCCAAAAAGGGAGATTGGAATAGAGATAGGATTGGGGAGATTGGAAAATGGATGGTTGGGGGATCGATCCTCTGTACAAAAATTAGAAATATATAAAGCTTTTTTTTTCTCTCTTCTCCTCTTCTTCTCCATTTCTATTTTCTTAGTAGCCAAACATCCTTGGTGGATGAAATCCCCAAGGATGAGAGGCTAACCTTTTAAGTTTCTCAAAGTATGGATGTTATGTGATGGCTTGGATGCAATCCCATGGAAATTTCTCGCACCCGGAAGGTAAGGTAGTCGTTTTTCATTAATGGTTCATTAATGGAAAGTTTGGTTTTTATTTCCTTTGGACAACTTCCAACGGCCAATACTTGATAAGCTTTTGGATTTCTATCCATTAGTTATCTCCTACGAGCTATTGGAAGGTGAGGTTTTCAATTCCAAGTTTTGCATTAATCCATTAGAACCAATTTCAATGGCCATTGAAAGGTGAGTTTATCACCTAGAATGACTTTGAGTTGCCAATATTTGGTAAGCTTTTGGCTTTAGACCATTAGTTATCTCTTACGAGCCATTCAAAGGAAGTCTAAGGTGAATAACCATTGATAAAATCCACTACCATCTGTTTTGCCATTTTAAAGGATTAAAACTTGATTTGCTAAATCCATACCGGTTCGGGAAGCAAGCATCACCATAGTTGCAACCCCAACGCGAGGAGCCTATCCTGAGATTTCCAATTTGCATAAGAGCCAAAGCATAGCTATCCTATCTTTGAGAAACTTGTTTTTACACCCTTTTATTTTAGTCTTTAATGTTAGCTTAGATTAGTTTAAATCTCTCTAAAACATTTTCATTTTCTTTTAAAGCTAACATCCATAAGAAAATCACTTATTTTCCTAATTTGAATATCACTTGTGTTTGCGAAAACCCTTCCCAGTGAACGATCCTAGAACCACTATGCTATAGTAGCTTGGCTACTTTAGTAATAGTATTTAAGGTATAAATTTTGTTGATACGCCTTTAAAAGCTAAGCTACCATGAGTCGCATCAGCTATGGATGAAATGAATGAGTCTGAGCTGTCAACTCAAGGCTCTGGATGCTTTGAACAGATTAGGGTTGTGGATAATAAGAATGACTTGAGATCCTGTTAGCTTATGCCTTTAGATGCTATAAACAACTCAGGGTTAAGGATCATATCAATGATTCTTAGTCGTGAGCCTATGGATTTAAATGCTATGAATAGCTCAGCACTGTGGTAGACATGATCGACTATGGGTCATGAGTGCAGTGCTATAGATGCTATGAACAACTTAGGGTTGTGCTTGACATCAACGACTCTAGGTCTTAAGCTCAAAGTTCTAGATGTTGTGAATAACTCAAGGCTATGGCTTACATGAACTATTCTAGGTTGTATGCTCAAGCCTTTAGATGCTATGAACAACTCAAGGATGAAAATAATATGAACTATTCTTGGTCATAAGCCTCTCGCTAAAAATACTATGAACAACTCAAGGTTGTGGTTGACATGAACGACTCTAGGTCTTGAGCTCAAGGCTCTAGATACACCTCTAGATGCTATGAACAACTTTGGGTTGAGGATGATATAAGTTATTCTAAGTCATGAGCCTATGGCTCTAAGTGCTATGAAAAGCTTAGGGTTGTAATTGACATGAACGACTCTGGGTCATGAGCTTAGGGCTCTAGATCTTATGAATAACTTGAGACATGGCTGAAATGAATGACTCTAGGTCATGAGCTCAGGCCTCTAGATGCTATGAACAACTTTGGATTGAGGAGGATATGAATGATTCTAGGACGTGAGCCTATGGTCTAAATGCTATGAATAGCTAAGGGTTGTAGATGACAGGAACAAAATCGGGTCATAAGCTTAGGACTATAAATGTTATGACATCTCAAGGTTGTGGTTAATAGGAATGAATCTGGATTGTGAGCTTAGGGCTTTAGATGCTATGAACAACTTAAGGCTAGAGATGACATGAATGACACTAGGTTGTGAGCTTAAGGCTCTAAATGCTATGAACAACTCAAGTTTATGGATGATATGAGCTACACCAGGTCGTGAGCTCAACGATGTGGATGCTATGAATTGCTCAGGGTTGCAGATGACACTAACAGCTTGGGATCCCATGAGCTTAGTAATCTAGATGCTATGAACAATTTGGGGTTGTGGATGTTATGAACGATTCTTAGTTGTAAGCCCATGACCTTAAATGCTATGAACAACTAAGGGTTATAGTTGACATGAACTACTCTATGTCATGAGCTCGGGCCTTTAGATGCTATAAACAACTCAAAGTTGTGGTTGACATGAATAACTTTAGGTCATAAGTTCTGGGCTCTTAATGCTGTGAATCAATCAATGTTGTAGATGATATGAATGACTCAGGATCCTATGAACTAAGGCCTCTAGATTGTATGAACAACATAAGGTTGTGGATGGTATGAACAATTCTATGTCATGAGCTCGAGGGTGTGGATGACTTAAACAAATTTGGGTCATGAGATTAGGGCCATAAATACTATGAATAAGTCAGGGTTGTCCTTGACATGAATGATTCTAAGTCATGAGCTCAAGCCTCTCGATGCTATGAATAGCACAGGGTTATGGAAGATATGTGCTACTCTGGCTCATGAGTTCAAGGTTATAAATTTTATCTACAACTCAACATTATGGATTATATGAATAGCTTGAGATCCCTTGAGCTTAAGCCTCTGGATGTTATGCATAGCTCAAGGTTATGGATTAGATGAATGATTCTGCATCATAAGACAAGGGCTATAAATGACATAAATGACTCTAGATCATGGACTTAAGGCTCTAGATGCTATGAACAACACAGGGTTGTGGTTGACATGAATGACTATAAGTCATGAGATCAAGGCTTTAGATGCAATGAACAACTCCAGGCTATGAAGGACATAAATGACTCTGGGTCGTGAGCTAAAGGCTCTAGATACTATGAATAGCTTAAGGCTATCGTTAACATGAATGACTCTAAGTCATAAGGTTAGGGCTTTATATGCTATGACCAACTTAAGCCTGAAGATGATATGAATGATTCATGGTAATGAGCCTTTGAGTTTAAATGCTATGAACAACTCAGGGTTGTGGATGACATGAATAACTCCAACTCATTAGCTCAGGCCACTATATGCTATGCATAGGTCAAGATTGTCGTTGACATGAATGATTCTAAGTCGTGGACATAGTTCTAGATGCTATGAAAAGCTCCTAAGTGTGGAGGACTTGAACGACTCCAGGTCATGAGCTCAAGGCTCTAGATGGTATGAACAACTCAAGGTTGTGGTTAACATGAAGAACTCAGGTTCGTGAGATTGGGGCTCTAGATACTATGAAAAGCTCATGGTGGTGGTTGACATGTACAACTTCAAGTTGTAAGCTTCAGGCTCTAGATGCTATGAACAGTTGAGAGTTGTGCATAGTATTTAGAGCCTTGACGTCATGACCCATAGTTGTTCATGTCAACCATACCTCAAAGTTGTTCATAACACCTAGGGCCCTAAGCTCACGACCCATAGTAGGTCATGTCAACCAGAACCTTAAGCTATTCATATCATCTAAAGCCCTAAGCTCATGACCTGAAGTCTTTCATGTCAACCATAGCCATGAGTTGTGCATAGTATCTAGAGCCCTGAGCTCACAACTTTGATTCATTCATGTCATCCACAACCTTGAGATGTTCACAGCATTTAGGACCCTTAGCTCAGGACCTAAAGTCTTTGGTGTCATCAACAACCCTGAGTTGTACATAGGATCTAGAGCTTAAAGCTCACGACCCGGAGTCGTTCATGTCAACCATAACGTAGGATTGTTCATTGCAACTAGAGCCTTGAGCTCATGACCCAGAGTTTCTCATGTCATCCATTACCCTGAGTTGTTCATTGCATCTAGAGCCCTGTGATCCTGGCCCCGAGTCATTCATGTAAACCATAGTAGAGAGTTGTTCATAGCATCTAGAGCCTGAGCTCATGACCTAGAGTAGCTCAAGTCATCCACAACCTTAAGCTACTTGATTACTACTTAAAAAGTGATATTTGATAGCTTGTAATTAACTCTTTTAAACACTTTTGAGTAGTAGTTATTACCTTTTAACTCAATTAGAATATTAAGTACCTTTGCAATCGTTTCTAATCAAATTGTGTAAGTTTTGGTGCTTTTGATAGTAATTTGATTACCAAAGCAATCCAAGATTGAGGAGAGTTCTATGGAATCCATGGCAAAGCAATTGGAAGCTCATTCACATGAAGAACCCAAGCTTTGAAGCTTTATAGTCCTTTGCCATAAACAAATCATGAATGCAAGGAGGGAAAGCAAAGAGAGAAATCTAACATGAAGAATTCAAGAGGATAGCAACTGTTAGACACTTTTGGAGCACTTCCTGAAGCCCATTTGATGCATACTATATGTTGTTTCAAAGCTCGAGAAGTTAGCAATCCAAAGCTTCAAATGGTGTACGATTCAAAGTTGAAATGAAGAAGTTAGAGCCATCGAAAGCCAATCATAGCTAAAGGCCAATTTCGCAGGCTGCAAAATCAGCCTTTGGCTACGAAATGGTGACCTTCAACTGTGAAATTTCACAGCCATCTTACACACCTGTGAAATCCTCCTAAGTGCTTCCAGATATTTGCAATAGACATTTTTTTATTTTTTGCTTCAGATATTTGATGTCTAAATCCCCATTTTCTCCTTGTAATCCACCAATTATAGGATTCCTTAGTTATTAAGTAAGAACAAAGGGTGAAGAACCTCATATATATTGTTTTGTAATTTCCATTACAGAGGGATCTCGAGAGCTTGTTCTCAGAGACAACTTTTTGTATAGTTTTAAAATGAAGTAAAATATAGAGCTTTGTTCTGTCTTACCTTCTCGTTTTGATTGTATTTATTTTTCTTACTAGCCAAACAATCTCTGAGGATGTTTCCTCAAAGAATGAGTGACTAGACTTTTTGTCTCTTTGAGCTAAGGTAACCAGGTAAGGTCCCAAATGCAAGAATTGGTAGTTTTGTTGTTTCAGCTATTAATGAAGAGTAAGTGTGACCCATTAATGATTTCTATGCTTTTAGTTAACTTAAAACGCCTTCAATTCACTTAGGCCAACACCTGGTAAGGCAAGTGCTCTCTGTCCATTGAGATGCAATAGTTTACCTCTTACGAGCCTTTGGGAGGTGACTTCAAGGTAGGATTTTCTAGAATTGCCAACACTTGGTAAGCTTTTGGACTCTAAGGAGGCATGCATTAGTTATCTCTTGCGACCTTGAGAAAGGAAGTCCAAGGTTAATGATCACCTTAAATGACAAATGCTAGGTGAAAGGCACGAGCCATTGCGAGATGAATAAGTGAGAGGGAGTTAGTGTTGAAATCCATAAAGGGGAAGCATTTGTACCATACCAGTTAGAGAATTAATTATATATTAAGTCTCTAATGCAAGGAAAAGATTCAAGTGACCGGAACTCTATTTTTGCCTGAGGAGCCTGACCCCAGTGAGCCTAAAACTCCAAGAAACGCTTTTCTTTATAAGTAATTCCCATTACTTTCTTTTTAGTTAGCTTAAAACAAATCATTTTTCAACTAAAATTTATGTTTTCTTTTGAAGCTAACCTTGAAATGAAAAAGCACTAATTTAACTTTGAATTGGTATCAGTTGTAAGTTGAAAACCCTTCCCAATGAACGATCCTAGAGCCACTATGCTATATTAGCTAAGGCTATCCTAGTGCATGGTGATATAGGTTATAAATTTTGTTGATTACTCCTTTATGAGGACCAAAAATCAAGGTACACCAGCTAGGCATGCAATCAAATGGCACCGTTGCCGGGGAAGGTGCCAACTTCACAGTGATATTATTTCAAAGTACTTGTGATTTTCATCACAAATTTGGTGATTTTTCTTTCATTTTACTAACTCTTTTAATTGTTTCTTTTACTTATTCATACTCTAACATATCTTTTAATTAAGTTTTAGTTAATTTTAATCTTTTTGTAGTCTTGTTTTCCTTTGTTTTCTTTTATTTTTGTTTTTGTTATAGTTGATACTAGTTGTGTATGCCAAATTAGATACAAGATAGTGGAGGAAGGCTTCTGAAATGTGAAACACATCATAACAACGAATTGGAATTGAGCTTGAATATCATGGAAGCTACAGCTGAAGATCAGCATAGTCACCATGGTCACCAAGACAATCCCAATGAATTCAGATCAATGAGGGACCACATGCATCCAGCTCGTATGAGTGCACCATCATGTATAGTGCCCCCTATAGAGCAGCTAGTGATTAGACCACATATTGTTCCACTTCTACCAACTTTCCATGGGATGGAAAGTGAAAATCCCTATGTACATACCAAGGAATTTGAAGATGTTTGTAATACATTCCAAGAGGGAGGAGCTTCAATCGACTTGATGAGGCTTAAGCTATTTGCTTTTACTTTAAAGGATAAGGCCAAGATTTGGCTTAATTCTTTAAGGCTAAGGAGTATCCATACTTGGACTGATTTACAAGCTAAATTCCTCAAGAAGTTTTTCCTACTCATAGAACAAATGGCTTGAAAAGGCAAATTTCAAACTTCTCAGCTAAAGAGAATGAGAAATTCTATGAGTGTTGGGAAAGATACATGGAAGCCATCAATGCTTGTCCCCACCATGGTTTTGATACATGTCTATTGGTGAGTTATTTCTATGATGGGATGTCTTCCTCAATGAAGCAACTCCTCAAGACAATATGTGGAAGAGATTTCATGAGTAAGAATCCAGAGGAAGCTATGGATTTCTTGAGTTATGTGGCTGAAGTTTCAAGGGGATGGGATGAACCGAAAAAAAGAGAAGTGGGGAAGATGAAATCCCAACCGAATGCCTTCAATGCTAAGGCTGGGATGTACACCTTGAATGAAGATGTTGGTATGAAAGCAAAATTTGCAGCTATGACAAAAAGATTAGAGGAGCTATAACTGAAAAAGATACATGAAGTGCAAGCTGTTGCTGAAACACCGGTGCAAGTAAAGCGATGTCCTATTTGTCAATCTTATGAACACTTGGTGGAGGAGTGCCCTACAATACCAGCTGCTAAGGAAATGTTTGGAGATCAAGCAAATGTCATTGGACAATTCAAGCCCAATAATAATGCTTCGTATGGAAATACTTACAACTCAATTTGGAGGAACCATCCAAATTTTTCTTGGAAGCCAAGAGCACCTCAGTACCAACAGCTAGCTCAACCATCTCAACAAGCTTCAAGCCTTGAACAAGCAATAGTGAATCTCAGCAAGGTTGTGGAAGATTTTGTTGGAGACCAAAAATCCATCAATGCTCAACTCAGTCAAAGAGTTGACAGTGTAGAGAATACTTTGAATAAAGGGATGGATGGGATGCGAAATGACTTATCTCAGAAGATAGATAATCTCCAATACTCAATCTCAAGGCTCACTAACTTGAATACAGTGCAAGAGAAGGGTAGATTTCCTTCTCAACCTCACCAAAACCCCAAGGGTATCCATGAAGTGGAAACTCATGAGGGAGAATCTTCACAGGTGAGAGATGTCAAAGCCTTGATCACTCTAAGGAGTGGTAAAAAGGTTGAGTTGCCAACACCCAAGCCACATGTTGAAGGGGAAGAAGAAGAAGAGACAAAGAAGAGGGAGGAAATCAAAGGAAAGAAGAAAGATATCAGTGAAGAGAAAGAGGACCATGATTCAACAGTGAATGCAAATCCAGAGAAAGAGCTTATTAAGGAAGAAATATTGAAGAAACACACCTCTCCACCTTTTCCTTAAGCTTTGCATGGGAAAAAGGGGATCAGAAATGCATAAGAAATTCTTGAAGTATTGAGACAAGTGAAAGTCAATATTCCATTGCTGGATATGATTAAACAAGTTCCAACATATGTGAAATTCCTAAAGGACTTGTGTACTATCAAAAGAGGGTTGAATGTGAATAAGAAAGCCTTCTTGACTGAGCAAGTAAGTGCTATCAATAATGCAAGTCTCCTTTGAAGTACAAAGATCCGGGATGTCCTACCATTTCAGTCATGATTGGAGGAAAGGTAGTAGAGAAAGCTTTTTTAAACTTGGGAGCAAGTGTGAATTTGCTACCATACTCTGTCTACAAGCAATTGGGACTTGGTGAATTGAAGCCAACATCAATCACTCTATCTCTAGCTGATAGATTAGTGAAAATTCCAAGAGGGATAATAGAAGATGTCTTAGTACAAGTTGATAATTTCTACTATCCAGTAGATTTTGTTGTTCTTGATATGGACCCCATTGTCAAGGAAGCTAATTATGTTCCTATCATCCTTGGAAGGCCATTTCTTGCTACCTCAAATGCAATCATCAATTGTAGGAATTGACTCATGCAACTCACTTTTGGCAACATGACACTTCAGCTCAATATCTTTTATATGTCCAAAAAGCTAATCACTCCGGAAAAAGAAGAAGGTCCAGAAGAGGTATGCATTATTGACACTTTAGTGGAGGAGCACTGTAATCAGAATATGCAAGACAAGTTGAATGAATGTTTTGGGGATCTTGAAGAAGGGTTTCCTGAATCCTCTGATGTGCTTGCTACTCTACAAGGTTGGAGGAGGAGAGAAGAGATTCTACCTTTGTTCAATAAAGAGGAGGCACAAGAAGCTGCTAACGAAGAGACCCCAAAGCTCAATTTGAAGCCTTTGCCCATAGAGTTGAAATACACATACCTGGAAGAAAATAAACAATGCCCTATTGTTATATCTTCATCTCTTACTACTCATCAGGAGATTTCTCTACTTGAAGTTCTCAAGAGGTGTAAGAAAGCAATAGGATGGCAAATATCTGACTTGAAAGGCATCAGTCCTTTGGTTTGCACACATCATATATATATGGAGGAAGAAGCTAAACCAATTCGTCGGCCTCAAAGAAGATTGATCCTCATTTGCAAGAGGTGGTGTGAGCTAAGGTGCTGAAGCTACTTCAAGCAGGTATTATTTACCCCATATCTGATAGCCCTTAGGTGAGTCCTACTCAAGTGGTACCAAAGAAGTCAGGGATTACTGTGATTCAAAATGAAAAGGGAGAAGAAATTGCTACACGCCTCACTTCAGGTTGGAGGGTGTGTATTGATTATAGAAAATCGAATGATGTGACAAGAAAGGATCATTTTCCATTGCCATTTATTGATCAAGTGTTGGAGAGAGTCTCTGGCCATCCTTTCTATTGTTTTTTAGATGGGTACTCCAGGTATTTTCAAATTGAAATTGATGTTGAAGATCAGGAGAAGACCACTTTCACATGTCCATTTGGAACATACGCCTATAGAATAATGCCTTTTAGTTTATGCAATGCACCTGTAACATTCCAAAGATGTATGTTAAGTATCTTCAGTGATATGGTGGAGAGAATTATGGAGGTTTTCATGGATGACATCACCATATATGGAGGTACATTTGAAGAATGCTTTGTCAACTTGGAAGCAGTTCTTAACAGATGCATTGAGAAGGACTTGGTGCTCAACTGGGAGAAATGCCATTTTATGGTACATCAAGGAATTGTCCTTGGCCATATCATCTCCGAGAAAGGCATTGAAGTTGATAAAGCAAAAGTGGAACTTATTGTCAATTTGCCATCCCCAACAACTGTAAAAGGAGTAAGGCAATTCCTTGGCCATGCAGGGTTCTACAGGAGGTTTATAAAAGATTTCTCTAAGCTTTCAAAGCCTCTTTGTGAACTTTTGGCTAAGGATACTAGGTTTATATGGGATGAAGGATGTCAAAAGAGTTTTGATCAATTGAAGCAATTTTTGACAACTGCTCCAATAGTGAGGGCTCCCAATAAGCAACTACCCTTTGAAGTAATGTGTGATGCCAGTGACTTTGCCATAGGAGCTGTACTTGGCCAAAGAGAAGATGGAAAGCCCTATGTGATCTACTATGCAAGCAAGACATTGAACAAATCTCAAAGGAACTACACAACTATAGAGAAAGAATTGTTAGCTGTGGTGTTTGCCTTAGACAAGTTTCGTGCTTATCTAGTAGGATCTTTCATCATTGTTTTCACTAACCATTCAGCCTTGAAGTATTTATTGACAAAGCAAGATGCAAAAGCAAGGTTGATTAGATGGATTCTTTTAATACAAGAGTTCGATATCCAAATTAGAGACAAGAAAAGAGTGGAGAATATGGTAGCTGACCACCTTTCAAGGTTGGCTATAGCACACAATTCCCATGTCTTACCTATTAAGATGACTTTTTGGAGGAATCACTTATGTTGCTAGAAAAAAATTCTTGGTATGCTCATATTGCTAACTATCTAGTTACTGGTGAAGTTCCAAGTGAGTGGAAAGCACAAGATAGGAAGCACTTCTTTGCAAAGATTCATCCTTATTATTGGGAAGAACCATTCCTTTCAAGTATTGTACAGATCAAATAATAAGGAAGTATGTCCCTGAAGAAGAGCAACAAGGAATCCTCAGCCATTGCCATAAGAATGCATGTGGAGGCCACTTTGCCTCTCAAAAAATAGCCATGAAGGTGTTGCAATCAGGGTTTTGTTGGCCATCACTTTTCAAAGATGCCCACACCATGTGTAGGAGTTGTGATAGATGCCAAAGGCTCGAGAAGCTTACAAGAAGAAATCAAATGCCTATGAACCCCATTCTAATAGTAGATCTCTTTGATGTTTGGGGCATTGACTTCATGAGACCTTTCCCAATGTCTTTTGGTAACTCTTATATCTTGGTGGGGGTGGACTATGTTTCTAAATGGGTTGAGGCAATCCCCTGTAAAAACAATGATCACAGGGTGGTTCTTAAGTTTCTCAAAGAGAACATCTTCTCAAGATTTGGGGTGCCCAAGGCCATAATCAGGGATGAAGGTACTCATTTTTGCAACAGACCTTTTGAAACCCTATTAGCCAAGTATGGAGTGAAGCATAAGGTAGCCACACCTTATCACTCTCAGACTTCCGGGCGAGTTGAGCTAGCAAACAGGGAAATAAAAAACATATTGATGAAGGTGGTGAACATGAACAAAAGAGATTGGTCTATTAAGCTCCATGATTCACTATGGGCATATAGAACAACTTACAAGACCATTATTAGCATGTCCTCCTATCGCCTAGTCTATGGCAAAGCGTGCCATCTCCATGTGGAAGTTGAAAGGCTTGGTGGGCAATCAAGAGGTTAAACATGGACTTGATCAGAGCCAGGGCAAAGAGGTCTTTAGACCTTAATGAGATGGAGGAATTAAGAAATGATGCTTACATCAATTCCAAAGTTGCAAAGCAGAGGATGAAGAGGTGGCATGATCAATGAATCTCTAACAAAGAATTCCAGAAAGGACAAAGAGTCTTACTCTATGATTCAAGGCTCCATATCTTTCTTGGGAAGCTCAAGTCAAGGTGGATAGGCCCTTTCATTATTCACCAAGTGCATCTCAATGGAGTAGTGGAATTACTGAATTCCAATAGCAGAGATACTTTTAAAGTCAATGGTCATCGTCTCAAGCCATTCATTGAGCCATTCAAGCAAGAAAAGGAGGAAATTAACCTCCTTAAGCCACGGAAAGCCTAATAAAAAAAAGGTTAGATGGACTTGATTTCACCAAGTCCATATTTTTTGTTTAATTTTGTTAATTTAAAAGCTTTATTAATTGCTTTGATTTTAATTTTGGTCTTAAGTTGTGTTATTTATATGTAACTTAATCTTTTTGAATGATCTAATTTAGGAGGAATTGCAAAGAAATTGAGGGAAGGTCTCTTGGAGTCAAAAGAAGCTCAAAAGCAAGGAAAAATCCATGGTCTGCGAAATTTTGCAGCCCAAAAGAGGCCCAGCAAAAATGGCCCTTGGCTACGAAATAATTTCGCAACCCTAAGAACCCCGCTGTGAAATTAGGCCTTGGCTACGAAAATGCCCCTTGTTTCGCAACCCCATGCACCCCCTCTATGAAAATTTTCACAGCTACGAAACCACTCTTTAGCACACGAGTGCCATTTCGCAGCCCCTAGCCTCATTTCGCAACTGTGAAATCCCCAAAGCTTGAAAAATCCAATTTTCATAGCCATAACCCCATTTCGCAGCTGGTTTCGCAGCTGCGAAACCGCCTCTTGGCACACGAGTGCCATTTCGCAGCCCCCCCTCTCATTTCATAGTTGCAAAATGGGCTGCGAAAATGCCCATCCGCTGCAAAATAGACATCTTGCTATGAAATCACCCATCTGCTGCAAAAATTAAAACCGTCCCTTGGCATTCATTTTTAAACATTATAAATTCCACATTTCATTTTAAACCAGTCATTTGAACTTCAAATAGGTGCCAAAGAGGAGCCAAACCAGAGCAACCTTCCGTCTGACCCCCATCTAAGCCCAAGCCGCGTGTGCACCTCCGATTACCTTCTCTGAGATAGCCATGGCAAAAACCCGAGGAGCTAAGTCCTCGTCTCCATCAAGCCGCCTTAGAGTCCCAGGAGAGACCCCTGTTCAAGGTGCCATATCCGAGCCTCCACAGCCACTGGTCATCCCACTTCCAGTTGAGGATGCACCCTTGAGTCCTTATTCGAGGCGCTATGAGATGAGGAGGCCACCCACCACACCCGGGGCAAAAATTCAGGTAGCCGTCCCTCAAAGAAGAAATCAAGGGTATCAGCACCAATTGACTTATCAGAGCCGTCTTCAGAGCCTCCATCAGAGCCTCAGTTGTCTCAGCCACCAGCCATAGAGTCTTAGATTCCCTCAGGCATGACTCCTGAGGTGGTTATCAGACATCCCATGGTTACTCAGCCACCCATTAAGGGTAATTTGGATTGCAGGGCAAGGCCATTCCACTCCGAGCTCTGCTTTGACATAGTTACTTTTCGACTTCAGCCAAAGCTCAGGGATTCCTTCCATTTGCTACAGAGGTACCCTATGGAGCACTTGATGACTCCCAGGGATTTTTTCTATCCCCGTGTAGCATTGGACTTTTATTAGTCCATGACCACACACCAGGTCTGGGATACTACTGTCATCCATTTTACCATAGATGGACGCCATGGTATTCTGGGAGCCAGACACATAGCAGAGGCCCTGCGCATTCCCTATGAGCTAGGACGTCCAGAGGATTATCGAGTCTGGACTCATCCTTCATAGAGCGACATAGTTCATATTCTATCCAGAGGGGCATCCACACGCCAGTATCTATTGAGGAATGAGTTCCCTCCTAGCATGTTTTTTATAGATGCACTCCTGCGCCATAACATCTTTCCACTTCAGCATTGGGAGCAGAGGAGAGGAGTTTTACTAGAGGCATTGTTCAAGATATTTGAGGGATTTTTCTTTGGCCCTCATCATCTCATTATGGCCGCTCTTCTGTACTTTGAAGAGAAGGTCCATAGGAAGAAGCTACTCAGAGCGCATGCTATTCCACTTCTCTTCTCCATATTGCTATGTCAAATTCTAGAGCACTTTGGATACCCATCAGAGCCTCAGCTTGAGCGCAGACGCATTTGCCGAGAGATATTTACTCTCAAAAAATGGATGAGTATGACAGCCTATGGTCCAAAGGCAGGAGCCCCAGGTGGACCAGAGCATCCAGAGATTCCACATCCAGAGCAGCCAGAGGAGCCACAGCCGGTTGAGATACCAGCTGACATGAGAGTACCTGCCCCTGCAATGCCCTCTACAGAGCCTATACCTGAGGTTGCACCCTCTGCTCCTCATGCCACACCACGGACTCCCCCTGTTATTCCAACTATATCAGAGCCCCCTCCTTCATCCAAGCCTAGGATCGCCATATCCATTTCCAAGTACAAAGGCCTATGTAATACTTTGTAGGCATTGACCATTTCTCAAAGCATTCTCACTCAACAGATGATAGCTCTTCGTGCTCATCAGGAGCAGATTGTCGCCACTCAGACCCAGCATACTACCATCCTGAGGCAGATTAAGCACCATTTGGGTATTCTATCGACTCCTGAGCACCCCATTCCTATCTTATCAGAGCCCACAAAGCCATCATAGGCCCCTCCTTTTGTAGAGCAGACTATGCCCTCTGAGGAGCCAACTACAGTAGAAGCAGAGGCATCCACCCCGAGCATTCAAAGCTCTGTAGCTAAGCCATCATCTTCACATCATCCTCCAACCACTATCTGATCATTTGCATAATTTCCTTTATGTATTTCCTTACTATAGTAGAACTTGTAATCCCATGTTTTTGATATCTTATATATTGGGATTGGTTGTATTACTTATTTTCCTTTATATTGTACTTTCATGAAGTAATACAAATCTATCAATTTTTTAGCACTCTTAGCGTTATTTTATTTTAATTCCTCTACTCCTATCTTTTATTGTTTTTGAAACATTGGTTTCTCCAATCACTACTCGAACTTCATATCACTCAAGAGGTACCACTTCCTCCCTGTTTTTCAATCGCTCATGCCACATTGAGGACAATGTTCAACTTGGTTGGGGGGAGAGTTGAGGAAGGAAGTTTTTGTTATTAATGCTAAGTTATTTTGGTAATTTAGTTGATTTTTGTTTAATTTTAAAATTTTTTAAAGTTTTTTATTCTACTCTCTATGGTTATTAAGGAAAAATTCTCAAAATAAAATGAGAGAAATTGAATTTTTGTTTTTCACTTGACTTAGAGTTTGTATTATGCTTACTAAAGTTGGTGAATTGTTGAAACTTCTATTGAATTCAACCTTAGTTCTTCCACTTTAAGTTATTCACACATTGTGCACAATAGGTTCCGATTATAAGATGAAAAACTATTTCCCTCTTGACTTAGGAAAATTTATACTTGGTACCTTTGACTTCATTTTAATAGTGTTAGGACACCTTATAAAAGGCCAATGACCCTTTGAAAAAAAAAAAAAGAAAAGAAAGAAAGAAAAAATGTTTTACTTGCCTTGAAACCCAAGCAAGTTCTGAGGGGTATATGGTGAAAATCTTTAAAACCTGGTGCCCTAAGCCTTAATTGGTTAGGAGTCACCGACCTCAATGCTCGTTACAAGGATGAATAGGTGGAGTTTAACATGTTGTAGGTGCTTAGGTATTAAAATTTCATTCTCAAAAGTCCGGGGTAAAATCCGAGGAGTTAGTGGTTGAAAAATCCTTAAAGCTTGATGCCTTAAACCTTAATTGGTTGGGAGTCATCCATGGACCCCCATTACAAGGACTATTTAGAAAAAAATACCTTTAAACTTTGTACTCCTACATGAAAAAAAAATTGTGAAACAAAAGGGTGCATTCTTAGCTTATTGAATTTGGTCAGTTTGCTAAGTGTTGAAAAAGAACTAGGTTAGGGGGAGAGATTGGTTCAGCATACTATATTCGGGAACTATCAAGTAACACTTAGAGTTTAGTGGAAGAGTAAGGTATGGTCCTTTGGAAGTGGAAATGATTTTAAAGCTTCATTTTGCATAATGCCTTCTCTTTAGGAATTGTGATTAGGTAAAGTATTTAATAACTCTTGTTGAAATTTGAGTTTTATATTTCTTTAATGTTCCATGTGAGAGTTTGATCATCATGCCACTTAAAATTTCTTGCACTTATCAGCATGATCTTGTAAAGTATATTACTTTTTAGTATACTTTTTCTCTCCTTTATTGCTAAGGTACTAGCAATATGTCGGTTGGAGGGAGTGATTACTACTCAAAAAGTGATATTTGATAGCTTGTAATTAACTCTTTTAAACACTTTCGAGTAGTATTTATTACCTTTTAACTCAATTAGCATATTAAGTACCTTTGCAATCGTTTCTAATCAAATTGTGTAAGTTTTGGTGCTTTTGATAATAATTTGATCACCAAAGCAATCCAAAATTGAGGAGAGTTCTATGGAATCCATGGCAAAGTAATGGGAAGCTCATTAACATGAAGAACCTAAGCTTTGAAGCTTTATAGTCCTTTGCCAAAAGCAAATCTTGAATGCAAGAAGGGAAAGCAAAGAGAGAAATCTAACATGAAGAATTTAAGAGGACAGCAACTGTTGGACACTTTTTGAGCAATTTCTGGAGCCTGTTTGATGCATACTATATGTCTTTTCGAAGCTTGGGAAGTCAGTAATCCATTGCTTCAACAGTATGTGATTCGGAGTTGAAATGAAGAAGTTAGAGCCATTGGAAGCCGATCATACCAAGTTGAAGGCCAATTTTGCAAGCTGCGAAATCACAAGAGGATGGCTGCAAAATGGTGACCTTCAGCTATAAAATTTCACAACCATCTTGCACGCCTGCAAAATCCTCCTGAATGCTTCCAGATATTTGCAATCGACATTTTTAGATTTTTTGCTTCAGATATTTGATGTCTAAATCCCCATTTTCTCCTTGTAATCCATTAATTATAGGATTCCTTAGTTATGAAGTAAGAACAAAGGGTGAAGAACCGCATATATATTGTTTTGTAATTTCCATTACAGAGGGATCTCGGGAGCTTGTTCTCAGAGACAACTTTTTGTATAGTTTTAAAAGGAAGTAAAATGCAGAGCTTTGCTCTGCCTTACCTTCTCGTTTTGATTGTATTTATTTTTCTTACTAGCCAAACAAGCTCTGAGGATGTTTCCTCAGAGAATGAGTGGCTAGGCTTTTTGTCTCTTGGAGCTAAGGGAACCGGGTAAGGTCCCAATGCAAGAATTGGTAGTTTTGTTGTTTCAGCTGTTAATGAAGAGCAAGTGTGACCCATTAATGATTTCTATGCTTTTAGTTAACTTAAAATGCCTTTAATTCACTTGAGCCAACACTTGGTAAGGCAAGTGATCTCCATCCAATAGGATGCACTAGTTTACCTGTTGTGAGCCTTTGGGAGGTGACTTGAAGGTAGGATTTTCTAGAATTGCCAACACTTGGTAAGCTTTCGGACTCTAAGGAGGCATGCATTAGTTATCTCTTGCGAGCTTGAGAAGGGAAGTCCAAGGTCAATGATCACCTTGAATGGCAAATGCTAGGTGAGTGGCACGAGCCATTGCTAGATGAATCAGTGAGAGAGAGTTAGTGTTGAAATCCATAAAGAGGAAGCATCTGTACCATACCGGTTAGAGAATTAACTATATGTTAAGTCTCTAATGCAAGGAAAAGATTCAAGTGGCCGGAACTCTATTTTTGCATGAGGAGCTCGACCTTAGTGAACCTAAAACTCCAAGAAACGCTTTTCTTTATAAGTAATTCCCATTACTTTCTTTTTAGTTAGCTTAAAACAAATCCTTTTTCAACCAAAGTTTATGCTTTCTTTTGAAACTAACCTTGAAATGAAAAAGCACCAATTCAAATTTGAATTGGTATCAGTTGTAAGTTGAAAACCCTTCCCAGTGAACGATCCTAGAGCCACTATGCTATATTAGCTAAGGCTATCCTAGTGCATGGTGATATAGGTTATAAATTTTTTTGATTACTCCTGTCTGAGGTCCAAAAATCAAGGTACACCAGCTAGGCATGCAATCTCTACTCATAACATCTAGAACCCTTAGCTCTTGACTTGGAGTCATTCATGTTAACCATAACTTTAAGTTGTTCATAGTATCATGAGCCTTCAGCTCACGACCTAGAGTCATTCATCTCAACCATAACCCATAGTTTTTCATAGCAATTAGAGCTCTTAGCTCATGACCTAGAGTTGCTCATGTCATCCATAGCCTTGAGGTATTCATAATATCTTAAACCTTGAGCTCACGAGATCCTTAGTCATTCATATCATCCATAACTCATGGCTACTCATATCATTTAGAGCCCTAAACTCATGAACCAAAGTCTTTCACGTCAATTACAACCTTGAGGTGTTCATAATATCTTGAGTCATGAGCTCAAAACTTAGAGTCATTAATGTTATCCACAACCTTGAGCTCATGACACAAAGTTATTCATATCATCCATAGCCCTAAGCTGCTCATAACATCTAGAGGCTTGAGCTCACGGGATCCCTAGTCATTCATATCATCCACAATATTGAGTTGTTCAAAGCATCCATACCCTTGAGCTCACGACTTGGAGTGCCATATATCATCCACAGGCTTGAGTTGTTCATAGCATTTGAAGCCCTAAGGACACAACTCAGAGTTGTTCATGTCATCAATAGCCCCGAGCTAATCATAGCATTAGACCCCTAAGCCCATGAATCAAAGTCGTTCATGCCATCATAAGCCTTTATCTATTCATAGCATCTAGAGTTATGAGCTCACAAGCTAGAATCGTTATATTATCCACAACCTTGATATATTCATAGAAATTAGAGCCATAAGCTCATAACAAGAATCGTTAATATTATTCATAGCTCTAAGTTGTTCATAGTATCTTATGGCCTGAGCTCACGAGATCCCGAGTCATTCATATCATCTGAAACTCTGAGCTTCTGATAGCATCCAAAGCCTTGAGCTTATAACCTAAAGTTGTTCATGTCAACCACAACCTTGAGCTATTCATAGTATCTTAAGTCATGAGCTCACAACTCTAAGTCATTCATGTCATCCACCACCCTTAGCTTGTGGCACTAAATCATTCATATCATCCACTACCTTAAGCTACTTATAACATCTAGAGGCCTCAGCTCACAAGATATCAAGTCATTCATATCATTCACAATGCATAGTTGTTCAAAGCACCCATAGCCCTAAGCACATCATGAATAGCCCTAAGCTATTCATATCATTTTGACCCCTAAGTGCACTACCTGGAATCTTTCATGTCATCTATAGCCCTAAGCTTTTCATAAAATCTAGTGCCTTGAGATCACGACCCAAAGTCATTCATGTCATCCCTAACCCTGACTTTTCATGGCATCTAAAGCCTTGAGCTCATGACCCAGAGTCATTCATGTCCACCACAACCTTAAGTTGTTATAGCATCTAAAGCCCAAAGCACACCACTCAAAGTTGTTCATGTCATCCATAGCCCTAACCTATTCATAGCATCTAGAGCCCTAAACTCCCAACCCAAAGTAGTTCATGTCATCTACAACCCTGAGTTGTTCATAGTATTTAGTGCCCTAAGCTCACAACTTGAAGTCATTCATGTAATCCACAACCTTGAGTTGCTCATAGCATCTACAGCCTTAAGATCATGACCCGAAGTCATTGATGTCCACCACTGCCTTGATCTATTCATAGCATTTAAAGCCTTGAGTAGATGACCTTAAGTCATTCATGTCATCAACAGGCTTGAGTTGTTCATAGCATCTAGAGCCCTAATCCCATGACCCAAAGTTGTTGTGGTCATACATAGCCCTGAGTTGTTCATAGCATCTTGAGCCTTGATCTCACAACCTGGAGTTGTTCATGTCATCCATAGCTCTAAGCTATTTATAGCAATTAGACCTATAGGACCATGACTAAGAATCATTATGTAGACCCTCAATTTTGTCCATTTAGCACATGTCTTTAAAATTCATTTTCAATGCTCCACAATAGTTCCTTGGTGGCCCATGGCTACTCATACCACTTACCTTTTTTTGAGTCACCTTGGAGATTTTGGTTGAGGGATTATTTGATCCCTTATTGTGACCCTTGGCAGCCCTAACTTAGACTTAGGCTTTTCTTGTTTTTTTTTTAGGATAGCTTTTAGACACACTTGGCCCATTAGGCACCATCCTAGGCCCACTTAGTCTCATCATAGGCCGTTTAGGCACACTTGGCCCATTTGGACATTTTTAGCGTGACTTGTATGACTTGCATGGTTACATGGCTTTTGGGCTCGGCTTTTGTTTATTGGTTTATTTTTATTTTATTTTATTTTATTTTTTAGTTTTAGTTTTATGATTATCATTCACTTTTTATTGGTTATCTTTCTCTTTATATTATTTTCCTTAACTTATTTATTTATTTATTATTTATTTTCGTTTATTTATTTATTTATTTTTACCGTTTCCTAATTTATTTACTTGCTTATCTATTCATTCAATTATTTAGCTTCAAAAAATTTCATGTTTTTGCAAGGAAACTTACCATTGGAGTTTAAGGAAGGTGGGACTCTCCTTGGAAGGTTTTGGAGGGGAATTTGAAATTGGGAAGATTGCTTTTGATTGGAAGATTTTTAAAAAAAAAGAGAAGAGGGAGAAGGGCAGAACGGAAAGAAGAGCAAGACAAAAAAAAGGGGAACAGACAGAGGGGCAGAACAGAAAGAAGAGTATAACAGAGAGGAGATATATCAGATTGCATATTCTTAAAGGTAAGTTCTTCATTGTAAAATCACGGCTCCTTTGTACACTTATTTTTTTTGCTATTATTGAGACTTGTCTGATACTTTAGTGTGGTCATCAGAGACCTATCTGCTTGTTGTTGATTTTGGGCATAGATATCCTACCATGCATTTGGCTTCTTTGCTATTCTTTGGATTGTTTGGGTTGGGTTATAGCGTGTTCATGTTTCACTTTCTTTTGGGTTTTGTTAAGATTGGTTTGGTGCTGCTTTAGTTTCTCTATTAGATGCCTACGATCATGTCTTGATTTCTATTTGAAATGTGTTTGGTTCCGCCCACCTGTTTAAACCGTTGATTCGAAACATGAAACACGACCTTTATCGGTTCCTTTTGTTTTTAGCCTTCATGCTCTGTTTTTTTGGATACCTTCCCCTGTTTCTGGTGCTTATTTGTGGTGACTTTTCTGGATACTGTTGGAGCATGGAATCTCCAAACTTGGCCCACGTGTAGAACCACCAGCACATAACACATGGGAATTTTGTTCTACCTCCACCTCATTCCATTCTCCCGGGAATCAGATTTGTGATCCTATGTATCGCAAGCTGTGTGAAAAAATGTGTGGTAGGGTCCAAAAGCATATAACCACACAGGATGTGAGCATTGAGGAGGGAATCTCCATTGCCATGACCGAATACAAATCATTGTGGGAACCATCAGACCATGCATTCTTGTAATAGATTTTTTTTTAAAAAAAAATCCTACTGTCACTTTTGGTGGAAAACGGCCCATGCATTATTACAAAAGGTAAGCTAGAACTCTTTGTTTAACTTTTGACGTGTGAATCTTAATTTGGTAGTGGTTTTAGAATTTTAGTTTTTTTTAATCTAATTAATTCCATGACGATATATTCATCTACGTGCTTTAGATTTTATTTTTATGTTTTTATTTCTTTTTTTAATGTGAATAAAAAAATAAAAATTCGTTTAGGAATGTTTAGATATTAATTTGGTGAACCTTGTATTGGTGTTTGTGTATTTCCGAATTCGTTAATTCTGATTTTAATCCATTAATATTCAATTGTGTGCTTATTATAATTTTAGTTAGTTAATTTAGTTAATTACGTGTTATCGTTTTCACGTTTTAAGTTTATTAATTTTAATTTTGACCCGTTAATATTTAATTTGAGTATTTTAGAGTTTTAGTCAATTAATTTAGTCAATTACATATTATTATTTTGAATAAAAAAATAAAAATTTGTTTAGGAATGTTTAGATATTAATTTGGTGAACCTCGTATTGGTGTTTGTGTATTTCCGAATTCGTTAATTCTGATTTTAATCCATTAATATTCAATTGTGTGCTTATTATAATTTTAGTTAGTTAATTTAGTTAATTACGTGTTATCGTTTTCACGTTTTAAGTTTATTAATTTTAATTTTGACCCGTTAATATTTAGTTTGAGTATTTTAGAGTTTTAGTCAATTAATTTAGTCAATTACATGTTATTATTTTCGTGTTTTAAGTTTAGTAATTTTAATTTGGATCTATTACTTAAAGGTTAGAACTATGTTTAAATTTAGTTTTGATGTATCATTTTAAATTAAAAAAAAATAATAAATAAAATTGATTTCATATAGTTTTAGCTTTGATTCATTATATTAAAAAAAAAAAAAGAATGATTTGATCTCTATTTAATTTAATTTTGATTCATTGCATTAGATTGAAAGCATTTGAGTTTTATTTATTTATTTATTTATGTATCTTCAATTACTTGTTATTCATTTATTTATTTATTAATAAGATTTATTCTATAGATTAGACATATAGTTTTAAAATTTGTTTTGGTTAGTTTTTAAATGATTTTAGGTGCAATTGCTTTTATAAAATTTTAGTTCGTTAAAATAATTGATCATATGTGTTAAGGATTTGATTTTTAGATTTGCCTTAATTAGTGTTTAATTCATTCACCTATTTAGTTTAGGTATTTTCTATAATATTAGTTCTTTAATAAAATTAATTCTATGATTGGAAGTTCATTTTGATTGTTACTCTTAATTGACGTGTTTCTTGAAAATTAGTTATTAATTCTTGGTGAGTACCTTGTCAGCTTATTTGACCTAAGTTTGAATAATTTATTGCTTTGGTAGTTTCTGGTAAAATTTACTTTTCGGAGGCTTTTGGAAACTCATGAAGATTAGCCTCCATTTCCACCACTTCAATTTTATCGATTGTCAAAAATTCTATTTTGTGATTTTGTTCTCTTTTGTTTTGCTTGGTATTTTGATTCATACACTTTATTGCCTTCAAATTAATATCTTTTATTTTTAAAATATAAAACTATTCTCAAAATCTCATTTTCCTTAAAAATCCATTTCAAAAATTCATTTAGAGTTTCTTAGAGTCAAAAGATCCCCTTAAAAATCCATTTCAAAAATTCATTTAGAATTCTTAGAATCAAAATCTCATTTTTTTAAAAATAATGTGCAACCATGTTTTGATCGGTTCACATCTTTCAAATAAAATTACGGTTTTGAATAAAACACGAATTAAAGCTTGTGGTCCCAAACAAATGGGATAATTCTAAGCTAAATTCGTGTATATCGATTGGGGAATTGGTGAAACCCCTACATAAGAAAATCTTTTCAAATTTTATTTTTGTTGCCACATTTGACGCTTGTTGAAATCATGTCTATCTATTTTTTAGGAATTATATACAAGATATATGTGATAATTGATGATTCAATATACTTTGATCACTTTTTCTATGCTAATTAGATAACGAGCATGCTAGGATTTCTATAGTTTATTATTTGTTATCTAACCCCTTACAACTTGAGGAAGCACGTTACAAATTATCTATGCTATCCAGGTATGTCCTCTATCACCTACTTTCTGAATTATGTGAATATGCTTGTCATTGTGAAATAATGCTTATGTCTAATAATGCTTGAGTGTTCTGCTATATATGTTTCATTGTTTGATTATTTCTAATAAAATACATGTTGGATGATATATTGTTTAAATTAACTATCGATGTTTTATGATAGCGCTTGAGAAGCGGTCCAGGTACGCATCCTAACTTTTCTTTATTATGATTTGATCTTGTTTGGCATGCTATTCTTTTGGAACCACCTAGCCTACTTAGGTATCCATGATTAACCGATTAATTGCCATGTTTCCCTCAACCTAGTCAGTAGAGACCTCTTTAGGGCTTAGAGGGGTGCTATCTCCTAGAGGTACCTTCCCAATAAGTAACCTAATCCCCGGACCTAGACTCGGGTTTTTCAAAGACATGCCTTTTTTCCAAAAAAATTATGGAGTCACATTTTAGGGTTTTTCTTTCTTGTTTTATTTTCCCTTTAAAATAAAAATAAAATAAGTGGCGACTGATGCGACTCATGGTAGCTTAGCTTTAAAGGCGTATCAACAAAATTTATACCTTAAATACTATTACTAAAGTAGCCAAGCTACTATAGCATAGTGGTTCTAGGATCGTTCACTGGGAAGGGTTTTCGCAAACACAAGTGATATTCAAATTAGGAAAATAGGTGATTTTCTTATGGATGTTAGCTTTAAAAGAAGATGAAAATGTTTTAGAGAGATTTAAACTAATCTAAGCTAACATTAAAGACTAAAATGAAAGGGTGTAAAAACAAGTTTCTCAAAGATAGGATAGCTATGCTCTGGCTCTTATGCAAATTGGAAATCTCAGGATAGGCTCCTCGCGTTGGGGTTGCAACTATGGTGATGCTTGCTTCCCGAACCGGTATGGATTTAGCAAATCAAGTTTTAATCCTTTAAAATGGCAAAACAGATGGTAGTGAATTTCATCAATGGTTATTCACCTTGGACTTCCTTTGAATGGCTCGTAAGAGATAACTAATGGTCTAAAGCCAAAAGCTTACCAAATATTGGCAACTCAAAGTCATTCCAAGTGATAAACTCACCTTTCAATGGCCATTGAAATTGGTTCTAACGGATTAATGCAAAACTTGGAATTGAAAACCTCACCTTCCAATAGCTCGTAGGAGATAACTAATGGATAGAAATCCAAAAGCTTATCAAGTATTGGCCGTTGGAAGTTGTCCAAAGGAAATAAAAACCAAACTTTCCATTAATGAAAAACGACTACCTTACCTTTCGGGTGCGAGAAATTTCCATGGGATTGCATCCAAGCCATCACATAACATCCATACTTTGAGAAACTTAAAGGTTTTAGCCAATCATCCTCTGAGGAAAAGTCCTCAGAGGCTGTTTGGCTACTAAGAAAATAGAAATGGGGAAGAACAGGAGAAGAGAGAAAAAAGAGCTTTATATATTCCTAATTTAATCTACAGAGGATCGATCACCCCATCCGTCCATTCCAATCTCCCCTTTTGGAGGTGTTGTGCACCTCTATATATAGCAAAATTACAAGATAAAGCCTTATGATGGCTGAATACAAGGTTACAAAAGGAATTTACATGAGAAAATATCAAGCTAAAAATATCTAAGAAGTCGGTGGTGCGTGCGTGGAGAAACAGAGGAGATTTGGCATTTTCGCAAGGTGAATTTCTCCTTGCGAAAATTTCGCAATGTTGAGAAATGGAAAAATTTCGCATCGTGAGGAAAATCCCCTTGCGAAATTTCGCAAGGAGAAATTCACCTTGCGAAATTCCCGCAAGGTTTGATGCAGTTGTCTTCCTAAGGCCATATCTTCCTCATTTCAGCTCCAAATTGTACACGGTTTGAAGTGTTGGATTCTTGACTTCCTGAGCTTTGAAATGGTATATAGTATGTAGAAAATTGACTTCGGGAAGTGCCCCAAAAGTGCGAAAGAAGACTGCAGCTATTGTCCTCTGTTTTCTTCACTTTGCTTGTTTTTCCTCTTTGCATTCTCTTTGCTTGTGCTCGTGTTTCCACTTGAAATTCAAGCCTGTAAACTTCCAAAATCCTTGCTTTAACTTGTCCAATTAGCTCCTCCATCATTTGGCATGCTTGAATTGATTCATAAGCTGATAAAAACATGTAAACTTGCCACAAAATGGTTAAAACCAATTACTAAGGACCTTAATGAATTAATTGGGTTAAATGAATATGATTACTACACAAAGGTGCTTAAAACCATTATAATTAGGTCTACAAAATAGCACTTTTTGGTAGTAATCAGCGACTCCGACTTTTCCAAAAATTATTTTTCACAAATAAAAAGCGAGTCTCGCCGATCGAGTGGGGGCGCACGTGAAAAATGCGGGTCCACAAATTAATATCATCCTTAGCCATGAGTTGTTCATTGCATCTTAAGGCTTGGTCTCACAACATCCCGAATTTTTCACATCATCCACAGTTTTGAGCTGCTCATAGCATCTAGAGGCTTGAGCTCACATCCCTAAGTCGTTCATGTCAAGCATAACCTTGAGTTGTTCATAGAATCTGGAACCATGAGCTCTTGACCCAGAGTCATTCATGTAATCCACAACCCTCAGCTCATGATGCAAAATCATTTATATCATCCATAACCCTGAGCTACTCATAGCATCTAAAGGCCTATGCTCACAGGATCTCAAGTATCATCCATAATGTTTAGTTGTTTAAAGCATCCACAATCTTGAGCTCACGACTCAGAGTAGCACATACCACCCAAAGCTTTGATTTGTTCATAGCATTTAGAGTCTTAAGCTCATGACCTAGAGTCTTTAATGTCAACACAACCCTTAGCTATTCGTAGTATGTAGAGCCCTGAGCTCACGATGAAGAACTATTCATGTCATCCACAGTCTTATTCTATTCATAGCATCTAAAGCCTTGAGCTCATGACATAGAGTCGTTCATGTCATCCAAAGTCATGAACTATTCATAGCATCTCGAGCCTTAAGCTCATAACCCGAAGACATTCATGTCCACCATAGCCCTGAGTTGTTCATAGTATCTAGATTCCTAAGCACACAACCCAGAGTTGTTCATGTCATCCACAACCATGAGTTGCTCATAGCATCTCAAACCCTAAGCTCATGACCTAAAGTCATTCATGTCATTTAAAACCCTGAGTTGTTTATAGCATCTAAAGCCTTAAGCTCACGACTTGGAGTCGTTCATGTCAACGATAGGCCTATGCTATTCATTGCATTTTAGAGTCATGGTCTCATGACTAAGAATCGTTCATATCACCACACCCCTAAGTTATTCATACCATCTAGAGACATGTGCTCATAAGATCCTAAGTAAATCATATCATCCACAACCTTAAGTTGTTCATAACGTGTAGATCCTTGTTCTAACGACCTATAATAGCTCATGTCATTTACAACCTTGAGCTGTTGATAGCATCTAGAGTGCTGAGGTTATGATCTAAAGTCATTAATGTCAATGACATCCTTGAGTTATTCATTGCATCTAAAGCCCTGATCTCACGACTTGAAGTCGTTCATGTTATCTACACACCTTAGTTGTTCATGGCATTTAGAGCTATAGGCTCATGACCAAGAATCATTCATATCATCCATAACCCTGAGCTATTTATAGCATCAAGTGACCTGAGCTCATAGGATTCCAAGTGGTTCATATCATCCATAAGTTGAGCTATTCATAGCATCCATAGCCTGATCTCCTGATCTAAAGTAGCTCATATGATCCACAACCTTAAGTTGTTCATAGCATTTAAAGCCTGGAGCTCATGAACTAAAGTCGTTCATGTCAACCATAGCCCTGAGCTGTGCATGAAATCTATAGCCTTAAGCTCATAACCCAAAGTTGTTCATGTCATCCATAGCCTTGAGCTGTTAATAACATCTAGAGCCTTAAGTTGTTCATAACATTTAGGGCCTTAAGCTCACGACCTAGAGTCGCTCATGTTCACCATAGCCTTGAGTTGTTCATATCATCTTTAACTCTGAGGTGTTCATAGCATCTTGAAGCCTAAACTCACGAGATCTCAAGTCATTTATTTCATCCATAATTTTGAGCTTTTCATAGCATCTAGAGACCTAAGCCCATGACTCGAAGTGGTTCATGTCAACCACAACCTTAAGTTGTTCATAGTATATAGAGTCGTGAACTCACAACTAGGAGTTGTTCATGTCATGCACAATCTTAAGCTCATGACGTAAAATAATTCATATTATCTACATCCTTAAGCTACTCATATCATATAGAGGCCTGAACTCATGGGATCTTGAGTCATTCATATCACCCACAATGTTGATCTATCCAAAACATCCACAACCTTGAGCTCAGGACCCAAAGTAGCACATATTATCCACAATCTTGAGCTATTCATAACATCTAAAGCCTTGAGATCACAATCCTGAGTCATTCATGTCAACCACAACCCTGAGCTATTCATTGCAATTAGAGCCTTGAGCTCACAACCTTGATTCATTCATGTAATCCACAACCTTGGGTTGTTTATAAGATTTAAAGCCTTGGGCTTGCGACCAAGAATTGTTCATATCATCCACACCCCTGAGTTGTTCTTGTCATCTAGAGGCTTGAGCTTATAGGATCCCAAGTCATTCATATCATCCATAACCCTAAGCTATTCATAACATCCAAAGCCTTCAGCTAACTTATGGAAGAAACCCAGATCTCTTTGTTTCCTAAGTCTAGATCAGGTTATGAATATGCATAACTATCCAAGGTTTTTTCTAAATTCTATGCACAGTGAAAAAAAAATAACATTTTTATACTTTAAAAGGATTCGAAAAGTGCTAACAAAAACCATTCCTCGAATTTAGATGTTCTCGAATCAAATCCATATGGTGAATATGAAGATCGAAATCGTAGAAATCTCGTAAACCCGAAGTCTTCCACTCGATAACCCGAACCTTGATCTTGGCACACTTTTGATGGGAAGAAAAAGAGGGTGAAGGCTATGGCTCTCTACCCCTCTAGATGGTGGAAGACAAAAGCAATGGAAACCCTAAACCTTATGGGGTATTTATAGGGTTCCTAAGTGGGCTTCAGTGACTGGAGCCCATATGGGCTTGGGTCACTTAATCTAACCCAAAATGGGTTATAATTGATTAATTACGCAATAGTGCCTACTAATTAATCACTTAATCCAATCCAAAAACCTTGTTCGCTTATCCCTATGCAACCTTACGTAATTATCAAAACGCCCTTATGCACAAAAGTGAACTTAAAGCCAATTTGACCCTCATAATCCATGCGAAGGTATATGAGCTCAAAGCGGGGACCAGTGGGACCTATAGGAATAATAGCTCCCTTAGAATCCAATTCTGAAGTTGATTCAACATCCTATTATAGAGAATCAACTAAACTCTAGTATCCTATGTAAATAACAACGAGGCACCAAGTGCTCAGGTCCGTGACTCGGTATCCATTGTGTTTAGTCTCCCCATGAACTAGTGTCTATAGTCTAACAAGGTGGAAACTATTAGTCTTTTAAGACTACCTCTACTATTCTTGAGTTACAGATCCTCATATTATGTGTTCAATTGACATATGTTAGCTCTTAAGGAGCCTATGTCAAGTTCAACTTAAGGAACTACTATGGCCATATTTTCCATTAATATACCTCCTTAGGATCACTCAATGGGACACTCTCTCTCAATCCCAAGAGATATCATGGTGCCTTTATTAAGAATACCTACTGCTACCGACTTCCATTAACAGTGACCCAATCCATAGGGAATATGTGATCGGCTTATGATCTCACCCATACGTCAAAGTCACTATTAACTTCAAAATAAGCTCAACATTCTCTCAAGGTTGAGAGACAATATAATGAAGCAGCTTGGTGGAAATGCACCTAAGTCATGTACAATGCAAAAGGTTGAGGCAAGATTGGTCATAGAGTATAATACATGGAATAAGGATCGATAATAGTGACACTGGAACATCATTAAATAAACAATGATTTCCAAATTTATTGCATCATTTCATGCTTTTAAGGGCTCTATCCTAACACTATTGCCCTTAGCTCATGACCCAGAGTAGTTCATGTCCACTACAGACCTGAGTTATTCATATCATTTAGAGCCTTGAGCTCATGACCATGAGTTGTTCCTGTCATCCATAGCCCTGAGGTATTCATGATGTTTAGAGCCTGGTCCTCATGACCAAGAATCGTTCATATCTTCCACAGCCCTGAGCTATTCATAGCATCTAAAGGCCCAAGCTCACAGGATCATGAGTTGTTCATATCATCCACAACTTTTAGTTGTTCATAGCATCTAGAGCCTTAAGCTCACGATATAGAGTTATTCACGTCATCCACATCCTTAAACTGTTCATAGCATCTAGAGCCCTTAGCACACGACCCAAAGTATTTTATGTAAACCACAACCCTGAGTTGATCATAACATCTAAAGCCTTGAGCTCATGACTCGGAGTTGTTTATGTCATCCACAGTCCTAAACTGTTCTTAACATCTAGAGCTCTGAGCTTACCACCTTAAGTCATTCTTGTTGTTCATAGCCTAGAGCTATTCATAACATCTAGATCCCTAAGCTCACAACCTGGGGTTGTTCATGTCATCCACAACCCTTAACTATTCATAGCATCCAGAGGCCTAAGCTCACGGGATCCCGAGTTGTTCATATCATCCACAACTTTGAGTTGTTCATAGAATCTAGAGCCCTAAGCTCACGACCTTTAGTCATTCATGTCATCCAAAGCCCTGAGTTACTGACGACCAAGAACCATTCTTTTTTTCCACAGCCTTGAGCGATTGATAGCACTTAGAGGTTTGAATTCACAAGATCTCAAGTCATTCATATCATTCACAACCTAAAGTAGTTCATTGCATCCAAAGCCATGAACTCACAATGTGGAGAAACTCATGTCATCCATAGGCCTAGCATTTAGAACCCTAAGATCATAACCTGGAGTCCTACATGTGAACCATATTCCTGATCTGTTTATATCATCTGGAGCCCTGAGATCACAACCTTGAGTAGTTCATGTTCTCTACAGCCCTAAGTTGTTCATAACATTTAGTGCCATGTGCTTAAAACCAAGAATCATTCATATCATCTAAAGCCCTGAGTTGTTCATAGCATCTAAAGGCTTAAACTCACGGGATCTCAAGTCATTCATATCAACCATAACTTTGACTTGTTCATAGCATCTAGAGCCTTAAGCTCACAACACGATGTCGTTTATGTCGTCAACATCCCTGAACTATTCATAGCATCTAGAGCCTTGAACTCATCACTTGAAGTCATTCAAGTCATCCATAGCCTTAAGTTGTTCCTAACATCTAAAGCCTAGAGCTCATGACCTTGAGACGTTCATGTCATCCATAGTCTAGAGTTGTTCATAGCATCTAAAGCCCTAAGCTCACAACCTTGAGTTGTTCATGCCATCCACAACCTTGAGTTATTCATAACATTTTATGTCTTCTCCTCATGACCAAGAAACATTCATATCACCTGAAGCCCTAAGCTATTCATAGCATCTAAAGGTTTTAGCTCACGAGCTCCCGAGTTGTTCATATCATCCACAACTTTGCGCTATTCATAGCATCTAGAGCCTTGAGCTCACCACATGGAGTCATTCATGTCGTCCATATCCCTGAACTATTCATAGCATCTAGAGCCCTTAAACTCACAACCTATAGTCGTTCATGTCAACCATAGCCCTAAGTTGTTCATAAAATCTAGAGCGTTGAGCTCACAACCCAAAGTTGTTCATGTCATCTAGAGCCTTGAGTTGTTCATATCATCTAGAACCCTGAGTTGTTCTTAACATCAAGAGGGCAGAGCTCATGATCTTGAGTCATTCATGTCATCCATAGCCTTAAGTTCTTCATAGAGCTCACTACTTGGAGTCATTCATGTTTCCACAACCTTGACCTATTCATAGCATGTAGAGGCTTAAGCTTATGGGATCCCGAGTTGTTCATATCATTCACAACATTGACTTGTTAATAGCTTCTAGAGCCTTGAGCTAACAACACGATGTCATTTATGTCATCCTCATCCCTGAACTGTTCATAGCATCTTGAGACTTGAACTCATGACTTAGAGTCATTCAGGTCATCCACAGCCTAGAGTTATTCTTAACATCTACAGCCCTAAGCTCACCACTTTGAGATGTTCATGTCATCTGTAGTTGAGAATTGTTCATAGCATTAAGAAACTAAGTTCACGACCTTGAGTCATTCATGTCATCCTTAATCCTAAGTTGGTCATAACATTTAAAGCCTTCTCTTTGTGATCAAGAATCATTCGTATCACCCAAAGCCCTAAGTTGTTCATAGCATCTAAAGTCTTGAGCTCACGGGATCTCGAGTTGTTCATATCATTCACAACTCTGAGTTGTTCATAGCATCTAGAGCCCTAAGCTCACCACACAGAGTCATTCATGTCATCCACAACCTTGAACTATTCATAGTATCTAGAGCCCTTCACTCGCGACCCAGATTCATTCATGTCAACCATAGCCCCGAGTTATTCATAACATCTAGAGCGTTGAGCTCACGACCTAGAGTTATTCATGTCATCTAGAGCCCTGAGTTGTTCTTAACATCCAGAGCCCAAAGCTCATGATCTTAAATCGTTTAAGTTATCCATAGCCTTAAGTTGCTTATAGAGTTCATAACCTCGAGTCATTCAATTTTCTATAACCCTAAGCTATTTATTGCATCTAGAGGCCTGGGCTCACCAGATCCCGAGTCATTCATGTCATCCATAACTTTAAGCTATTCATAGCATCTAGAGCCCTGAGCTGTTCATAGCATCAAAAGCACTAAGCTCACAACCTTCAGTCATTCATGTCATCCAGAACCCTTAGTTATTCACAAAATTTAGAGCCTTGGGCTCATAACCAAGAATCTTTCTTATCATCCACAACCATGAGCTATTCATAGCACATGGAGGCTTGAGCTTATAGGATCTCAAGTCGTTCATATCATCCACAACTGTAAGAAGTTCATAGCATCCAAAACCATGAGCTCATGATGTGAATATTAACCACAACCTTGAGTGGTTCATAGCATCTAAAGCCTTAAGCTTATGACTAGAGTCGTTCCTATCATCCATAGGCCAGAGTTGTTCATAACATCTACATCCTTGAGCTCACGTCCTTGAGTTGTTCATGTCATCCACAACCCCGACTTGTTCATAACATTTAGCACCATAGGCTCACGACCAAAAATCATTCATATCGTCCTCAGCCTTGACCTATTCAAAGCATTGAGAGGCCATAGCTCATGGGATCCCAAGTCATTCATATCATTCACAACTCTAAGTTGTTCATGGCATTTAGAGCCCTAAGCTAACAACATAGAGTCATTCATGTCAACCACAACCCTGTGTTGTTCATAGCATGAAGAGCCCTGAACTAATGACCTTGAGTCATTCATGTCATTCATAACCCTTATCAGTTCATAACATTTAGAGCCTTGGGCTCATGACCAAGAATCATTCATATCATCCACAACCTTAAGCTATTCATAGCTCCTAAAGGCTTGAGCTCACAGGATTTTGAGTTATTTATATTGTCCACAACGTGAAGCTATTCATAGATTTTAAGCCCATGAGCTCAAGACGTGGAGCTACTCATATCATCCATAGGCCTGAGATGTTGATAACATCTAGAACCCTGAGCTCAAGATTTGGAGTCTTTCATATCAACCATAAACATGAGTTGTTCATAACATCTAGTGCCCTAGGCCTATGACCTTAAGTCATTTATGTCATCTACAGTCTGAGTTGTTCATAAGATTTAGAACTTTGGGCTCATGAGTCATTCATATCATCCATAACCCTGACTTGCTCATCACATCCAAATCCCTTAGCTCACGATTTGGGGTAGCTCATGTCATCTACAAGCTTGAGCTGTTCATAGCATCTGGAGTTGTGAGCTTATGACCCAAAGTTGTTCACGTCATTCACAACCCTAAGTTGTTTGTAACATCTAGAGCACTAAGCTCATAACCCAAAGTCGCTCATGTCAACCACTGCCCTTAGTTGTTCATAGTATTTAGAGCCCTAAGCTCATGACTCAAAGTTGTTCATGTCATCCACAACCCTAAGCTATTCATAACATTTAGAGCATTGGGCTCATGACCAAGAATTGTTCATATCACCCACAATCTTAAGTTATTCATAGAACCTAGTGCCTAGAACACAAGACTTCAAGTCATTCATGTCAACCACAACCCTTAATTGTTCATAGCATCTGAAGCCCTTAGCTCATAGGGTCCCAAGTCATTCATATCATACATAAAGCTAAGTTGTTCATAGTATGTAGTGCCTTAAGCTCACGACATAAAGTAGCTCATGTAGTCCAGTGCCTTGATTTATTCATAGCATGTTGAGCCTTGAGATCATAACCCAAAGTCATTCATGTCAACTATAGCTTTGAGTTGTTCATAGTATCTAGAACACTAAGCTCATGAATCGGAGTCATTTATGTCATCCATAGCTCTGAGCTCATGATGTAGAATCATTTATATCATTTACAACACTAAGATTTTCATAACATGTAAAGGCTTGAGCTCACAACCCATAGTTGTTTATCTCAACCACAACCTTGAGTTATTCATAGTTTGTAGAGCCTTGAGCTCACAACCCAGATTCATTCATGTTATCCACAACCCTGCACTATAAATAGTATCTAGAACCCTATGCTCACGACCCAGAGTTATTCATGTCAACCAAAGCCCTAAGTTGCTTATAGCTTCCAAAGCCTTGAGCTCACGACCTATAGTCGTTCATCTCATCTACTACCTTGAGTTGTTTATAGCATTTAGAGCCATGGATACACGACCAAGAATCTTTCATATCATCCACACCATTGAGTTATTCATAGCATCTAGAGACCTAAGCTCACATGATCAAGAATCATTCATATCATCCACAACCCTAAGTTATTTCAAGCATCTAGGGTCTTAAGCTAATGACCCAAAATAGCTTATATCATCCATAGTCTTGAGCTCTTCATAACATCTAAAGCCCTAGGCTCACAACCAAAATTCTTTATGTCAACCACAGCCCTAAGCTTGAGATCATGACCCAGAGTCGTTCACATCAGCCATAGCTCTGAGTTTTTCATAGAATTTAGAGTCATTAGCTTAGGATTAAGAATCATTAATATCATCCTCAACCCTGAGTTGTTCATAGCATCTAGAGGCGTGAGCTCATGGGATCCCAAGTCATTGATACCATCCATAATGTTGAGCTATTCATAGCATCCATAGCCTTGAGCCCATGACCTGGAGTAGCTCATATCATCCACAATTCTAAGTTGTTCATAGCATCTAGAGCCTTGAGCTCACGACTCAAAGTCATTAATGTCAATCATAACCTTCATAGATCCAAAGCCCTAATCTCATGACGTAGAGTCATTCATGTCATCTACAACCCTAAGCTCAAAACATAGAATCGATCATGTCATCCATAGTCTTGAAATGTTCTTAGCATCTAGAGGTTTGAGCTCATGGGATCCCAAGTCATTCATATCATTAACAACACTAAGTAGTTCGTAGCATCAATAGCCCTAAGCTCACAACCTAGAGTAGCTCATGTCATCCACAGTCCTCAGTTGTTCATAGCATTTAGAGCCTTGAACTCATGAATCAGAGTCATTCATGTCAACCATAACCTTAAGTTGCTCATAATATCTAAAGACCTAAAGTCATGACCCATATTCATTCATGTCATCCAAAACCCTGAGTTGTCCATTACATCTATAACCTTAAGCTCACGACCTGGATTTGTTTACATCAACAATAACCCTGAGCTGTTCACAACATTTAGAGCCCTAAGCACATTACCCTAAGTCATTCATGTCATCCACAACCCTTAGTTGTTCATAGCATTTAAATCCATGGGCATATGACCAAGAATCATTCATATCATCCACACCCTTGAGCTTTTCAAAACATCGAGCGGCTTGAAATCATGGGATTCATACTCATTCATATCATCCACAACCTTAAGTTGTTCATAGCATCTAGTGTCCTAAGCTCATGACTAGGAGTCATTCATTTCATGCACAACCCTGAGCTATTCATGTCATTTCGAGTCATTGCCTCACAACCAAGAATCATTCATGTCATTCTCAGCCTTGAGTTGTTCATAGCATCTAGAGGCCTTAGATCATGGGATCTTGAGTTATTCATATCATCCAGAACTTTAAGTTGTTCATAACATTTAGATCCTCGAGCATATGACTCGAAGTCCTTCACATCAACCACAACCTTGAGCTATTCATAGCATATAGAGCCCTGAGCTTACGACCTAGAGTCATTCATGCCATCCACACTCCTGAGTTATTCATTTCATATAAGATCATAGGCTCATGACCAAGAATCATACATATCATCCTGAGCCCTATGTTGTTCATAACATCTAGAGGCCTCAACTCATAGGATCCCGAGTTATTCATATCATCCATAACTTTGAGCTATCCATAGCATTTAGAGCCTTAAGCTCACGACCCGAAGTTATTCATGTCAACCATAGCCCTAAGCTGGTCGTAGTACCTAGAGCCCTGAGCTCATGACCTAGAGTCATTCATGTTAACCACTGCCTTGAGTTGTGCATAGCATATAGAGCCTTGAGCTCACAACCTGAAGTCATTCATGTCATCTGCAACCATGAGTTATTCATGGCATTTGGAGCCATAGGCACATGACTAAGAATCATTCATATAATCAACACCCCTAAGCTTTTCAAAGCATCTAAAGGTCTGAGCTCACATGATCTATAGTTGTTCATATCATCCACAATCCTAGGTTGTTCATAGTATCCAGAGTCCTAAACTCATGACCAAGATTCTTTCATGTCATGCACAAACCTAAGCTATTCTTAGCATTTAGAGTCATAGGTTCACAACCAAGAGCCACTCATATCATTATCAACCTTGAGTTGTTCATAGCATCTAGAGGTTTAAGATCACGGGATCCTGAGTCATTCATATCATCAACAACTCTGAGTTATACATAGCATTAAGAGTTTAGAGCACATAACTCGAAGTCCTTCATGTCAATTACAACCCTGAGTTATTCATCGCATCTAGAGCCCTGAGCTCATGACCTAGATTCATTCATATCATCCATAACCCTGAGATGTTTATAACATTTAAACTCATAGGCTCATGACCAAGAATCGTTCATATCATCCTTATTCCTAAGTTGTTCATAGCATCTAGAGGCCTTTGCTCATAGAATCCCGAGTTGTTCATATCATCCACAACTCTGAGTTTTTCATAACATCTAGAGCCCTGAGCTCATGACCCAGAGTCATTCATGTCAACCATAACCTGTGTTGTTCATAAGTATCTGGAGACCTAAGCTCACAAACCGTAGTTTTCCATGTCAATCAATACCTTTAGTTGTTCATAGCATCTACAGTCCTGAGCTCACAACTTGAATTTGTTATGTCCACTGATTCGTTTCCAATTGGTGTCTCAACTGATTCATGTCCTCTTAATGGTCCCTGACAGTGGTGCCATTTGATTCGTGTCCAGCTGGTGTCCCTTGATTGTGGTCCTCAGAAGGGAGTAATTAACAAAATTGATAACCTATTACACCATGTACTAGGATAGCCTTAGCTAGCATAGCATAGTGGCTCCAGGGTCGTTCACTGGAATGGGTTTTCACTTCACAATTGATATTAATTCAAAGATGAATTGGTGCTTTTTCATTTCAAGGTTAGCTTTAAAAGAAAACATAAAGATGTTTGAATGGAAAAAGGTTTGGTTTTAAACTAACTAAAAATAGTAAGTGATTTTTAACTACAAAGAAAAGTGTTTCTTAGAGTTTAGATCACTAGGCTCAGGTTCCTCATACAAAAATGAGAGTTCCGATCACTTGTTTCTTTTCCTCGCATTAGAGAATTAACATATAGTTAATTCTCTAACCGGTGTGGTACAGATGCTTCCCATTAATGGGTTCAAACACTAAATCCCTCTCACTGATGCACCTTGCAATGGCTTATGCCTCTCACCTAGCATTTGCCATTCAAGGTGATCTTTAACCTTGGATTACCCTTCACAAGCTCGCAAGAGATAACTAATGGATGTCTCCTTGGAGTCCAAAAGCTTACCAAGTGTTGGCAATTCTAGAAAATCCTACCTTCAAGTCACTTCCCAAAAGCTTGCAAGAGGTAAACTAGTGTGTCTCCATGGACGGAGATCACTTGCCTTACCAAGTGTTGGCTCAAGTGATTTAAAGGCGTTTTAAGTTAACTAAAAAGATAAAAACCATTAACGGGTCACACTTTCTCTTCATTAAAAACTAAAACAACAAAACTTCCAATTTATGCATGAAGAAACTTACCCAGCTTTCTTCACTCCAAGAGACAAAGAGCCTAGCCTCTCATCCTCTGAGGAAAAATCCTCAGAGTTTGATTGTCTAGAAAGAAAACTAACAAGAAAACAAAAATATAAGGAAGAAACAGAGCATGTGCTCTATTCGTCAATTACATATCTTCCTCCCGTCGGATTACATGATGATCTTATGTAAAGGAAATTACAAACTATATATCAGGGGTTATTCACCCTCTGTTCTTACTTAAAGACTAAGGAATCCTATGATAGGTGGGTTACAAGGAGACTTTGGGAATTTAGACATCAAATATCTAAAGCAAAATATCCCAAAATGTCGGTCGCAAATATCGGGAAGCTTTAGGAGAACACCGCGGCATTGTGCAAAAATGGCTGCGAAACTCTCCGAGTAAGCGCTATCAGAGGATTCGGACATGTCTGACCGGGGAAGTTGAAACGCCTCCTCTCCCATCGGGCGTCAGGTGCCGGATGTGAAATATCCGGATAAGGGTGGAATGTCGGTGGATAGAATTCCGAATGTGAGACATCCAGACAAGGTGAAACTTCGATCGAACAGAATTCCTACCCCGGTCGGAATGAGCTATACCGCGTGTCTTTATCCGGACCAACTCCATCCGGATTCCTCAAGAGGACACATGGTGGCACTCCCCTATCCGGACTCCCTCAGGGAGAAACACACGGCACTCGCGAACATCATACCCCGGACAATAGCATATCCTATCCGGATATGTTGTCTGGATCATTGACTACACAGCCCACGTTCCACCGCCCTCCGATGGTGTGTCCGGACTCCCTGTTCGGACATCTTTTGCAGGGAAGATTAAAGGATCCCACACTCCTTGCATTCCGGATTTGCTTATGGCAAAGGACTTCAAAGCTTCGATTCTTCATGTTTCTGAGCTTTCCATTGCTTTGCCATGGATTCCAAAGGACTCTCCTTAATCTCGGATTGCTTTGGTGATCAAAAAGCAATCAAAACACCAAAACTTAACACAATTTGATTAGAATTGATTGCAAGGGTCCTTAACATGCCAATTGGGTTAAAAGGTAATAACTACTCCTCAAAAGTGTTTAAAAGAGTTAAGTACAAGCTATGAAATAGCACTTTTTGAGTAGTAATCATCCACCACGACCTGAAGCTTTTCATAACATCCAAAGCACTTAGCTTATAACTCAAAATTGTTCATGTCAAACACAACCCCAAGCTGTTCATAATATCTAGAGCTCTAAGCTCATGACCTAGAGTCACTCATGCCATCCATAAGCCTTGAGCTCATGACATAGAACCATTCATATCATCCACAACCCTGAGTGATTCATAGTATCTAGAGGCCTCAGCTCACAAGATCCCGAGTCATTCATATCATCCACAATGTCTAGTTGTGCATAACATCTAAAGCTCTGAACTCACAACCCATAGTAGTTCAGGTCAACCATAGCTCTGAGCTGCTCATAGTATCTAAAGCCCTGACCTTATGACCCGTACTTGTTCATGTCATCCATAGCCCTGAGTTGTTCATAGCATTTAAAACCCTAAGCTCATGATCGAGAATCGTTCTTGCAAACCACAACCCTAAGCTATTCATAGCACTTAGAGCCTTAAGCTCATAACCCGAAATCATTCATGTCATCCATAGACTTGAGCTATTCATTGCATCTAGATTCCTTAGCTCACAACTTGAAGTCGTTCATGTCAATCATAGCTCTGAGTTTCTCATAGTATCTAAAACCTTGAGCTCATGACCCAGAGTTGTTCATGTCATCCATAGCCTTCAGTTGCGTGTAGCATTTAAGCCCTAAGCTCACAACTAGGAGTCGTTCATGTAAACCACAATCCTAAGTTCATAACATTTAGAGCCCTAAGCTCACACTCGAAATCATTCATGACATCCACAACCTTGAGCTATTCATTGCATCTAGAGTTCTGAACTCATAACTTAGATTCATTCATGTTAACCACAACTCTGAGTTATTCATAGCATCAAGAGCCTTATGCTCATGACCTGAACGACTCTAGGTCATGAGCTTAGGGCTCTAGATGCTATGAGTAACTCAAGGTTATGGATGACATGAACGACTCTGAGTTATGAGCTCAAGGCTTTAGATGCTATGAACTGCTCTAGGCTATGAATGATATGAAAGACTTTGGGTTATAAGCTCAGGTCTTTGGACGCTATGAACAATTAAGGACTATCGAAGATATGAATCAGTTTATGTCATGAGCTCAAGGCTCTAAATGCAATCAATAGCTCTAGGTTTTGGTTCACATGAACGACTCTGGTTTGTGAGCTTATAGCTCTAGATATTATGTATAACTCAAGGTTGTCAATGACATGAAAGACTCCAAGTCATGAGCTTAGGGCTCTAGATTCTATGCACAACTATTGGTTGTGGACAACATGAATGACTTGAGGTCGTGAGCTTAGGGCTCTATGTATTAAGAATAGCTCAGGGTTATGGTTGAGATGAACGACTTTTGGTCATCATCTTAAGGCTTTAGATCATATAAACAGCTTAGGGCTATGGATGAAATGTGCTACTCTAGGTCATCAGCTCAGGGCTCTAGATACTATGCATAACTTAAGGTTGTGGTTGACATGAACAACTTTGATTCATGAGCTTAAAGCCTAATATACTATGAAAAGCTCAGGTTTGGTGATGACTTGAGGAACATTGGGTCGTAAGCTCGAGGATCTAGATTACATGAACAACTCTTGGCTATGGTTGACTCAACAAATTCGGGTTGTGAGCTCAGGATTCTAGATGCTATGAACAACTCAGAGCTATTGATGACACGAAAGAATCCAGGTCATGAGCTCAGGGCTTTGGATGTTATGAATAGGTTTTGGCAATGGTTCACATGAACAACTTTAGGTCATGTGCTCAGGGCTTAAGATGCTATGAAGAGCTCAAAGCTATGGATGACATCCGCTACTCTTGGTCATGAGCTTAAGGCTCTAGAGGCTATGAATAACTCTGGGTTATGAATGACATGAGCTACTTTAGGTCACGATCTCAAGGCTATAGATGATACGAATAGCTATGAGTTATGGTGAATGACTTCGATTCATGATCCTAGGTCTTAGATGCTATGAATCGCTTCGGGCTATGGATAACATGAGCTACTCTTAGTCATGAGCTCAAGAGTCTAGTTGCTATGAACAACTCTAGGTTGTAGCTTACATGAACAACTCTAAGGCAGGAGCTGAAGGCTCTGGATCCTATTAACAACTCACGGTTGTGGATGACATAAGCTACTATGGCTTATGAGCTCAAGGCTCTAGATGCTATGATAAACTGTAGACTTTGGTAGACATGAACGACTCTCGATCGTGACTCTTTGACCTATTGATGCTATGAACAGTCCAGGGTTATCAATGACATGAAAGAGTACATGTCATTTTCTTAGGGTTGTTGATGTTATGAACAACTCAAGACTGTGGATGACATGATATACTCTAAGTTGTGAGCTTAGGGCTCTAGATGCTTTGAACAACTCAGGCCTATAGATCACATTAGCTACAATGGATCATGAGCTCAAGGCTCTTGATGCTATCAGTAGCTTGATTACTACTCAAAAAGTGCTATTTGATAGCTTGTAATTAACTCTTTTAAACACTTTCGAGTAGTAGTAATTACCTTTTAACTCAATTAGCATATTAAGTACCTTTGCAATCATTTCTAATCAAATTGTATAAGTTTTGGTGTTTTTGATATTAATTTGATCACCAAAGCAATCCAAGATTGAGGAGAGTTCTATGGAACCCATGGCAAAGCAATGGGAAGCTCATTAACATGAAGAACCTAAGCTTTAAATCTTTATAGTCCTTTGCCAAAAGCAAATCTTGAATGCAAGGAGGGAAAGCAAAGAGAGAAATCTAACATGAAGAATTCAAGAGGATAGAAACTATTGGACACTTTTGGAGCAATTTCTTAAGCCCATTTGATGCATACTATATGTTGTTTCGAAGCTTGGGAAGTTAGCAATCCAACACTTCAAACGGTGTGCGATTCGGAGTTGAAATGAAGAAGTAAGAGCTATTGGAAGCCGATCATACCAAGCCAAAGGCTAATTTCGCAGTCTACGAAATCAGCCTTTGGCTACTAAATCACAAGAGGATGGCTGCAAAATAGCCTTTGGCTGTGAAATAGTGTCCTTCAGCTTGTGAAATTTCGCAGCCATCTTGTACGCATGTGAAATCCTCTTGAATGCTTCTAGATATTTGCGACCAACTTTTTTAGATTTTTTGCTTCAAATATTTGGTGTCTAAATCCCCATTCTCTCCTTGTAATCCACCAATTATAGGATTCCTTAGTTATTAAGTAAGAACAAAGGGTGAAGAACCTCATATATATTATTTTGTAATTTCCATTATAGAGAGATCTCGGGAGCTTGTTCTTAGAGACAACTTTTTATATATTTTTGAAGGAAGTAAAATATAGAGCTTGGCTCTGCCTTACCTTCTCATTTTGATTGTAGTTATTTTTTCTTACTAGCCAAACAAGCTCTGAGGATGTTTCCTCAGAGAATGAGTGGCTAGGCTTTTTGTTCCTCGGAGCTAAGGTAGCCGGGTAAGCTCCCGAATGCAAGAATTGGTAGTTTTGTTGTTTCAGCTATTAATGAAGAGCAAGTGTGACCCATTAATGATTTCTATGCTTTTAGTTAACTTAAAATGCCTTCAATTCACCTGGACCAACACTTGGTAAGGCAAGTGATCTCCGTCTATTGAGATGCACTAGTTTACCTCTTTCGAGCCTTTGGGAGGTGACTTGAAGGTAGGATTTTCTAGAATTGCCAACACTTGGTAAGCTTTTGGACTCTAAGGAAGCATCCATTAGTTATCTCTTGCGAGCTTGAGAAGGGAAGTCCAAGGTTAGTGATCACCTTGAATGGCAAATGCTAGGTGAGAGGCACGAGCCATTGCGAGATGAATCAGTAAGAGGGAGTTAGTGTTGAAATCCATAAAGGGGAAGCATCTGTACCATACCGGTTAGAGAATTAACTATATGTTAAGTCTTTAATGCGAGGAAAAGATTCAAGTGACCAGAATTCTATTTTTGCATGAGGAGTCTAACCCTAGTGATCCTAAAACTCCAAGAAACACTTTTCTTTATAAGTAATTCCCATTACTTTCTTTTTAGTTAGCTTAAAAAAAATCCTTTTTCAACCAAAGTTCATATTTTCTCTTAAAGCTAACCTTCAAATGAAAAACCACCAATTCAACTTTGAATTGGTATCAGTTGTAAGTTGAAAACCCTTCCCAATTTCCTTGATGAGGCTTCATTGATGAGGCTTAACCAATTTCCTTTTACTTTAAAGGATAAGGTCAAGATTTGGCTTAATTCTTTAAGGCCAAGGAGTATCCGTACTTGGACTGATTTACAAGCTAAATTCCTCAAGAAGTTTTTTCCTACTCACAAAACAAATGGCTTGAAAAGGAAAATTTCAAAATTCTCAGCTAAAGAGAATGAGAAATTCTATGAGTGTTGGGAAAGATACATGGAAGCCATCAATGCTTGTCCTCACCTTGGTTTTGATTCATGGCTATTGGTGAGTTATTTCTGTGATGGGATGTCTTCCTCAATGAAGCAACTCCTCGAGACAATGTGTGGAGGAGATTTCATGAGTAAAAATCTAGAGGAAGCTATGGATTTCTTGAGTTATGTGGTTGAAGTTTCAAGGGGATGGGATGAACCGAACAAAGGAGAAGTGGGGAAGATGAAGTCTCAACCAAATGCCTTCAATGCTAAGGCTGGGATGTACACCTTGAATGAAGATGTTGATATGAAAGCAAAATTTGCAGCTATGACAAGAAGATTGAAGTAGCTAGAACTGAAAAAGATACATGAAGTGCAAGCTGTTGCTAAAACACTAGTGCAAGTAAAGCCATGTCCTATTTGTCAATCTTATGAACACTTGGTGGAGGAGTGCCCTACAATACAAGATGCTAGGGAAATGTTTGGAGATCAAGCAAATTGATTCATGCCTAATTGGTGTCTCAGTTGATTCATGTCCAGCTGGTGCTCCTTGATTGAGGGATTAATCAACAAAATTTATAACCTATTACACCATATACTAGGGTAGCAAAGACAAAGCTACTATAGCATAGTGGCTCTAGGATCGTTCACTGGGATGGGTTTTCACTTCACAAATGATATTATTTCAAAGATTAATTGGTGCCTTTTCAATTCAAGGTTAGCTTTAAAAGAAAACATAAAGACGTTTGAATGAAAAAGGATTGGTTTTAAGCTAACCAAAAGTAGTAACTGATTTTTCTTACAAAGAAAAGTGTTTCTTGGAGTTTAGATCACTAGGCTCAGATTCCTCATACAAAAAGGGAGTTCCAGTCACTTGTTTCTTTTCCTCGCATTAGAGAATTAACATATAGTTCCTTCTCCAACCGGTGTTGTACAGATGCTTCCCATTAATGGGTTCAAACACTAAATCCCTCTCACTGATGCAACTTGCAATGGCTCGTGCCTCTCACCTAGCACTTGCCATTCAAGGTGATCTTTAACCTTGGATTTCCCTTCACAAGCTCGCAAGAGATAACTAATGGATGTCTCCTTGGAGTCCAAAAGCTTACCAAGTGTTGGCTATTCTAGAAAATCCTACCTTCAAACCACCTCCCAAAGGCTCGCAAGGGGTAAACTAGTGCATCTCCATGGATGGAGATCACTTGCCTTACCAAGTGTTGGCCCAGGTGATTAAAAGGAGTTTTAAGTTAACTAAAAAGATAAAAACCATTAACAGGTCACACTTTCTCTTCATTACAAACTAAAACAACAAAACTTCCAATTTATGCATGAGGAAACTCACCCGGCTTTCTTCACTCCAAGAGACAAAGAGCCTAGCCTCTCATCCCCCTGAGGAAAAATCCTCAGAGTTTGGTTGGCTAGAAAGAAAAATAACGAGAAAACAAGAATATATAGAAGAAACAGAGCAAGTGCTCTGTTTGCCGATTACATAAATATTATATGGTGGATTCTATGGAACAACCTCTCCCGAGAGTCACCCCTTGAGAGTTTATATAGGAAGGTAATTTACCCTTCCTTGGATACTTCCTAGCTAAGGAATTACATGAGTGGCTGAATACAAGGAGAAAATGGAAATTTAGACACAAAAATATCAGAAGAAAAGATCTAAAAGAGTCGGTACACAACTATCGGGAAGCTTCAGGACCATTTCGCAGGTGAAAATGAGGTCTGCGAGATTTTGCAGATGCACAAGAGGGGCTGCGAAATTTCTTCATAGCAACCAGCTGATTCAATACCTTCACAAAGTTGACTTCCATCTTGTGGTGTTTGGCTTCCATCGCGGCGTGAAGCTTCAGGGGAAAACCATAGCACTGTGCAAAATGGTTGCGAAATCATTTCGCAACCAAAGAGTGATTTTGCAACCATGCAAAATTCTTCCTTCAGCTTGAAGCAGTTGTCTTCCAATGGCTGTAACTTCCTCATTTCAACTCCGAATTGCACACGGTTTGAAGCATTAGATTGTTGACTTCCTAAGCTTTCAAATGACATATAGCATGCAAAAATTGGACATCAGGAAGTGCTCCAGAAGTGGCTGCAGTGACTGTCATCAAGTATGCTTCCTCTGTTTTCTTCACTCTATTTTTTTCCTCTTTGCTTTTCTCCTCTTTGCTTCTCTCCTTGCATTCCGGATTTGCTTATGGCAAAGAACTTCAAAGCTTTGGTTCTTCATGTTTATGAGCTCTTCATTGCTTTGCCATGGATTCCAAATAACTCTCCTCAATCTCATAATGCTTTGGTGATCAAAATACTAACAAAAACACCAAAACTTACACATTTTGATTAGAATTGATTGAAAGGGGCCTTAACATGCTAATTGGGTTAAAAGACACTAACTACTACTCAAAAGTGTTTAAAATGATTAATTATAAGCTATCAAATAGCACTTTTTGAGTAGTAATCACAAATGTCATTGGATAATTCAAGCCCAACAACAATGCTTTGTATGGAAATACTTACAACTCAAGTTGGAGGAACCATCCAAATTTTTCTTGGAAGCCAAGAGCACCTCAGTACCAACAGCCGACTCAACCATCTCAACAAGCTTCAAGTCTTGAACAAGCAATAGTGAATCTCAACAAGGTTGTGGGAGATTTTGTTGGAGACTAAAAATCCAAATGCTCAACTCAGTCAAAGAATTGACAGTGTAGAGAATACTTTGAATAAAAGGATGGATGAGATGAAAAATGACTTATCTTAGAAGATAGATAATCTCCAATACTCAATCTGAAGTCTCACTAGCTTGAATATAGTGCAAGAGAAGGGTGGATTTCCTTCTCAACCTCACCAAAACCCCAAGGGTATCCATGAAGTGGAAATTCATGAGGGAGAATCTTCACATATGAAAGATGTCAAAGTCTTGATCACTCTAAGGAGTGGTAAAAACGTTGAGTTGCCAACACCCAAGCCACATGTTGAAGAGGAAGAAGAAGAAGAGACAAAGAAGAGGGAGGAAATCAAAGGAAAGAAGAAAGATATCAGTGAAGGGAAAGAGGACCATGATTCAACAGTGAATGCAAATCCAGAGAAAGTGCTTATTAAGGAAGAAATGTTGAAGAAACACACCTCTCCACCTTTTCCTCAAGCTTTGCATGGGAAAAAGGGGATAAAAAATGCATCAGAAATTCTTGAAGTATTGAGACAAGTGAAAGTTAATATTCCATTGCTGGATATGATCAAACAAGTTCGAACATATGCAAAATTCCTAAAGGGCTTGTGTACTATCAAAAGAGGGTTGAATGTGAATAAGAAAGCGCTCTTGACTAAGCAAGTAAGTGCCATCATACAATGCAAGTCTCCTTTGAGGTACAAAGATTCGGGATGTCCTACCATTTCAGTCATGATTGGAGGAAAGGTAGTAGAGAAAGCTTTGTTAGACTTGGGAGCAAGTGTGAATTTGCTACTATACTCTATCTACAAGTAATTGGGACTTGGTGAATTGAAGCCAACATCAATCACTCTATCTCTTGCTGACAAATAAGTAAAAATTCCAAGGGGGATAATAGAAGATGTCTTAGTTCAAGTTGATAATTTCTACTATCCAGTAGATTTTGTTGTTCTTGATACGGAGTCCATTGTCAAGGAAGCTAATTATGTTCCTATGATCCTTGGAAGGCCATTTCTTGCTACCTCAAATGCAATCATCAATTGTAGGAATGGATTTATGCAACTCCTTTTGGCAACATGACACTTGAGCTCAATATCTTTTATATGTCCAAAAAGCTAATCACTCCGGAAGAAGAAGAAGGTCTAGAAGAGGTATACATTATTGACACTCTACTGGAGGAGCACTGTAATCAAAATATGCAAGACAAGTTGAATGAAAGTCTTGGGGATCTTCAAGAAGGGTTGCCTGAATCCTCTGATGTGCTTGCTACTCTACAAGGTTAGAGGAGGAGAGAAGAGATTCTACCTTTGTTTAATAAAGAGGAGGCACAAGAAGCTGCTAATGAAAAGACCCCAAAACTCAATTTGAAGCCTCTGCCCATGGAGTTGAAATACACATACCTGGAAGAAAATAAACAATGCCCTGTTGTTATATCTTCATCTCTTACTATTCATCAGGAGATTTCTCTACTTGAAGTTCTCAAGAGGTGTAAGAAAGCAATAGGATGGCAAATATCTGACTTGAAATGCATCAGTCCTTTGGTTTGTACACATCATATATATATGGAGGAAGAAGCTAAACCAATTCGTCACCCTCAAAGAAGATTGAATCCTCATTTGCAAGAGGTGGTGCGAGCTGAGGTGCTGAAGCTACTTCAAGTAAGAATTATTTACCCCATATCTGATAGCCCTTAGGTGAGTCCTACTCAAGTGTTACCAAAGAAGCCAGGGATTACTGTGGTTCAAAATGAAAAGGGAGAAGAAATTGCTACACACCTCACTTCAGGTGGAGGGTGTGTATTGATTATAGAAAATTGAATGATGTGACAAGGAAGGATCATTTTTCATTGCCATTTATTGATCAAGTGTTGGAGAGAGTCTCTGGCCATCCTTTCTATTGTTTCTTAGACGAATACTCCGAGTATTTTTCAAATTGAAATTGATATTGAAGATTAGGAGAAGACCACTGTCACATGTCCATTTGGAACATACACCTACAGAAGAATGCCTTTTGGTTTATGCAAAGCACTACAACATTCCAAATATGTATGCTAAGTATCTTCAGTGATATGGTGGAGAGAATTATGGAGGTTTTCATGGATGACATCACCATATATGGAGGTCCATTTGAAGAATGCTTAGTCAACTTGGAAGCAGTTCTTAACAGATGCATTGAAAAGGACTTGGTGCTCAACTGGGAGAAATGCCATTTTATGGTACATCAAGGAATTGTCCTTGGCCATATCATCTTCGAGAAAGGCATTGAAGTTGATAAAGCAAAAGGGGAACTTATTGTCAAATTGCCATCCCCAACAACTGTAAAAAGAGTAAGGCAATTCCTTGGCTATGCAAGGTTCTACAGGAGGTTTATAAAAGATTTCTCTATGCTTTCAAAGCCTTTTTGTGAACTTTTGGCTAAGAATGCTAAGTTTATATGGGATGAAAGATGTCAAAGGAGTTTTGATCAACTGAAGCAATTTTGACAATTTCTCCAATAGTGAGGGCTCCCAACTAGCAACTACCCTTTGAAGTAATGTGTAATGCCAGTGACTTTGCTATAGGAGCTGTACTTGGCCAAAGAAAAGATGGAAAGCCCTATGTGATCTACTATGCAAGCAAGACATTGAACGAAGCTCAAAGGAACTACACAACTATAGAGAAAGAATTGTTAGCTGTGGTGTTTGCCTTAGACAAGTTTCGTGCTTATCTAGTAGGATCTTTCATCATTGTTTTCATTGGCCATCCAGCCTTGAAGTATTTATTGACAAAGCAAGATGCAAAAGCAAGGTTGATTAGATGGATTCTTTTACTAAAAGAGTTCGATCTCCAAATCAGAGATAAGAAAGGAGTGGAGAATGTGGTAGCTGACCACCTTTCAAGGTTGGCTATAGCACACAATTCCCATGTCTTACCTATTAATGATGACTTTCCTGAGGAATCACTTATGTTGCTAGAAAAAACTCCTTGGTATGCTCATATTGCTAACTATCTAATTACTGGTGAAGTTCCAAGTGAGTGGAAAGCACAAGACAAGAAGCATTTCTTTGCAAAGATTCATGCTTATTATTGGGAAGAACCATTCCTTTTCAAGTATTGTGTAGGAAGTGTGTCCCTGAAGAAAAGCAATAAGGAATCCTCAGCCATTGCCATGAGAATGCATGTGGAGGCCACTTTGCCTCTCAGAAAACAGCCATGAAGGTGTTGCAATTAGGGTTTTGTTGGCCATCACTTTTCAAAGATGCCCACACCATGTGTAGGAGCTATGATAGATGCTAAAGGCTCGGGAAGCTTACAAAAAGAAATCAAATGCCTATGAACCCCATTCTAATAGTAGATCTCTTTGATGTTTGGGGCATTGACTTCATGGGACCTTTCCCAATGTCTTTTGGTAACTCTTATATCTTAGTGGGGATGGACTATGTTTCTAAATGGGTTGAGGCAATCCTCTGTAAACACAACGATCACAGGGTGGTTCTCAAGTTTCTCAAAGAGAACATCTTCTCAAGATTTGGGGTGCCAAAGGCCATAATCACTGATGGAGGTACTCATTTTTGCAACAGACCTTTTGAAACCCTATTAGCCAAGTTTGGAGTGAAGCATAAGGTAGCCACACCTTATCACCCTCAGACTTCCGGGTAAGTTGAGCTAGCAAACAGGGAAATCAAGAACATATTGATGAAGATGGTGAACATGAACAGAAGAGATTGGTCTATTAAGCTCCATGATTCAATATAGGCATATAGAACAGCTTAGAAGATCATTCTTGGCATGTCTCCCTATCGCCTAGTCTATGGCAAAGCGTTCCATCTCCCTGTGGAAGTTGAATATAAGGCTTGGTGGGCAATCAAGAGGTTAAACATGGACTTGATCAGAGCTGGGGCAAAGAGGTGCTTAGACCTTAATGAGATGGAGGAATTAAGAAATGATGCTTACATCAATTCCAAAGTTGCAAAGCAGAGGATGAAGAGGTGGCACGATCAATTAATCTCCAACAAAGAATTCCAGAAAGGACAAAGAGTCTTACTCTATGATTCAAGGCTCCATATCTTTCCTGGGAAGCTCAAGTCAAGGTGGATAGGCTCTTTCTTTATTCATCAAGTGTATCTCAATGGAGTAGTGGAATTACTGAATTCCAATAGCACAGACACTTTTAAAGTAATGGTCATCATCTCAAGCCATTCATTGAGCCATTCAAGCAAGAAAATGAGTAAATCAACCTCCTTGAGCCATAGAAAGCCTAATCAAAAAAGGGTTAGATGGACTTGGTTTCACCAAGTCCATATTTTTTGTTTAATTTTGTTAATTTAAAAGCTTTATTAATTGCTTTGATTTTAATTTTGGTCTTAAGTTGTGCTATTTATATGTAACTTAATCTTTTTTAATGATCTAATTTAGGAGGAATTGCAAAGAAATTGAAGGAAGGTCTCTTAGAGTCAAAAGAAGCTCAAAAGCAAGGAAAAATCCATGGTCTACAAAATTTCGCAGCCTAAAAGAGGCCCCTGCGAAAATAGCCCTTGGCTGCGAAATAATTTCATAGCCCTAAGAAGCCTGTTGCAAAATGATTTTGTAGGCCCATGCACCCCCTCTACTAAAATTTTCACAGCTGCGAAACCACCCCTTGGCACACAAGTTCCATTTTGCAGCCCTCCCCCCCTCTCATTTCGCAGTTGCGAAATGGGCTGCGAAAATGCCCATCCGCTGCGAAATCACCCATCTACTGCGAAAATTAAAATCGTCCCTTGGCATCCATTTTTAAACGTTATAAATTCCACATTTTGTTTTAAACCGGTCATTTGAACTTCAAATAGGTGCCAAAGAGGAGCCAAACTAGAGCAACCTTCCGTTTGACCCCCATCTAAGCCCAAGCCACACGCGCACCTTTGGCTACCTTCTCTGAGATAGCCATGGCAAAAACCCGAGGAGCTAAGTCCTCATCTCCATCAAGCCGCCTGAGAGTCCCAAGAGAGACCCCTGTCCAAGGCGCCATATCCGAGCCTCCACAGCCACTGGTTGTCCCACCTCCGGTTGAGGATGCACTCTTGAGTCCTCCTTTGAGGTGCTATGAGACGAGAAGGCCACCCACCACACTCGAGGCAAGTTCTTCCCGAGCCAAAAAGTCAGGTAGCCGTCCCACAAAGAAGAAAGCCAGGGTATTAGCACCAATTGACTTATTAGAGTGGTCTTTAGAGCCTGCATCAGAGCATCAGCCGTCTCAGCCACCAGCCACAGAGTCTCAAATTCCCTCAGGCATGACTCCTAAGGTGGTTATCAGACGTCCCATGGTTACTCAGCCACCCATTGAGGGTAATTTGGATTGCAGGGCAAGGTCATTCCACTTCGAGCTCTGCTTTGACATAGCTACTTTCTGACTTTAGCTAGAGCTCAGGGATTCTTTCCATCTACTATAGAGGTACCATATGGAGCACTTGATGACTCCTAAGGATTTTTTTACCCCCGTGTAGCATTGAACTTTTATCTATTCATGACCACACATCAGGTTCAGGATCCTACTGTCATCCATTTTACCATAGATGGACACCATGGTATTCTGGGAGCCAGACACATAGCAGAGGCCCTGTGCATTCCCTATAAGCCAGCACGTCCAGAGGATTATCGAGTTTGGACTCATCCTTCACAGAGTGACATAGTTCATATTCTATCCAGAGGGGCATCCACACACCAGTATCTATTGAGGAAGGAGCTCCCTCCTAGCATGCTTTTTATAGATGCACTCCTACGTGATAACATCTTTCCACTTCAGCATTGGGTGTAGAGGAGAGGAGTTTTGCTAGAGGCATTGTTCAGGATATCTAAGGGATTTTTCTTTGTCCCTCATCATCTCATTATGGCCGCTCTTCTGTACTTTGAAGAGAAGGTCCATAGGAATAAGCTACTCAGAGCGGATGCTATTCCACTTCTCTTCCCCAGACTGCTATGTCAGATTCTAAAGCACTTGGGATACCCATCAGAGCCTCAGCTTGAGCACAGACGCAGTTGCCAAGAGATATTCACTCTTGACAAATGGACGAGTATGACTGCCTATGGTGCAGAGCCGGGATCCCCAACTAGACTAGAGCATCCAGAGATTCCACATCCAGAGCAGTCAGAGGAGCCATAGTCGGTTGAGATGCCAACTAACATAAGAGTACCTGCCCCTGCAGTGCCCTCTACAGAGCCTATACCCGAGGTTGCACCCTTTGCTCCTCATGCCACACCACGGACTCCCCATGTTATTCCATCTATATCAAAGCCCTCTTCTTCATTTGAGCCTAGGATAGCCATATCCATTTTCGAGTACAGAGGCCTATGTCACACTTTACAGGCATTGACCACTTCTCATAGCATCCTCACCAGCAGATGACAGCTCTTCATGCTCATCAGGAGCAGATTATCGACACTTAGACCCAGCAAACTGCCATCCTGAGGCAGATTCAGCACCATTTGGGTATTCTATCTACTCCTGAGCACCCCATTCCTATCCTATCAAAGCCTATACAGCCATCACAGGCCCCTCCTTTCATAGAGCAGACTATGCCCTCTGAGGAGCCGACTACAGGAGGCAGAGGCATCCACCCCGAGCATTCAGATCCCTGCAGTCGAGCCATCATCTTCACATCATTCTCCAGTCACTATCTGATCATTTGCATAATTTCCTTTATGTATTTCATTTATGTATTTCCTTACTATAGTAGAACTTGTAATCCCATGCTTTTGATACTTTATATGTTAGGATTGGTTGTATTACTTGTTTTCCCTTATATTGTACTTTCATGAAGGAATACAAATCTATCAATTTTTGAGCAGTCTTAGCATTATTTTATTTTAATTTCTCTACTCATATCTTTTATTGTTTTTGAAACATGTGGTTTCTCCAATGACTACTCTAACTTCATATCACTCAGGAGGTACCACTTCCTCCCTATTTTTCAATCGCTCATGTCACATTGAGGACAATGTTTAGCTTGGTTGGGGGTAGAGTTGAGGAAGGAAGTTTTTGTTATTAATGCTAAGTTATTTTGGTAATTTAGTTGATTTTTGTTTAATTTTAAAATTTTTTAAAGTTTTTTATTCTACTCTCCATGGTTATAGAGGAAAAATTCTCAAAATAAAATGAGAGAAATTGAATTTTTATTTTTCACTTGACTTAGAGTTTGTATTATGCTTACTAAAGTTGGTGAATTTTTTAACTTCTATTGAATTCAACCTTAGTTCTTCCACTTTAAGCTTTTCACACACTGTGCACAATAGGTTCCGATTATAATATGAAAAACTATTTCACTCTTGACTTAGGAAAATTTAGACTTGGAACCTTTGACCTCATTTTAATAGTGTTGGGACACCTTATAAAAGGCCAATGAGCCTTTGAAAAAAGAAAGAAAGAAAAAATATTTTACTTGCCTTGAAACCCGAGCAAGGTCTGAGGGGTATATAGTGAAAATCTTTAAAACCTGTTGCCCTAAGCCTTAATTGATTGGGAGTCACCGACCTCAATTCTCGTTACAAGGGTGAATAGGTGGAGTTTAACATACTATAGGTGCTTGGGTATTAAAATTTCATTCTCAAAAGTCCAAGGTAAAATCCGAGGAGTTAGTGGTTGAAAGATCCTTAAAGCTTGATGCCCTAAACCTTAATTGGTTGGGGGTCATCGATGGACCCCCGTTACATAGACAATTTAGAAAAGAATACCTTTAAGCCTTGTACTCCTACAATGAAAAAAAATTGTGAAACAAAAGGGTGCGTTCACAGCCTATTGAATTTGGTCAGTTTGCTAAGTGTTGAAAAAGAACTAGGCTGGGGGGAGAACTTAGTTCAGCATACTATATTCGGAAACTATTAAGTAACACTTAGAGTTTAGTGGAAGAGTAAGGTTTGGTCCTTTGGAAGTGGAAATGATTTTAAAGCTTCATTTTGCATAATGCCTTCTCTTTAGGAATTGTGATTAGGTAAAGTATTTAATAACTCTTGTTGAAATTTGAGTTTTATATTTCTTTAATGGTCCATGTGAGAGTTTGATCATCATGCCATTAAAATTTTTTTAAAGTGATCAGCATGATCTTGTAAAGTATATTACTTTTTAGCTTACTTTTTCTCTCCTTTATTGCTAAGAGACTAACAATATGTCGGCTGGGGGGAGTGATTACTACTCAAAAAGTGCTATTTGATAGCTTGTAATTAACTCTTTTAAACACTTTTGAGTAATGGTTATTACCTTTTAACTCAATTAGCATATTAAGTACCTTTGCAATCATTTCTAATCAAATTGTGTCAGTTTTGGTGCTTTTGATAGTAATTTGATCACCAAAGCAATCCAAGATTGAGGAGAGTTCTATGGAATCCATGGCAAAGCAATGGGAAGCTCATTAACATGAAGAACCTAAGCTTTGAAGCTTTATAATCCTTTGCCAAAATCAAATCTTGAATGCAAGGAGGGAAAACAAAGAGAGAAATCTAACATGAAGAATTTAAAAGGACAGCAACTGTTGGACACTTTTGGAGCACTTCCTGGAGTCCGTTGTTTGCATACTATATTTCATTTCGAAGCTCAAGAAGTCAGCAATCCAACACTTCAAATGGTGTACGATTCGAAGTTGAAATGAAGAAGTTAGAGCCATTGGAAGCCGATCATACCAAGCTGAAGGCCAATTTCGCAGGCTGTGAAATCACAAGAGGATGGCTAAGAAATTAGCCTTTGGCTGCGAAATGGTGTCCTTCAGCTTGCGAAATTTCACAACCATCTTGCACGCCTGCGAAATTCTCCTAAGTGTTTCTAGATATTTGTGACCGACATTTTTAGATTTTTTGCTTCAGATATTTGATGTCTAAATCCCTATTCTCTCCTTGTAATCCACCAATTATAGTAAGTAAGAACAAAGGGTGAATAACCTCATATATATTGTTTTGTAATTTCCATTACAGAGAGATCTCGAGAGCTTGTTCTCAAAGACAACTTTTTGTATATTTTTTAAGGAAGTAAAATACAGAGCTTGGCTCTGCCTTACCTTCTCATTTTGATTGTATTTATTTTTTCTTACTAGCCAAACAAGCTCTAAGGATGTTTCCTTTGAGAATGAGTGGCTAGGCTTTTTGTTCCTTGGAGCTAAGGTAGCTAGGTAAGGTCCCGAATGCAAGAATTGGTAGTTTTGTTGTTTCAGCTATTAATGAAGAGCAAGTGTGACCCGTTAATGATTTCTATGCTTATAGTTAACTTAAAACGCCTTCAATTCACCTGGGCCAACACTTGGTAAGGCAAGTGATCTCCGTCCATTGAGATGTACTAGTTTACCTCTTGCGAGCCTTTGGGAGGTGACTTAAAGGTAGGATTTTCTAGAATTGCCAACACTTGGTAAGCTTTTGGACTCTAAGGAGGCATCCATTGTTATCTCTTGCGAGCTTGAGAAGGGAAGTCCAAGGTTAATGATCACCTTAAATGGAAAATGATAGGTGAGAGGCACGAGCCATTGCGAGATGAATCAGTAAGAGGGAGTTAGTGTTGAAATCCATAAAGGGGAAGCATCTATACCATACCGATTAGAGAATTAACTATATGTTAAGTCTCTAATGCGAGGAAAAGATTCAAGTAACTGGAACTTTGTTTTTGCATGAGGAGCCTAACCCCAGTGATCCTAAAACTCGAAGAAACTCTTTTCTTTATAAGTAATTCCCATTATTTTCTTTTTAGTCAGCTTAAAATCAATCCTTTTTCAACCAAAGTTTATGTTTTCTCTTAAAGCTAACCTTGAAATGAAAAGGCACCAATTCAACTTTGAATTGGTATTAGTTGTAAGTTGAAAACCCTTCTCAGTGAACGATCCTAGAGCCACTATGCTATATTAGCTAAGGCTATCCTAGTGCATCGTGATATAGGTTATAAATTTTGTTGATTACTCCTGTCTAAGGACCAAAAATCAAGGTACACCAGCTAGGCATGCAATCATAGCTCTAGGCTATGGTTGACTTGAACGACTCTAGGTCGTGAGCTTAGGTCTTCAGATGCTATGAACTACTCCGGACTGTGGATAATATGGGCTACCCTAGGTCATGAGCTCAAGGCTCTAGCTGCTATGAATAGCTCTGGGTTGTGGCTGACATGAATAACTTTGGGTAGTGAGCTCAAGCCTCTAGATGCTGTTAACAACTCACGATTGTGGATGACATGAGCTACTATGGTTTATAAGCTCAGGGCTCTAAATGCTATGAACAACTCTAGATTTTCGCAGATATGAATGACTCCCGATTATGAGCTTAGGCCTCTAGATGCTATAAATAACTTAAAGACTACAGTTCGTGAGCTCAGGGGCTCTTGATGTTATGAACAACTCAAGGTCATGGATGATATGATCTACTCTGGGTCATCAACTTAGGGCTCTGGATGCTATGAATAGCTTAGGGTAATGGATTAGATTACCAACAATGGATCGTGAGCTCAGGGCTCTTGATGCTATGAGTAGCTCTAGGCTATGGTTGACTTGAATGACTTTAGGTCGTGAGCTTAGGTCTCCAAATGCTATGAACCACTCCGTGATGTGGATAATATAGGATACTCCAAGTCATAAGCTCAAGGCTCTAGTTGCTATAAACAGCTCTGGGGTGTGGCTGACATGAACAACTCTGGGTTGTGAGCTGAAGGCTCTAGACGCTATTAACAGCTCACGATTATGGATGACAAGAGCTACTATGGGTCGTGAGCTCAGGGCTCTAAATTATATGAACAGCTCTAGACTTTCGTATATATGAATGACTCTTGATATTGAGCTTAGGCCTCTAGATGCTATGAACAACTTAGGGTTGTCGATGACGTTAAAGACTACAGCTCGTGAGATTAGAGCTCTTGATGTTATGAACAACTCAAGGTCGTGGATGACATGATCTACTCTAGGTCATTAGCTCAGGGATCTAAATGCTATGAATAGCTTAGAGCTGTGGGTCACATTAGCTACTTTGGCTTGTGAGCTATGGGTTTAAAATGTTATGAACAACTCTGGGTTGTGGTTGACTTGAATGACTCCAGGTTATGAGCTCCAAAGTTTAAATGTTATGAACAACTTAAGTTGTCAATGACATGAAAGACTCTGGGTCATGAGCTTAGGGTTGTAGTTGTTATGAATAGCTTAAGGTTCTGGATGACATGAATGACTCAGGGTCATTGATTCGTGCCCGATTGGTGTTCCAATTGATTCAACTCAATTGATGTGCTTTGATCTGAATCCTCAGACGGGAGTAATCAATAAAATTTATAAACCAATTTCACCATATACTGGGGTAGCATTTAGCTAGCATAGTATAGTGGCTCTAGGATCGTCCACAGAGGTGGGTTTTCACTTCGCAATTGATATTAGTTTAAAAACTGAATTGGTGCTTTTTCTTTTCTTTGTTAGCATTAAAAAAAGACATAAGTTTGAATGAAAACGGATGGTATTAAGCTAACCTAACATAAAGTAACTAAAATTAACTAGAAAGAAATTAGAAAGAAAGGTGTTTCTTGGGATTTCAGGTTACTAGGATCAGGTGCCAACTACAAAGAGGGAGATTCCGGTCACTTGAATCTTTTCCTCGCATTCAGAATTTAACTTATAGTTATTTCCCGAACCGGTGTGATACAGATGCTTGCCATTAATGGTTTCAAAGCTAAATCCCTCTCACTGATACACCTTGTAATGGCTCGTACCTCTCACCTAGTATTTGCCATTCAAGGTGATTCTTACCATCGGATCATCCTTCACAAGCGAACAAGAGATAACAATTAGACCTCCATGGAGCAAGATTGCAAGCAATAAGAATCCATGGAATCCGAAAGCTTACCAAGTATTGGCTATTCATGGTAATCCTAGTTAACTTAAAATATAAAAACCAAAAACGGATCACACTTTCTCTTCATTAAAAACAGAAACAACAAAATCTCACACTTATGTAGCCGGAACCTTACTTAGCTTCCTTCACCCAAGAAACAAAAATCCTAGCCACTCATCCTCTGAGAAAACATCTCAGAGAATGTTTGGCTAGCAAGAAAATGAAAATGAAAGAGTAGGAAAAATAGAGCAAGGCTCTGTATATTCTATATATTGATCGATTCTACATACTTATATATCTATATATTTTACAATGGATGCAAGGGAATATATATAGAGAAGTTTTTCCAACCTTCCTAGCTAAGAAATCTTATGGTTGGTGGATTACAAGGATAAAAATGGAAATTTATACAAAAATATCTGAAGAAAAGATCTAAAAGAGTCGGTGCACAAATATCCCAGTTCGCATGTAGATTTCGCACGTTGCATGGTGACTTGCGAAAATCTCGCAAGTTGATTTCGCAACTTGGAATCCATTTTCGCATGTTGAGCTCCAAGTTCGCAAGTTGCAAAATCACTTCTCAAGTTGGGCTTCTCTATGACTGTGCGGCTGTATTCCATTTCCATTTCGCAAGGTAGGCTTTAATTTCGCACGTTGGAGTTCCAAATTCGCAAGATGCGAATTTGTCCTTCAGCTGGATGCAGTTTTCTTGTGAAGGCCATATCTTCCACATCTCAGCTCTAATTCATACATTGTTTGAAGCGTTGGATTCTTGACTTCCTGAGCTTTGAAATGGTATATAGCATGTAGAAAATGGACTTCGGGAAGTGCTCCAAAAGTGTGAAAGAAGACTGCAGCTGCTGTCCTCTGTTTTCTTCACCCTGTTTTTCCTCTCTCCATTGTTCTTTCCTTGCATACTTTGAACGACTTTTGCAAAGGGCTATGGAGCTCCAAAGCTTGGTTCTTCATGAATTTGAGCTTCTAAAAGCTTTGCCATGAACTATATACAGCTCTACCTCATTCTTGGATTGCTTTGGTGTAGCTAAAAGCTATCAAAAACACCAAAACTTAACACAATTTGATTAGAAACGATTGCAAGGGTCCTTAACATGTCAATTGAGTTAAAAGGAAATAATTACTACTCAAGAGTGTTTAAAAGAGTTAATTACAAGGTACAAGATAGCACTTTTTGAGTAGTAATCACTCCCCCCAACCGACATATTGCTAGTCCCTTAGCAATGAAGGAGAGAGAAAAACAAAAATAAAACTAATAAATTTACAAAATCATGTTGATCACTCCAAAAAATGTTTAAGTGACATGACTGATCAAACTCTCACATGGAACATGAAAGAAATAAAACTCAAACTTCAATAGGAGCTATCAAATAATTTGCCTAGTCACAATTCATAAAGAGTAGCCATTATGCAAATTTAATCTTCAAAATAATTTCCACTCCCAAATGTCCAATCCTTACTCTTCCACAAAAATCTATGTGTTATTTATTAGTTTTCGGATATAGTATGTCAAACTAATCTCTCCCCTCAACCTAGTTCTTTTCAAAGCTTAGCAAACTAATCAACCTCCAATAGGCTAAGAACGCACCTCTTTTCTTTCACAATTTTTTTCTTGTAGGAGTGCAAAGCTTAAAGGCATTCTTTTCTAAATTGTCCATGTAACGGGGGTCCATCAATGACTCCTAACCAATCAAGGTTTAGGGCATCAAGCTTTAAGGATCTTTCAACCACTAACTCCTTTGATTTCACCTCGGACTTTTGAGAATGAATTTTTAATACCCAAGCACCTACAATATGCTAAAATCCACCTATTCACCCATGTAACGAGCATTGAGGTCGGTGACTCCCAACCGATGAAGGCTTAGGGCACCAGGTTTTAAAGATTTTCACCATATACCCCTCAGACCTTGCTCGAGTTTCAAGGCAAGTAAAACATTTTTCTTTTTCTTTCTTTTTCCAAAGGCTCATTGGCCTTTTATAAGGTGTCTCAACACTATTAAAATGAGGTCAAAGGTACCAGTCTAAATTTTCCTAAGTCAAGGGGAAAATAGTTTTTCATCTTATAAATGGAACCTAGTGTGCATGGTGTGTGATAAGCTTAAAGTGGAAGAAATAAGGTTGTAATCAATAGGAGTTCAATAATTCATCAACTTTAATAAACATAATACAAACTCTAAGTTTCAAGTAAAAAGACAAAAATTTAATTTCTCCCATTTCATTTTGAAATTTTTTCCTTAATAACCATGGAGAGTATTCCAAAAAACTTTAAAAAATTTTAAAAATTAAGCAAAAAGCAACTAAATTACCAAAATAACTTAGCATTAGTAACAAAACTTCCTTCCTCAACTCTCCCCCTAACCAAGCTGAACATTGTCCTCAATGTTTCGAGAGCGATTAAAAAAAAATAAAGGAAGGAAGTGGTACCTCCTGAGTGGCATTGAGTCTGAGTCGTATAGGAGAAACCACATGTTTTAAAAAAAAACAAAAGATTCAGTGAGTAGAGGAAATAGAAAAATGCCAAGTTTAAACAAAAATGATGTCTATATATTAATCTGAGAAAATAGAATATAATATATGATCATGCAATACATCCAATCCTAGAATATAAAACATCAAACATGGAATTATCTATATTAATATAATAAGTAAATACAAAAATTAAAGAGATGATCAAGTAGTGGTAGGGTCCTGTGGAGATATGGCTCTATGGTGGCCTTCTGAGTGGGTTGGGTCAGGACATTGACCTCTGTTGTGGTAGTCTCCTTAGGTGGCGTAGTCTTCTTAACTAGAGCTCTCAGCTGGAGCTATAGGCTGTGATGGTTTAGGGAGGTCAGAAATAGAGTGAGAGGCTTCATGTGTGTGATCCCAGGGTGCACGGGGCTCTCCTCTAGTCTTGGCCATGGCTGAAATAGAGAAAGGTGGGGATTCTTGATTTTCAAAGAGTTCTCAAATGGTGCACGAGGGTGTTCTCTCCTCTAATGCATGTTCCTGAGGCTTCAAATAGAGAGGGAGGGGCGGAATTTGGATGGTCACACGTTTAAAAACTCTTTCGGAAGTTGAAATGGCTTTTAGGAATGAAAAACAGACTCGTGGGTGTTTAAAAATGGGTTTAAAAGATAATTGGTCATTTTCGCACTTCAAAAAAAAATTTCGCACCTTGGAAAGGATTTTTCGCACTTTGGATTTCAAGGTGCGAAATTTTCGCACCATGTTTTGATTTTCGCACTCGAATTCGCACAGTGCGAAATTTTTCGCACCTTGTTTCGCACTGTGTTAAACCGTTTCACTACTTGAGGTGATGGCACTCATGTGGCAGAGGGGTGGTTCGCACTGTGCGAAATTTTTTGCACCTTGATTCGCACTGTGTGAAATTTTTTTTTCAGCTTGGCGCAGTTTTCTTGTAATGACCATAACTTTTTCGTTTCAACTCCGATTTGGACACCGTTGGACTTCTGACTTCCCGAGCTTCGAAACGGTATATAGTATGTATAAAATGGACTCGATGAAGTGCTCCAAATATGTCCCGAAGTGGCAATAGAACCAATGGCCAGAATTCTCTCTTCTTTTCCTTTTCTTTCATCAATTTTTTTTTTTGACAGTACACCCAATTGTTTTGCAGTCCCTCCTGCAATGATCATCCAAAAACTTATGTTAAATGAAAACTAATTAAAATTAAAGCATTGAAATCAAAATTAAAACAAGTAATAAAGCAAAAAGATATGGACTAGCTAGTCTTTAGAAAGACTAAGTCCATGAAAAAAATGTTATCCTATTTCAGCTTGCCCGGATCCCATATGAAGTTAGCATCCTTCATTAGAGATTTGCATTGTATGATGGCAATGGAAACAATTCCCTTTCTCTTTCCTTTAATTTCCTCCCTCTTCTTTTTCTCTATTTCATTCTCTGTTTCATGCTCTTGTTTGGATGTGGCCAAATCAACCTCTTTACCACTCCTTAGAGTGATCATGACTTTAACGTCTCTCACTTGTGAAGATTCTCTCTTATGAGCCTTGAGATTGGTGAGACTTGAGATTGAGTATTGGAGATTATCTATATTTTGAGATAGATCATTTTGTATTTAATCCATCATTTTATTCAATGAACTCTCTACACTGTCAATTCTTTGACTGAGCTGAGCATTGATGGATTTCTGAGCTCCGACAAAGTCTCCCCCGACCTTGCTAAGATTCACTATAGCTTGTTCAAGGTTCGAGGCTTGCTGAGGTGCTTCAGCAGGTTGCCGGTACTGAGGTGGCTGTGGTTTCCAAGAGAAATTTGGATGGTCCCTCCAATTGGAATTGTAGGTGTTGCAATCACCAAACATTTCCCTCACCACTGGAATGGTAAGACACTCTTCCACCAAGTGCTCATAAAATAGACAAATGGCTTAAGGTATAGCTTGCAATGGTGTCTAAGAGATGGCTTGCATTTCTTGCATTTTTTTCATTTCTAGCTCTTCCAATCTCCTTGCCATAGCTGCAATCTTTGTCTTCATGTCTATGCTTTCATTCAAAATATACAACTCACCCTTAGCATTAGGTTGAGACGTCATTCTCCCCATATTTTGAGCATTTGGTTCATCCCATCCTCTTGAAACTTTAGCCACATAACTTATAAAGTTCATGGCTTCCTCTGCTATCTCGTATTCAATATGACATGCACAACTAGCAATTTGTGAATTAAAAATAGTGAAAACAAAAGAAAAACAATTCTAAAAAAAATTAAGACTAATTAAAACTAGCTGAAAGGTACACTAAAACATAGATAAAGAAAAAGAACAATTTAAGAGTTACAAAAACAAAAGAAAAATCACCAAACTTGTGATGAAGATCACAAGTGTTCTTAAAAGATCATATCATTGCAAAGTGGCACCATCCCCGGCAACGGCGCCATTTGATTCGTGCCCGATTGGTGTTCCAATTGATTCAACTCAATTGATGTGCTTTGATCTGAATCCTCATATGGAGTAATCAACAAAATTTATAAACCTATTTCACCATATACCGGGGTAGCATTTAGCTAGCATAGTATAGTGGCTTTAAGATCGTCCACAGAGATGGGTTTTCACTTCGCAATTGATATTAGTTCAAAAACTGAATTGGTGCTTTTTCTTTTCTTTGTTAGCTTTAAAAGAAGACATAAGTTTGAATGAAAACGGATGGTATTAAGCTAACCTAACATAAAGTAACTAAAATTAACTAGAAAGAAATTAGAAAGAAAGATGTTTCTTGGGATTTCAGGTTACTAGGATCAAGTGCCAACTACAAAGAGGGAGATTCCGGTCACTTGAATCTTTTCCTCGCATTCGGAATTTAACCTATAGTTATTTCCAGAACCGGTGTGATAGAGATGCTTGCCATTAATGGTTTCAACGCTAAATCCCTCTCACTGATACACCTTGCAATGGCTCGTACCTCTCACCTAGTATTTGCCATTCAAGGTGATTCTTACCATCGGATCATCCTTCACAAGCGAACAAGAGATAACAATTAGACCTCCATGGAGCAAGATTGCAAGCAATAAGAATCCATGGAATCCGAAAGCTTACCAAGTATTGGCTATTCATGGTAATCCTAGTTAACTTAAAATATAAAAACCAAAAACGGATCACACTTTCTCTTCATTAAAAACGGAAACAACAAAATCTCACACTTATGTAGCCGGAACCTTACTTAGCTTCCTTCACCCAAGAAACAAAAATCCAAGCCACTCATCCTCTAAGAAAACATCTCAGAGAATGTTTGGCTAGCAAGAAAATGAAAATGAAAGAGAAGGAAAAACAGAGCAAGGCTCTGAATATTCTATATATTGATCGATTCTATATACTTATATATCTATATATTTTACAATGGATGCAAGGGAATATATATAGAGAAGTTTTACCAACCTTCCTAGCTAAGAAATCTTATGGTTGGTGGATTACAAGGAGAAAAATGGAAATTTATCCAAAAATATATGAAGAAAAGATCTAAAAGAGTCAATGCACAAATATCCCAGTTCGCATGTAGATTTCGCACATTGCATGGTGACTTGCGAAAATCTCGCAAGTTGATCTCACAACTTGGAATCCATTTTCGCACGTTGAGCTCCAAGTTCACAAGTTGCAAAATCACTTTCACAAGTTGGGCTTCTCTGTGACTGTGCGGCTGTATTCCATTTCCATTTCGCAAGGTAGGCTTTAATTTCGCACGTTGGAGTTCCAAATTCGCAAGATGCGATTTGTCCTTCAGCTGGATGCAGTTGTCTTGCAAAGGCCATATCTTCAACATTTCAGCTCCAATTCATACGTCGTTTGAAGCGTTGGATTCTTGACTTCCTGAACTTTGAAATGGTATATAGCATATAGAAAATGGACTTCGGGAAGTGCTCCAAAAGTGCGAAAGAAGACTGCAGCTGCTGTCCTCTGTTTTCTTCACTCTGTTTTTCCTCTCTCCGTTGTTCTTTCCTTGCATACTTTGAACGACTTTGGCAAAGGGCTATGGAGCTCCAAAGCTTGGTTCTTCATGAATTTGAGCTTCCAAAAGCTTTGCCATGAACTATATACAGCTCTACCTCATTCTTGGATTGCTTTGGTGTAGCTAAAAGCTATCAAAAACACCAAAACTTAACACAATTTGATTAGAAACGATTGCAAGGGTCCTTAACATGTCAATTGAGTTAAAAGGTAATAATTACTACTCAAGAGTGTTTAAAAGAGTTAATTACAATCTACAAAATAGCACTTTTTAAGTAGTAATCAATCATGAACAAAGGACTATAGATACTATGAACTTCTCACGATTATGGTTGACATGAATGACCCTGGGTCGTGAGCTTAGGGCTTTAGATGCTATGAACAGTTCAGGGCTATCAATGACATGAGCCAATCCGAGTCGTGACCTTAAGGCTCTAGATGCTATGAAAACTCAAGGCAGCCGAAGACATGAAAGACTCTAGGTCATGAGCTCAATCCACTATATTCTATTATTATCTCAAGGCTGTGGAATACATGAACAACCCTAGGTCTTTAGTTCAAGGCTCTAGATGTTATGAACAACCCAAGGTTGTGGTTGACATGAACAACATAAGGCCATTAGGTCAAGGGTTTAGATTCTGTGAACAACTCAAGGCTTCCGATGATGTGAACCACTCTAAGTCTTTAGATTAGGGCTTTAAATGCTATGAACAACTCTGGGTTGTCGATGATGCAAAAGGCTCTAGGTCGTGAGCTCAAGGCTCATGATTCTATGAAGAGCTCAAGACTGTGGATGACATGAACGACTCTGCGTTGTGAGCTGAGAGCACTAGATGCTATGAACAACTTTGTGCTATGGTTGAAATGATCAAATCCCGATTGGGAAATCAAAGCTCTAGATGTTATTAACAGCTTAGGGCTATTGATGACATAAAAGACTACGGGTCGTCAGCTCAAGGCTCTTGATGCTATGAATAGCTCAAAACTATGGATGACATCAGCTACTCTGAGTCATGAGCTTAGGGCTTTAAATACTATGAATAGCTCCGAGTTGTGAATGACATTAGCTACTTTAGGTCGTCATAGCAGGGCTTTAAATGCTATGAACAGGTCTGAGCTATGGTTGACATGAATAACTCTGGGTCATGAGCTCAGAGCACTAGATGTTATGGACCACTATGGGATATGGATAACATAGGCTACTCTGGGTAATAAGCTAAGGGCTCTTGATGTTATTTACAACTCTAGGTTGTGGCTAACATGAATAACTTTGGGTTGTGAGCTTAGGGCTCTAGATGTTATTAATAACTTATGGTTATGGATAGCATGAGATACTCTGGTTCATGAGTTTAGGGATCTAGATGCTATGAACAACTCTCAGCTTTAGTTGACATGAACGAATCTCAATCGTGGGCTCCAGCCTCTTGATATTATAAACAACTTAAGAATGTCGATGACATGAAATACTACGAGTCATGAGCTCAGGGCTCTTGATGCTATGAACAACTCAGGGCTATGGATTACATGATCTACTCTAGGTTTTGAGCTCAAGGCTCTAGATGCTATGAGCAACTCTAGCTATGGTTGACTTGAACGTCTCCATGTCATAAGCTTTGGACTTTAAATGCTATGAACAGCTTAGGTTTATTGATGACATGAAAGACTCTAGGTCATGAGCTTAGGGCTCTAAATGCTATGAACACCTCAAGGTGATACATGACATGAATGTCTTGGGGTTCTGAGCTAAGGGCTATAGATACTATGAACATCTCAGGGATGTGGTTGAAATGAATGACTCAGGGTCATAAGCTCAAGGCTATAGGTACTATGAACATCTTAGGATTGTGGTTGACATGAGTGACTCTAGATTATGAGCTCAAGGCTTTAGATGCTATGAAAAGCTTAGGGTTGTCAATGGCATGAGCCACTCTGGGTTATGAGCTCAAGGCTTTAGATGCTATGAATAGCTCTAGGTTGTGGTTTACATGAATGACTCCGAGTTGTGAGCTCAAGCCTCTAGATTTTACAAACATCTCAGGGATGTGGATGACATGAATGACTCTAGGTCTTGAGCTCAAGGCTCTAAATGCTATGAACAATGCCAAGCTATAGCTGAGATGAACGAGACTAGGTCGTGAGCTGAAGGCTTTAAATGCTTTTAATAGCTCTGGGTTGTTAATGATATGAAAGACTCTGGGTCATGAGTTTAAGGCTAATGATTCTACGAATAGATCAAGGCTATGGATGACATAAATGAATCGAGGTTAAGAGCTCGGGGCCCTAGATGCAATGAACAACTATGGGTTATGGTTGACATGAAAGACTCAAGGTCATGAGCTTAGGGCTTTAGATGCTATAAACAGTTCAGGGCTATGATGACATGAGCCACTATGGGTCTTATGCTCAAGCCTTTAGAGGATATGAACAACTCAGGGTTATGGTCGACATGAATGACTCTGGGTCATGAGCTCGGGTCTCTAGATGCTATGAATAGCTACGAGCAATGGATGACATGAAAAACTCTGGGTCGTGAGCTCAACGCACTAGATTCTATGAATAGGTCAAGGTTGTGCATGACATGAACAACTCTAGGTCTGAGCTCAGGGCCTTGGATGTAATGAACGAATCTGGCTTGTGGTTGACATGAAAGATTCTGGGTCATGAGCTCAAGGCTCTAGATGTCATGAACAGCTCAAGGATGTGAAATACATAAGCCACTCTAGGTCTTGAGCTCAGGGTTGTAGATGTTATGAATAGCTTAGGCTTATGGTTGACATGAATGACTTCAGGTTCTTAGCTCATGGCTTTAGATGCTATCAACAACTCAGGGTCGTCGATGAAATGAGACACACTTAGGCATGAGCTCAGGGCTTTAGATGCTACGAACAGCTTTGGAATGTGGTTGAGATGAACGACTTCTGGTTGTGAGCTGAGGGCTTTAGATGCTATGAACAACATTGGGCTATTAATGATAGGAAACACTTTGGGTCATGAACTTAGGGCCATTGATGCTATGAACAGTGGTGAATGACATGAACTCCTTTAGGTTATTTAGGGCCTTAGATTAAATGAACAACTATAGGTTTTTGTTGACATAAAGGACCTCGGGTCATCAATTCAAGGCTCTAGATGCCAGGAACAACTCTAGGATGTGGATGAGAAGATCCACTATAGGTTTTCAACTTAATGCACTAGATGCTATGAACAACTCTGGGATATAGTTGACATGAATGACTCCAAGTCGTGAGCTATGGGCTCCACATGCTATTAACAGCTTAGGGCACTAAATGACATGAGGTACTCCATTTTGTGAACTCAGGGCACTAGATGCAATGAATAACTTTGGGTTGTGGTAGACATGAATAACTCTAGGTCATGAGTTTAAGGCTTTAGATGCTATGAAAAACTCAAGGTTATTAATGACATGAAAGACTCCGGGTCATGAGCTCAAGGCCTTAGATGCAATGAAAAGTTCTAAGTTGTGGTTAACATATACGACTCTGGGTCATGAGCTCAGGCCCTTAGATGATATGAACAACTCTGGGTCGTGAGCTTAGGACTTTAGATGCACTTAACAACTTTAACAACTTTGGATTGTGGTTGACATGAATGACGTCGGGTAGTGAGCTCAAGGCTCTAGATGCTATGAATAGCTCAAGGCGGTGACATGAAAGACTCTAGGTTGTGAGCTTAGGGCTCTAAATTCTATGAACAACTTATTATTATGGATGATATCAATGACTAGGTTGTGAGCATAGGGCCCTTGATGCAATGAACAACTCTGGGTTGCACTTGACATGAACAACATTGGGTCGTAAGCTCAAAGCTCTAGATGCTATGAACAGTTAGGGTTGTGCGTGACATGCGTCACTTTGGGTCTTGAGCTCAAGGCTCTAGATTCTATGAATAGCTCAGGGCTATGGTTGACATGAATGTACCTGGGTCATGAGTTGAGGGCTTTAGATGCTATGAACAACTCAAAGCTATCGATGACATGAGCCTCTCTAGGCCGTGAGCTGAGGGCTTTAGATATTATGAACACCTCTAGGTTGTGGTTGACATAAACAACTCTAGGTCATGAGCTTAGGGCTCTAGATGCTATGAATAGCTTAGGGCTATCAATAACATGAAAGACTCCAGGTTGTGAGCTCAAGGCTCTAGATTCTATGAACAACTCAAGTCTGTCCATGACATGAAAGACTTTGGGTCATGAGTTCAAGGGTTTAGATTATATGAATAGCTTAATGTTGTGGACGATATGAATGAAACTGGGTCATGAGATTAGGGCCCTACTTGCAATGAAAAATGTTGGGTTGTGGGTTATCAATAACGGTGATGGTGACGGTAACAGTGATGGTGACGGTGACGGTAACGGTGATGGTGACAGTAACGGTGACGATGACGGTAATGGTGACGGTGACAGTAACAATGATGGTGACGGTAATAGTGGTTATAATATTAACGGTAATGGTGATGATAACGGTCACAATGATGGTAACAGGACCAATGATGGTAGCGATAATAGTGACGGTAATGGCAACAGTGACAGTAACGATGATAGTAATAGTGATAGTGACGGTAACAGTAATGATCATGGTGACAATAACAATCAGCGTGACAGTAACGGTGATGGTGACGGTGACGGTAATGGTAATGGTGATGATGATGGTAATGGTAACGGTGACAGTAACAGTGACGGTAATAGTGACACTAACAGTAACGATGACGATGACGGTGACGGTGGTAGTGATGATTATAGTGACGGTAATCGACACTGTGATGGTAACGGTCATAGTAACGGTGACAGTAATGGACATGGTCATGGCAACGATCATAGTAACAGTGACGGTAATGGTTACGATGATGGTAATGAAAACGGTGGTGGCAATAGTAACAATAACGAAAACTATGACAGTAATAGTAACAATAACGTTAACTGTAACAGTGACAATAATCGTAATGGTAACGGTAACAGTCCCGATGACAGTACTTGTAACTGTAATGGTAACGGTCACGGTAACAATGATGGTAAACATAATGGTAATGGTAACGGTAACGGTAACGGTGAAGGTAATGATAATGGTGACTGTAATGGTGATGGTAATGGTGATAGCACTGGTGATGGTAACTGTGATGGTGATAATAATGGTGAAGGTAATAGTGACGATCGTGGTTACGGTAACGATGACGATAATGGTGATGATCAAAGTAAAGGTGACAGTAATGATTACGATAACGATAACAGTAATGGTAACAGAAAATGTGATGGTAATAGTAATATAAATGGTAAAGGTAATGGTAACGGTAATGATAAACTAACCATAATGGTGACAATAACCGTAACGATAACGGTAACGATCATGGTAAAAGTGATGGTAAAAGTAATGGTAATGGTAATGATTACATTGATAGTAACGATGACGGTGACGGTGATAGTAACAATAAGGGTAATGGTAATGGTAATGGTGACGGTAACGGTGACGGAAATGGTCATGGTAACAATAACAATAATAGTAATAATGACGGTGACGATCACGATGGTGGTAATAGGGACGATAACGATAAAGGTGACTGTAATGGTTACGGTAACAATAATAGTAATGATGACGGTGACGATGACGGTGGTGGTACTAGGGACGATAACGATAAAGGTGACTGTAATGGTTACGATAACAGTTATGGTGATGGTAATGGTAACAGTAAGGGAAACGGTCAATGTGACGGTAACGACAGCAGTAACAATGACGGTGATGGTGGTGGTGGTAACAATGACGATAACAGTAAAGGTGATGGTAATGGTTACGGTAACTATTATGGTGACGATATAGGTAAAGGTGATGGTGATGGTGACTGTAACAGTAACGGTAAGTGTGATGATGATGATGACGGTAACGGTAACGATAATGGTCAGGATGATGGTAACGGTCACGATTAAGGTAACGATAACAATCACGTCCATGGTAATATTAACGGTAACGATAATGGTAATGGTGACGATATCGGTGACGGTGATGGTAACAATCACGATCACGGTAATGATCACAGTAACAGTGATGATAATGGTTACAATGATGGTAATGGTAATGATAATGGTAATGGTAACAGTAATGATAATGAAAATGGTGATGGAAAAAATTACGATAACCAGAAAGGTAACAGTAATAGTGCAAGTAATAGTAACAGTAACAGTAACGATGACAGTAACAGTAATGGTAATGGTAACGGTAATGGTAACGGTCATGAAAAAGGTGATTATAAAGGTGACAGTGACGATATTAATAACGGTAATTATAACAGTAATCGTGACGATAACGATGATGGAAACGGTCACGGTAACAATGATGGTCACGATAACGGTAATAATAGCGATGACGGTCACAGTGGCGGTAGTAGTGACAATAACGATAAGTTGATGGTAATGGTTACGATAATGATAAGGGTAATGTTGATGGTGAAGGTAACGGTTACGATAAGGGTTATGGTGACAATAACGATAACGGTAATGGTAACGGTGATGGTAACGATGACGGTGATGGTAACTATAACGGTAACGATAAGTGTGATGGTGATGATGAATATAACAGTAACGATAACCCTGATGGAAATGGTAACGGTAATAGTAACGGTGATAGTAACTATACCGGTAATGGTAACAGTGATGATAATGGTGATGGTAACAGTAACGGTGATGATAATGGCAACAATGATGGTAACGATGATGTTGACAATAACATTGATGATAACAATGACAGTAACGGTAACGATGACCGTAATAGTAACGGTAAGGGTGATGGTAGTGGTCATGATGACAATAACGGTGATGATGAAGGTAATGGTATCGATCATGGTCACGGTAAAGGTAACAGTGATGGTGACGATGACGATAGCACTAACTGTAACGGTAAGGGTAACGGTGATGATAATGGTGATGGTGATAGTAACGATGATAGTGATGGTAACAATATTGGTAAGGTGATGATAACGGTGACAGTAATGGTGACGATAACAGAGACTATAATAATCACGGTAACGGTGATGGTAATAGTGACTATAATAATAACGGTAACGATGATGAAAACGGTCACGATAATGGTGATGGTAATGGTGATAGTAACGGTGACGATAACGAAGACGATAACAGTGACAGTAACGATCATGGTTATGGTTACAGTAACGGTTACCGTAATGATAACGGTGAAGGTAACAGTAATGATAACAGTGACAGTAATGGTTACAATTACGGTGACAATCACTGTAACAGTGACTGTAATGGTAACGGTAACACTAACGGCATCGGTGATGGTTATGGTAATGGTGACAGTAACGGTCACGATCACGATAACAGTCATAATAATGGTGATGTTAACAGAGATGGTAATGATTACGATGACAGGAATGGTTCCGATGACCGTAATGGTAGTGGTAATGGTAATGGTAATTGCAATGGTAACTGTAATGGTAACGAAAACAATGATGGTAAAATAACTTTAATGGTAAATGTAATGGTAACAGTGATGGTCACAATAACGGTAACAGTAATGGTCACGATAACAGTAACAATGACGGTAATGGTAAGGCTGACGATAATGGTCATGGTGACAGTAATGGTGACGGTGAAGGTAACGGTAACGGTCATGGTCAATGTAACGATAACAATGATGGTAACACTAGCGATAACGATACTAGTGACGATAATGGTGATGGTGATTGTCACGATGATGATTACGGTGACAGTCACGATAACGGTGACGTTGATGGTAACAGTATCAGTAACGATGACGATAACAGTGTAGGTAATTGTAACAGTAACAGAGACCGTAACGAAGACGATAACTGTGACGATAACAATAACAGTAATGGTAACGGTAATAGTAATGATAACGGTGACAAAAACAGTCACGGTAATGGTAACGGTGATCTTAATGGTTACGGTAATTACGACGGTAATGGTGACGGTTACAATTATAGTAACGGTTACAATATCGGTAATGGTGAGGATAACAGTGACACTGACGGTAACAGTAATGGTGATAGTGACTGTAATGGTTACAGTTATGGTGATGGTCATTATAATGGTGACGGTAATGGTGACTATAATAGTAACGGTAACGATGACGGTTACGGTAATGGTGATGGTAACGGTCATGATCACAATAATGGTGATGACAATGGTGATAATAATGGTTACGATGACGATAATTGTAACGGTAATAGTAATAGTAATTATAATTGTAAGAAAACAGTAATGGTAAAAATAATAGTAATGGTAATAGTGACAATAATAATAACAATCACGATAATGGTCACACTAATGATGACAATAACAATATTGGTAATGGTAACAATAACGGTGATGGAAACTGTGACAGTAAAGGTGACGGTGATGGTAATGGTTACAGTTATGGTGATGATAACGGTGACGATAAAGGTGATAGTGATAGTAAGGAGATGGTAACGATTACGGTAACGATGACTGTAACGGTTACAATGATTGTAACGGTGACGGTGACTGTAACGGTAATGGTAAGGGTGATAGTGACGGTGACAGTAAGGATGATGATGACGATAACGGTGACTATAACCTTAACGATAATAGTAACGATGACGATAAAGGTGACGGTAAATACAATAGTGACGGTAACGGTGATGTTGATGATAACGATGATAATAACGATGACAGTAACGTTAATATGATGGTAACGGTAACGGTAATGATAATGGTAATAGTAACGGTAAGGGTGACGATAATGGTCATGATGACGGTAACGGTAACGATCACATTTAAGGTAATGATAACGATAATGGTAACAATGACTATAACGGTGATGATGATGGTAACAGTGACAATTACAATGATGGTAGCAATGACAATTGCGGTGATAGTAACGATTATGATAACAGTAACAGTGACGGTGATGGTAACAATCACGATCACAGTAACAGTCACAGTAATGGTGACGGTAATGGTTATGTGACGATAATGGTAACAGTAATAGTAACAGTAACTGTAACGATAATAACAATTGTAATTGGAACGAAAACGATGATAGTAAAAATTATGGTAATTGTAAAGGTAATGGTGATAGTGACGGTAATAGTGACAATAAAAGTAACGGTAATGGTAATAGTCACAATGAGGGTAACTGTAATGGTGATGGTAATTGTAACGATGACGATAATGGTGACGATAACGATGATGTTGGCGATAATAGTGACAATAACGATGATAGTAATGGTAACAATGACGGTAATTGTAATGGTAAGGGTGACGATAATGGTCATGATGAAGATAACGGTGACGGTGAAGGTAACGGTAACGGTCATGGTCACGGTAACGGTAACGATGACAGTAACAATGACGGTAACACTAACGGTAACTTTAAGGGTAACGGTGATGATAACGGTGATAATAATTGTTACAAAACGGCAATATTAATGGTAATGGTCACGGTACTGGTGACGGTAAAGGTGATGGTATAAGTGATAGAAACAATGACGGCAAAGGTGATAGTGACGGTTATGGTAACGGTGATGATAACTATTATGACAATGATTACGGTGACGGAAATGGTAATGGTCATTGTGACAATAACGGTAACAGTAACGATGACGGTGAGGTGATGGTAGCGGTTGCGATAACAGTGACGATAACGGTAAAGGTGATGGTAACGTTTACGATGACGGTAATGATAATGGTAACCGTAACAGCAACGGTAATGGTGACGGTGATTGTAACAATAACGATAAGGGTGGTGGTGAGGTTGATGATAACGGTAACGATAACGGTGATGACAACAGTATCGTGGAGGGTAATGATAATGGTAATGATGATGATAACGGTAACGGTAATCGTAACGGTGATGGTAAGCAAAACAGTGATGGTACCAGTGATGTTGATGATAATAGTGAAAATAATGGTGACAATAACGGTAACAATGACTATAATGGTAACGATAATGGTAATAGTAATGGTAAGGGTGATGATTACTATCAAAAAGTGCTATTTTATAGACCTAATTATAATGGTTTTAAGCACCTTTGTGTAGTAATCATATTCATTTAACCCAATTAATTCATTAAGGTCCTTTGTAATTGGTTTTAACCATTTTTGTGGCAAGTTTACATGTTTATATCAGCTTATGAATCAATTCAAGCATGCCAAATGATGGAGGAGCTACTTAGACAAGCCAAAAAAAGGAGAGAAGCAAAGAGAAGCAAAGAAAAGCAAAAGAAAAGCAAAGAGAAGCATGGAGGAAAACAGAGGACAGCAGCTGCAGTGTTCTTTGGCACTTTTGGAGCACTTCCCGAAGTCAATTTTTTACATGCTATATATCATTTTAAAGCTCAAGAAGTCAAGAATCCAACGCTTCAAACTGTGTACGATTTGGAGCTGAAACGAGGAAGTTATGACCTTCAGAAGAAAACTGCTTCAGGTGTGCGAAAATTTCGCACACCTTCTGAATGGTGTGCGAATTTCGCACACCTGTGCGAATTTCGCACCCCTGTGCGAAACCTCCCCTGTTTTGCCGACTCCACGCGAGATCTTTTCTTTTTAGATATTTTTGTATAAATTTCCATTCTTCTCCTTGTAATCCACCAATCATGAGATTTCTTAGCTAGGAAGGTTGGAAAAACTTCTCTATTTATACTCCTTTGCATCCGTTGAAACATATAAGTAATATACCCATATATATTGAAATATATCACAGAGCCTTGCTCTGTTTTCTCCTTCTCTTCTCTTTCTTATTTTCTTAGTAGCCAAACATCCTTGGTGGATGAAATCCCCAAGTATGAGAGGCTAAAACCTTTTAAGTTTCTCAAAGTATGGATGTTATGTGATGACTTGGATGCATTCCCATGGAAATTTCTCACACCCGGAAGGTAAGGTAGTTGTTTTTCATTAATGGTTCATTAATGCAAAGTTTAGTTTTTATTTCCATTAGACAACTTCCAATGGCCAATACTTGATAAGCTTTTGGATTTCTATCCATTAGTTATCTCCTACGAGTTATTGGAAGGTGAGGTTTTCAATTCCAAGTTTTGCATTAATCCATTAGAACCAATTTCAATGGCCATTGAAAGGTGAGTTTATCACCCGGAATGACTTTGAGTTGCCAATATTTGGTAAGCTTTTGGCTTTAGACCATTAGTTATCTCTTACGAGCCATTCAAAGGAAGTCTAAGGTGACTAACCATTGATGAAATTCACTACCATCTGTTTTGTCATTTTAAAGGATTAAAACTTGATTTGCTAAATCCATACCGGTTCGGGAAGCAAGCATCACCATAGTTGCAACCCCAACGCGAGGAGCCTATCCTGAGATTTCCAATTTGCATAAGAGCCAAAGCATAGCTATCCTATCTTTGAGAAACTTGTTTTTACACCCTTTCTTTTTAGTCTTTAATGTTAGCTTAAATTAGGTTAAATCTTTCTAAAACATTTACATCTTCTTTTAAAGCTAACATCCATAAGAAAATCACCTACTTTCCTAATTTGAATATCACTTGTGTTTGCGAAAACCCTTCCCAGTGAACGATCCTAGAACCACTATGCTATAGTAGATTGGCTACTTTAGTAATAGTATTTAAGGTATAAATTTTGTTGATACGCCTTTAAAGCTAAGCTACCATGAGTCGCATCAGGTGACGATAATGGTCATGATGATGGTGAAGGTAACGGTAATGGTCATGGTCACGGCAATGATGATGGTAACACTAACAATAATGATAACAATAACAGTGATGGTAATGACAATAGTGACGGTAACAGTGATGTTGACAATAATAGTGATGATAAAGATGATAGTAACAGTAATAATGATGGTAATAGTAATGATGATGGTAATGATCATGATAATAGTACTAGTAAGGGTGTCGATAATGGTCATTATGACGGTAATAATAATGGTGATGGTGAAGGTAACGGTAACGGTCACGGTCACGGTAATGGTAACGATGATGGTAACACTAACAATAATGGTAACAATGACGATGATGGTAACGGTGACGATAATGGTGACAATAATGATAACAATGATGGTAACGATAACGATGACGATAACAATAATGGTAAGGGTGACGATAATGGTCATGATGATGGTAATGGTGACAGTGAAGGTAACGGTAATGGTCACAGTCATAAACGGTCACGGTAATGATGACGATAACACTAACTGTAATGATAACGGTAATAGTGACAATAACGGTGACAATAATGGTAACGATAACAGTAACGATAATGGTGACAATAACAATAACGATAATGGTGACGGTAACAATAACGGTGACTGTAACGACAATAGTGACGGTAACAGTGATGTTGAGGATAACGGTAATAGTAATGGTAACAATGATGGTAACAATAACGATCACGGTAATAGTGATGTTGACGATAATAGTGACGATAATGGTGATAGTAATGGTAACAGTAACGGTAAGGGTGTCAATAATGGTCATTATGATGGTAATGATAACGATGACAGTGAAGGTAAAGGTAGCGGTCACGGTCACGATAACGGTAAGGATGATGGTAACACTAACGGTAATGGTAACAGTGACGATAACGGTGATGGTGATGGTAACAATGATGGTAATGGTGATAGTAACGGTTATTATAACTGTAACAGTGATCGTGATGAAAATAGTATTGGTAACGGTGATGGTAACAATATTGATAACGATCATGGTAACGCTGATGGTAATGGTAATGGTGAGGGTCACGATCACGGTAATAATGATGGTAACACTAATGGTAACTTTAACGATAATGGTAACGGTGACAGTGACAGTGATGGTAACGGTGACGGTGACAGTGATGGTAACGGTGACGGTGACAGTAATGGTAATGGTGATGATAACAGAGACAATAACGAAGATGGTAATGGTAACAGTCATATTAATGGAGACGAAAACGGTGATGGTAAAAGTGGCGGTGATGATTAGGCTAACAGTGACGGTATTGTTATGGTAACGGTTATAGTGACAGAAACAGTAATGGCAACTATGATGGTAATGGTAATGGTAATGGTGATGGTGAGGTGACAGTGGTGGTTACGGTAACAGTGACGATAATGGTTACGGTGATGGTGATGGTAACAATAATGGTAAGGGTGACGATAATGGTCATTATGATGGTAATGGTAACGGTGACGGTAACGGTAACTATGATGGTGAAGGTAACAGTAACGGTCACGATCACGGTAACGATGATGGTAACACTAATGGTAATGGTTACAGTGACGATAATAGTGATGGTGATAGTAACAATGACGATTATGGTGACGGTGACAGTGATGGTGACAGTAACGGTGACGGTAATGGTGATAGTAACGGTTACGATAACAGTAATGGTAACAGCAACGGTGATGGTGATGGTAAAGGTATCAGTAACGGTTACGGTAAATGACGGTAACGGAGATGGTAACATTAACAGTAACGATCACGGTAATAAAGATGGTAACAGTAACAGTAACGATCACGGTAATGGTGATGGTAACAATAATGGTAATGGTAATGGTAATGGTAATGGTAACGGTAATGGTCATGGTAAAGGTCACGGCCATGGTAAGGGCCATAGTCACAGTACTAGTAACCATTACAATAACGGTTGCCATAACGGTTATGGTAACTATTATGGAAACGGTTGCGGTAACAGTTATAGTGTTGGTAACATTAAGAGTGACGGTCATAGTAACGGTAAAGATAACTGTCATGGTGACGGTGACGATGACGGTAATGGTGATGGTAATAGTAACGATATTGGTAACAGTCACAATAATGGTTACGGTAAGTGTAACGGTAATGGTAACAATAATGGTGATCGTAATGATGACGGAAACGGTGACAGCAACGGCTATGGTGACGGTAACAGTAATGGTAATGGTAAAGGTTACGACAACAATTACGGTGAGGGTAATGGTAATGGTGATAGTGGCCGTAATGTTCAAGGTCACAGTCATGGTAACGATCACGGTGACTGTAAGGGTGACAGTCATGGTGAAAGTAATGATGACGTTTACAATAACGGTCACGGTCATGGTAACGATGATGATCATAGTGACGGTAACAATAACGGTAAACGGTAATGGTGACGGTAATGGTTATGGTAACAATAATGGGAACAGTAACGGTAAACATAACGGTGACGATAACAGTAACGGTAGTGATAAAGGTAATGGTGATGTTGACAATGATGGTAATGGTAATGGTGATGTTGACGGTGATGGTAACGGTAACAGTAACGATAACGATGACGGTAACGGTGACAGTAATAGTATCAAGGACGGTAATGGTAATGGTAATGGTGACGGCAAAGGGAATGGTGATGGTAACCATAGCAGTGACAGTAACGATGATGTTGACATTGATGTTAATAGTGACAGAACTGTGATAGTAATGGTAATGGTAACTATAACGAGAACGCTAACGATGATGGTAACGTCGATGGTAACAAATACGGTAATAGTGACGGTGACGGTAATGGTCACATTTACTATAACAATGACGGTAACGATGATGGTGACGGTAAAGGTAATAGTAATGATAACGGTGACGGTAATAGTAACGGTAACAGTAACGGTGACAGTGACGGTGATTGTAATGGTAACGGTAATAGTGACAGGACAATCATAGTTACGCTAATGGTGATAGTAACAGTCAAGGTCACAGTTACGGTGATGATAATGGTTACAGTGATGGTAATGATAAGGGTAACAAAAATGGTTATAGAAATGATGACGGTTACAGTAACGGTAATGATAAAGGTAATGGTAATGATAATAATAACTGTAACAGTGACAGTAATAGTAACGGTAATGGTAATGGTGATGGTAAAAGTAACGGTGACTGTGACGGTAACAATGACGAAAACTGTGTTGGTAACAGTGACGATGATAATAAGGGTGATGGTAACATTTACGATAATGGTTATTATGGTGACAATAACGATAATGGTAATGACGATAGTGATGGTGACACTGACTAAGACAATAACGAGAACGATAATGGTGACTATAACAATTACGCTTACGGTAATGATAACGGTGATAGTATCAGTAATGGTGATGGTAACGGTAAGGATAATGGTACCGGTAACGAGACGGAGATGGTAATGGTGATAGTAATGGTGATAGTGATGGTAATGGTAATGGTGATGGTAACGGCAACAATGACTGTAATGGTGACAATAACGATGATGATAACGGTGACGGTAACAGTTATAATAATGGTAACAGTAACGGTAACAGAAATGGTGATGGTGACGATGACGGTGACGATAATAGTATCTATAATGGTATCACTAATGGTGACGTGACGATCACTGTGATGCTGACAGTAACGGTGACGGTGATGGTGACGGTGACAATAATAGTTATGATAATCATCACGGTAACGGTAACGGTAACGAAAATAGTAACGATGACGATAACAGTGATGGTGATGGTGATAATAACAGTGACAATAACAGAGACGGTAATGGTAACGGTGATGGTATCGTTAATAGTAGCGGTATCGGTAACAGTAACGGTAATGGTGATGGTGATGGTAACAATGACAGTAATGGTTATAATAACGGCAATGGTTACTATAATGGTTCCGGTAACAATTATGGTAACGGTAACAATGATGGTAACAACATTGGTAATGGTGACAGTAACAAAAACGATAATGGTGTTGATAATGGTAATAATAACGATGACAGTGATGGTAACAGTAATGGTGATAGTAACAGTTATGATAACAGTAACGGTTACGACAATGATAACAGTTACGGTAATGGTAACGGTGGTGGTAATGGTAACGGTAACAATGACAGTAACAGTGATGGTGACGATTATGATGACGGTCACTGTAACGGTGATGGTAATGTTCACGGTAATAGTCACACTAACAGTTACGATATCGGTAACAGTAATGGTGACAGTGATGGTAACAGTGACATTCATGGTGAAGGTAACAGTGAAAGTAATGGTTACGATAATGGTAACAGTTATGGTAACATTAATGAAAACGGTAACGGTAAGAATGACAATAACAATGATGGTCATAGTATCGACAACAGTAACGGTGAACGTAACAATGATGATAATGGTAACTGTCACAATAACGGTCACTTTAACGGTTATGGTTATAGCAATTGTAATCATAACAGTGACGGTGACAGTAATGGTAATTGTAACGATAACGGTGATAGTGACGGTAGCGGTAATAATGACGGTAGCAGTGATGATAACGGTGACGAATAGTGATGGTAACGGTAACAATGACGGTAGTGGTGATGGTAACGGTTATGGTGACGGTAACGGTAACAATGATGGAAAAGTAACGGTAATGGTAACAGTGATGATCATTGTAATGGTAACTATCTCGGTAAAGGTGATGATAATAGTAATGGTAACAATTACAGTAATGGTTACGGTGACGATAACAGTAACGGTAATGATAACGATGAAGGTGACAGCGACGGTAACAGTAACGGTAACGATGATGGTGAGGATGATAGTAACGGTAACGGTAACAGTGACGGTAACAGTGATAGTTAGGGTACTGGTGAAGATGACAGTCACAGTCATGGTAACAGTCACAGTACTGATGATGATAAAGCTGATGATAATTGTTACGGTGACGGCAACGATAATGGTAATAGTAATAGTAATGGTGACGGTAATAGTAATGGTAATGGTAACAGTATCAGTAACCGTAATGGTAATGATCATTATAACGATGACGGTAAGAGTAATGAAAATGGTCACGGTAACGATGATGATAACAGTTATAGTAACGATTACAATAACGGTTAATGTGACGATAACAGTAACAGTAAGGATAACGATGAAGGTGATGGTGACGGTAACGGTAACTGTAATGGTGACGGTGATGGTGACGATGATGGTAATGATAACAGTGAGGATGACGGTAACTGTAACAGTAACAGTGACGGTAACAGTGACGGTAACAGTGACAATGAGGATGACGGTAACTGTAACAGCAATAGTGATGGTAATAGTGAGAGTTACGATACTGGTGACGATTACGGTCACGATCATGGTAACGATCATAGTAATGATGATGGTAAAGCTGACGATAATTGTTACGGTGACGGTAATATATACGGTAACGGTATTAGTAAAAGTATCAGTAACCGTAATGGTAACAATGATGGTAATAGTAACAGCAATGGTCACGATAATGGTGATGAAAACGATGATGGTAATAGTGATTATAACGATAATAGTGATTGTAATGGTGACGGTAAAGATGATGATTATTCTAACAGTAATTAAAACAGTCATGGTAACGACGGTGATAACAATAACAATAATGGTAACAGTAACGATGATGGTAACGGTGATAGAAAAAGTGACGAAAACGGTGATAGTGATGATGATGGTAACAATGAAAGTAATGGTGATGGTAACTGTTAGGCTGACATAACAGTAACGGTGACGGTGACAGTAATGATAATGGTAACGGTAATGGTAATGGTAACGGTGACAATAACGGTAACAGTAACGGTGATTGTAATGGTGAAATTAACGGTCACTGTCATAATCATGGTAACGCTGACGGTAACGGTTACGGTGGCGATAATGGTAACAGTGATGGTGTAATAACGATAACGGTGACAATGACAATGATAGTGACAGTGGCGGTAACATTCGCAGTTATGGTAACAATAACAGTGATGATAACAGTGATGGTAACGGTTACAACAACAGTTACGATAACGATTATGGTACCGATAGCAGTAAGCGTGACGATGACAGTAACGGTATCGTGGGTGGCAATGATGATGGTAACGGTGACGCTGACGGTAATGGTAATGGTAATAGTAACGATGACGGTAATCATAACGGTAGCGATAACGATGACGATAACAGTGATGGTAACAGTAACAATGACGATAACAACGATAGTGACGATAATGATGATAGTAATGGTAATGATGTCAGTAATAGTAATGGTAAGGGTGATGATAATGGTCATGATGATGGTAACGGTGACGGTGATGGCAACCGTAACAATTACAATGGCGGTCATGGTAACGGTGACAATAATGGTTATGATAACGGTAACAGTAATAGTAACGATGACGATAATAGTATTGCTAACGACCACGATAACAGTGACGATAATGGTGATGGTAACAGTGTGGGTAACGATAACCGTAAAGGTAATGGAGACTATAAAATGATGGTGATGGTAAGGGTGATAGTATCGATTATGATGACCGTAATGGTAATAGTAACAGTTACGGTAACGATGATGGTCATAATAACGGTAATGGTGATGGTAATAGTGATGGTAATGGTGACGGTAATAGTGATAGTAACGGTGACGATAACGATGACGCAAACGGTGATGGTGACAGTCAGAGTGACAGTCACTATGACGGTAACAGTAACGATGATGCTAACAATAATGGTGACAATAACAGTAATGGTAAAGATAATGGTAATGGTAACAATAACGATGATGGTGATCGTAACGGTAATAGTATGTCCATAATAGTACCAGTGATGTGAACAGTTATGGTAACGGTAATGGTAACAATGATAGAAACAGTAACGGTAACGATAATGGTGGCAGTAACAGTAACGGTGACGATAATGATTACGGAAATGATAACAATGATGGAAATGGTGACAACAACAGTGATGAAAATGGTGACAATGATGATAACGGTGATGGTAATGGTGATGATAACAGTAACGATAATAGTGATGGTTACGATGATGGCAAGAATAACATAAATAATAACGGTAATGGTAATGGTAACGTTGACCTTAATAGTGACGGTAACGGTAACAGCGATGGTAACAGTATGGATAACAGTCACGGTAATGCTAATGCTAACAATAAAGTTCACGATTATGATAACGGTAACGGTGATGATAACGGTAAAAGTAAGAGTCATAGTAACGGTAACAGTCACAGTAATGATCATGGTCATGGTGTTGATAACTGTGACGGTGACAGTAACGTTGATGGTAACATTAACGGCCATGATAATGGTTATGGTAACAGTTCTGGTGAAGGTAACGATAATGGTGATGCTAAGTTTAATGGTGACGGTGATAGTAACAGTTATGGTGACAAACATAGTAACGATAACGGTTACAGTAACGTTGACGGTAATAAAAGCGAAAACAAAAATGGTAATGGTAAGTGTAACATGACGGTAATGGTAACGGTGACTGTAATGGTAACGGTGACGGTAATGGTGATGATAAAAGTATCGAAGATGGTCATAGTAATGGTAATGGTAACGATAACAATAACGGTCAGGGTAACGGTGACGGTGATGATAACGGTAACGGTGATGATGATGTTGACAGTAATAGTGATGGTAACAGTGATAGTAACCGTAATGGTGACGGTAACGGCGATAGTAATTGTAACGGTGACGTTAATGGTGATAATAACATTAACGGTGACAGTAACGGTAATGGTGACTGTGATGGTGATGGTAACGGTAACAGTGACGGTCACAGTGATGGAAATGGTAATGATAAAGGTAATGGTGATGGTAACAGTAACGATGAGGATAACTGTGACTATAACGGTAATGGAGACGGTCACGATAACTGTTATGGTGACGGTAACGATTACAGTGATGATAATTGTAATGGTGACTGTAATGGTAACGGTAACATTAACGGTGATGGTAACAGTAATGGAAATGGTAACTGTAACGGTAATGGTGATGATTACGGTAATGGTAATGGTAACGATAATGGTCATGGTGATGATAAAGGTGATGATGATGGTAACGGCGACAATGATGGTAATGGTAACAGTGACAGCGACAGTAATGGCCATTACGGTGATGGTCATGGTAACGATAAGGGTAACAATAACAATGACGATGACGGTGACAGTTAGGATGATTGTACCAATAACAGTAACAGTGTTGGTCACGGTATTGGTGAGGGTAACAGTCACTGTATCGATAACAGTCATAGAATGATGAGATTAACGATAACCGTATCAGTGATGGTAACGGTGACAGTGATGGTGACGGTCACGATGATGATCACATTAATGGTCATGGTAATGGTGATGGTGATAGTAATGGTAATGGTAACGGTGACGGTGATGGTGATGGTAACGGTGATGGTAACAGTAACGATAACGGTGATGATAACGGTAAAGGTAACAATGACGTAACGATTACGGTAACAGTTATGGTGATAGTGACAGTAATGGTAACGATAACAGTAACGGTAGCGGTAACAGTGATGGTAACGATAAAGGATAACGGTAATAGTGACGGTCACAGTAACGGTAACAGTAATGGTCATGGTAATGGTGAAGGTAACCTGCACTATATCGGTAATGTCATAGAATGAATAAAGTAAGGGTAACAGTATTAGTGACAGTAACTGTGATGGTGATGGTGATGGTGATGGTAACAGTGACTGTAACAATGATGGTAACGATAAAGGTAACGGTAACGGTGATGATAACGGTAACAGTAATAGTGATGGTAATAGTAATGACCCGATAACGATGACGGTGATAGTAACGATTATGGTAACAGTTACGATGACGGTGAGATAACTATATTGAATACGGTAAAGGTAATGGTGCTGGTAACAATAACGATAACAATGTGGGTAATGATAACGGTGACAGTAACGGTAATGGTGACACTATAAGAAAAAAGGCCACTGTTGATAGTTTTTTGCCGTTAAGATAAGATATATCTGTCAAGACAGGTTACTATTTGTATATGTCATCTATGCCAGTGTCAAGAAAAGTTTAAAGCTAGCTTGACATATACATATGTCAAGATTTCTCTATTTCTACTAATGATGAAATCTTAATAGTATGATATCTATCAATGTTTCTTTTACTTCTGTCAATGTTGAATTTAACATATGACAAGATTACTTGATCTTATGTCAAGGTTAACTTACGCTTTTGTTAAGGTTACTCCAACAAGTGTCAAGGTCAGACGTCATATATGTCATGATTAATCCCACATATGTCAAGATTTATAAATATATATGTCAAGGTTAGATTTTATATATATCATAATTGTTTTACATATGTCAATGTTTTGTATCACATATGTCATAGTTGCCACTGCACATGTCAATATTGGGCATGAGCCATATGTCAATATAACTTATGAAAATTTTAATATTATTTTATTAAAATTTTTATTTTTTAATGGAAAATGAACATGTTATATACCATATGAAACCTATCTCAAAATTAAATTTGGTATTTTTTTAATTATGCTAATCACAATCAAGTCCCGAAAATAATTTAAATAAATTACTATTTAAGAAAAAAATCATTACATATACATTAAATATTGAGAACACAATTCAATAAATGTTTTTCAAGTACCTCTCTATTTTCTATATACAAACAAAACCTAGCTAAAAACATTCAATTAAAATAATATACAAACTTAAATTGAAAAGTACAACATTATCTTCATAAGAAGTGATCTTTGGTTCTGCATCATTGTCTTCTTCTTGATGTATTTCTTAGATACCTAGTAGAATAAACACAAAATTAATATAAAATTAAGTAACAAATACCAAAAAATTAAAAGATTTTTTCATAGGATAGTAAATATACTAACCTTCAATATCACAAAAATAAAATAAATACACCTATTGACCTTTAATATTATCAATTGTAATTGAATTGATTTTGTGATTCTAGATTCAATGTAAAACACGGTGGATATTCAAACTCACATATCCTCCAGGATGAAGCCTCATCCATACTTATCTCTTGCTTGAAGCCCAATCAATGGTGAAGCATGACCTCAACAATCCTAAGGTTCAACAAAACTCCATGGCTCTCAAAGAACCAACCTGCTTATGTGTGCCTAATACTCTTATTATTGGGCTCAACCAAATGAAACACCAAGCCCAAGTAATAAAATATTATAACATCAAACCCATGCACCAAATATTTGAAGCCCAATCATAAAGCAAATGAGACCCAAGCCCATATAAAAATTAAATTAAAACTACCTCAACAAGTACTGTAGAGATCCAAGGAAACTTACCTACGTCTCTTGTAGCCCTAAGATGAACGAAGTGGCAACCATGGAGATGGTGGTGTTGATGTCAGTCCAACAAAATTCAATGGGTAGTGCAGGAGGTACCAAGGCTGTGGGCTGCAACAATGGTGGCTATGATGGTGATGGAACATCAAGAATCACATCGGGGTTATGTGAAACATTGGGAAGCATGTTTGAGTCGTAGTGAACATGGGAACAATAGCCATGGGGGAATATAAAGATGGTGGCATGGTGGGTGTGGGACTCATGGATGGTAACAACAGAGGAGATGGAGGTGGTGGCGTAGAGGCTGCCATGAATATGAGGATGAGAGGATGAAAAAAAAAAAAAAAAAAAAAAAAAAAAAAAAAAAAAAAGAAGAAAAAAAATAGGAAAAGAAGAGAAAAAGGAAGATGGGGAAGATGGAGCGGCTGTAAGTGGAAGGAAATGGAATAGAAAGGAAAAAAAAAAAACTTATTTATTAAGCTTTTTTTAATGGCTCAGGCAAAAACATAAATGTAATGGGCCCAAACTAAATAAAACAGGCTTAAAATATTTTAAAAGAAATGGGTCAATGGATTGATTTTACAAATAGTTATAATACCTAAATACTAATTAAGTTATTCTTAGTAGATTTAATGTCTAATTAAACACAAAAAATAATTTAATTACCTAATACTTGTGAGACCTCAACCCAAGTTAGTGGCAATATATTTTAATTCCAACAATTAGAAATATAGAGACATAACTTAGTGTCTTATCCAAAATATTAGAATAAGATTATAGGTATAGTTTTCAATATATTGATATTCTTTTTTAAATGGAAACATTATCTTATCCTTTTTAATCACAAATTTCTATTCAAAATAATAATGAATATGCTTGTAAAAACTACCAAAATTTGATAAAATTGCCTTAAATTAGGATTTTGTTTTTCAATAACTCAACTTTAATAAATTAAAATAAAATAGGCTTATTTTCACTTACAAATATATGTTAAAGTGACGGTACCAAATATTCTAATCTTAAAACATTAATTTATTAAATATTTATTAACTTACAAATTTCTATTAAGGTTGTGTCATTATAAACCATATAAAAATTTAGCAAATGCATGTATGTCATTATTACTTTTATTTAGATAGAAAAGATTAACTATACTTTGACTAATGAATTTTTAGTCAAGATTGCATATCATTAAACCAAGAAAAATTTAGCAAATAATATATATGTCATTATTGCTTTCATTTTGGTACCTTGACATATGAACATATTAATTATAGATTGACTTATAAATTATTTGTCAAGGTTGCATCATCATAAGTCATGGAAAAATGCAATAACTATTATATATGTCACTGTTGATTTAAACTAAATTGTATACGTCATAATTGTTCATTTAAATAGACAATCTTCACATATATTATCTTAAGTCAAGATGATATATGCCAATAATGACCTTTTTTCTTATAGTGTGATAATAATGGTAATGATAATGATGACGTTGATAGTAATAGTGATGGTAACGGTGATAGTAATGGTCATGGTGATGGTAATGACGATAGTAATGGTAATTGGGATGATAATGGTGATAGTAATGGTGATTGTGATGGTGATGGTAACGGTAACGGTGATGATCATAGTGATGGTAATGGTAACGATAATGATAATGGTAATGGTGATTGTAACGGTGACGATAACTATGACTATAACGGTAATGGTGACGATAACATACACGATTACGGTAATGGTAATGGTGATGGTAATGGTGATTACTACTCAAAAAGTGCTATTTCATAGCTTGTAATTAACTCTTTTAAACACTTTTGAGTAGTAGTTATTGCCTTTTAACCCAATTAACATGTTAAGGACCCTTGCAATCAATTGTAATCAAATCCGGAATGCAAGGAGAGAAGCAAAGAGGAGAAAAACAGAGTGAAGAAAATAGAGGACAGCAGCTGCAGTCTTCTTTCACACTTTTGGAGCACTTTCCGAAGTCCATTTTCTACATACTATATACCATTTCAAAGCTCAGGAAGTCAAGAATCCAACGCTTCAAACCGTGTATGATTTGGAGCTGAAATGAAGGAGTTACAGCCATTGGAAGCCAATCACTCCAAGCTGAAGGAAGAATTTTGCACGGTTGCGAAATCACCCTTTTGGTTGCGAAATGATTTCGCAACCATTTTGCACAATGCAACGGTCCTGAAGCTTCCCGATAGTTGTACACCGACTCTTTTAGATCTTTTCTTCTGATATTTTTGTGTCTAAATTTCCATTTTCTCCTTGTATTCAGCCACTCATGTAATTCCTTAGCTAGGAAGTATCCAAGGAAGGGTAAATTACCTTCCTATATAAACTCTCAGGGGGTGACTCTCGGGAGGTTGTTCCAAGATAATCCATCATATAGATATAATATATGTGAAATTGATGAACAGGGTACTTGCTCTGTTTCTTCTTTATATTCTTGTTTTCTCTTTAGTTTTCTTTCTAGCCAATCAAACTCTGAGGATTTTTCCTCAGAGGATGAGAGGCTAGGCTCTTCGTCTCTTGGAGTGAGGAAAGCCGGGTAAGTTTCCTCATGCATAAATTGGAAGTTTTGTTGTTTTAGTGTTTAATGAAGAGAAAGTGTGACCCGTTAATGGTTTTTATCTTTTTAGTTAACTTAAAACGCCTTTAAATCACCTGGGCCAACACTTGGTAAGGCAAGTGATCTCCATCCATGGAGATTCACTAGTTTACCCCTTGCGAGCCTCTGGGAGGTGAGTTGAAGGTAGGATTTTCTAGAATTGCCAACACTTGGTAAGCTTTTGGACTCCAAGGAGACATCCATTAGTTATCTCTTGCGAGCTTGTGAAGGGAAATCCAAGGTTAAAGATCACCTTGAATGGCAAGTGCTAGGTGAGAGGCACGAGCCATTGCAAGTTGCATCAGTGAGAGGGATTTAGTGTTTGAACCCATTAATAGGAAGCATATGTACAACACCGGTTGGAGAAGGAACTATATGTTAATTCTCTAATGTGAGGAAAAGAAACAAGTGACCGGAACTCCCTTTTTGTACAAGGAATCTGAGCCTAGTGATCTAAACTCCAAGAAACACTTTTCTTTATAAGTAAAATCAGTTGCTACTTTTGGTTAGCTTAAAACCAATCTTTGTTCAAACATCTTTTTGTTTTCTTTTAAAGCTAACCTTGAAATGAAAAGGCACCAATTCAGCTTTGAATTAATATCATTTGTGAAGTGAAAACCCATCCCAGTGAACGATCCTAGAGCCACTATGCTATAGTAGCTTTGTCTTTGCTACCCTAGTATATGGTGTAATAGGTTATAAATTTTGTTGATTAATCCCTCAATTAAGGAGCACCAGCTGGACACGAATCAGTTGAGACACCAATTAGGCATGAATCAAATGGTAACGATAACGGTAATGGTGACGGTAATGGTAACCGTTAACGGTGATTGTAACGATAACAAAATCAGTAATTGTGATGATTACGGTAACGGTAATGGTAACGGTAATAGTAACGGTCAGGGTGACGATAATGGTAACGATAACAGTAACGGTCGTGGTCACGATGACGGCAATGGCGACAATAACGGTAACTGTAACAATGATGATGATGATAACGGTGACGGTAATGGCGACAATGACAGTAATGGCGATTACGGTGATGGTCACAGTAACTGTAACGGTAACAATAAGGGTGACGATGACGGTGACGGTTACGATGACTATAATGTTAACGGTAATAGTGTCGGTCATGATAATGGTGATGGTAATGATCACTATATCGATAACGGTCATAGAATGATGACACTAATAGTAACGATAACGGTCACAGTCACGGTAACGATAACGGTGATGGTAACGATAACGGTAATGATAATGGTAACGGTAACGATAACAGTGACGGTTACTATGATGGTAATGCTGACGGTAATGGTAACGGTAACAATAATGGTCACGGTGATGATAACGATGACAATGACGGTGACAGTGACCATTACACTAAAGATGACGATGACGGTAATAGTGACGGTAAGGGTAACGATGATGGTAATGGTAACGGTGACGATAAAGGTGATGGTAAAGATGACTGTAATGGTAACTAGAACGGTGATGATAACGGTAACGATAATGATAATGGTCATGGTGATGATAACGGTGATGGTGACGGTGACAGTGATGGTAATGGTCAATGTGACAATAATGGCAATTACAGTGATGGTCACGGTAACGGTAACGGTAACAATAACGATGACAATGAGGTGATAATGACTGTAACAGTAACAGTGATGGTCACGATAACGGTGATGGTAATGGTAATGGTGACTGTGATAGTAACGATTATGGCAACAATTATGGTGCCGGTGACGATAACAGTCATGGTAACGGGGATGATAATAGTGTCAAAGATGGTAACAGTAATGGTAACGGTAATGGTAATGGTAATGGTAACGGTGATGAAAACGGTAATGGTAATAGTGACGGTTACTGCGATGGTAACGGTGATGGTAATGGTAACAATAACAGTCACGGTGACGATAATAGTGACGGTGATGGTCACGGTAACGGTATCAATAATAGTGACGGTGGCTATGATGGTGACTGTAATGGTAACAGTGACTGTCATGGTAATGGTGAAGGTAACGGTCACTATATCGGTGATAGTCATAGTAAGGATGAGAGCAACGGTAACGGTGATGGTGACAGTGATGATAACGGTGACGGTGAAGATGACGATAACGATAATGGTGACAGTGACGATGACAGTAATGATCATGGTCACAATAATGGTCTCATGAACTATGATGATTACGGTGATGGTATCAGTTACGGTGATAGTAATGGTAATGATGGCTGCAATAGTAACGATAACGATGATTGAAACGGTGATGACGATGGTAGTTATGATGGTAACGGTCATGGTCAAGCTAACGATGATGGTAATGGTGACGGTAACGGTCATTGTATTAGTAAAAGTCATAGTAATGATGAGAGTAACATTAACGATGATAATAACGATGACGGTAATGGTAACGGTGATAGTGACAGTAATGGTTATGGTAACAATTATGATGACGATGACGGTAATGGTGATGATAACAGTATCGATAATAGTAATGGTAATGGTAACGATAATGATAATGGAGTTGGTAATGATAACGGTGATGGTAATGGTAACGATGACGGTAACGGTAATGGTAACGATAACAGTAACGAAGGCGTTGACAGTAATAGTGACTGTAATGGTGATAATAACAGTAACGGTAATGGTGACTATGATGGTGACTGTGGTGGTGATAGTAACAGTGATGGTCATAGTGATGCTAACAGTAATGGTGACGATAACAGTATCAAAGACAGTAAAAGTGACAATACCTGTATCGAAGATGGTAGTAATAATGGTAACAATAACGATAATGATAACGGTGTTGGTAATGGTAACGGTGATGGTAATGGTAATGGTGATAGTAACGGTAACAATTATGGTAACGGTGATAGTAATGATAGCGGTGATGGTAACGCTAATGGTGATTGTGATGGTGACGGTAATGGTAACAGTAATGGTGATGGTAACAGGAACGATAACAGTAACGCTAATGGTAATGATAACGGTAATGGTAATGGGAACGGTCACCGTAACGGTAATGGTGAAGATAACTTTCACAATTACGATAACGATAACAGTGACGGTAACGGTAATGGTAACAATAATGATAACGGTAACGGTAATGGTGATGGTTACTATGACGTCAACGGTAATGGTAACAGTAATGGTAATGATAACGGTAACGATAACGATAACAATAAGGGTGATGAAAATGGTCAAGGTAACGGTGACGATAATAGTATCGAAGACAGTAACAGTAATGGTAACAATGATGATGCTTGTATCGAAGACGGTAGTAATAATGGTAACAGTAACGATAATGATAATGGTGTTGGTAATGATAATGGTGATGGTAATGGTAATGGTAACGGTAACAGTAACGATGATGTTGATAGTAGTAGTGACAGTAACAGTGATAGTCATGGTAAGGGTGATAATAACAGTAATAGTGATGGTAACGGTGATAGTAACAGTAACAATGACGGTAATGGTGATGGTAATGGTAATGGTGATTATGATGGTGACGGTAATGATAACAGTAACGGTGACGGTCATAGTGACGATAATGGTAACAGTAAAATATTAGTGACAGTAATAGTAATGATAACGGTAACGGGAACGGTCACCGTAACTGTAATGGTGACAATAACGTTCTTGATTACGGTAACGATAACGGTGATGGTAACGGTTAAGGTAATGGTTATGGTGACGATAACGGTAATGGTGACTGTGATAGTAATGGTAACGGTAATAGTGACAGTGAGGTGACGATGACGGTAATGGTTATGGTGGCTGTAACGGTAACGGTTACAATAATGGTGATGATAATTATAACTTTCATGGTAATGGTCACTTTAAGGGTTATGGTTATAGTTACGGTGACGGTGATGGTAACGGTGACAATAATAGTAATTGTAACTGTAACGGTGATAGTAATGGTTATGGTAACAGTTACGGTGAAGGTGACAGTAACTGTCACGGTAACGGTGATGATAACAGTATCAAAGACGGTAACAATAATGATAACGGTGACGATACCTGTATCGAAGACGGTAGAAATAATGGTAACAATAACGATAACGATTACGGTGACAGTTACGTTAATGGTAACAGTAATGGTAACAATAATGATAACGGTAACGGTAAATATGACAGTTACTGCGACGTTAACGGTAATGGTAATAGTAATGGTAACAGTAACGATAACGATAACTGGGATAGAAATGGTCATGGTAACGATAACGATCATGGTGATGGTAATGGCACGGTAATGGTGATGGTAACGGTCACGGTCACGATAACAGTCACAGTAACTATGACAGTAATGGTGACACTAATGGTTAGGTGACGGTAATGGTAAATGTAATGGTTATGATAACTGCAATTGTAACAGTGATGGTAAAAATTATGGTAACGGTAAAGATAACGGTAACAGTGATAGTAACGGTAAAGGTTATGGTAAAAGTGATGGTGTCGGTAACAGTTACGATTACGGTTACTGTAACAGTTACGGTGATAGTGACTGTGATATTAATGATAACGATAATGGTCATAGTGAGGTGACGGTGAAGGTAATGGTAACGGTTACAGTAACGGTGAAGATAATGGTAACTATCACGATAACGATCACTTTAATGGTTATGATGATGGTGATGGTGACAATAATGGTAATTGACGGTGATAGTAATGGTTATGGTAACAATTATGGTGATGGTGACGGTAACGACCATGGTAAAGGTGACGATAATAGTATCAAATACGGTAATAATAATGGTAACAATAACGATAATGATAATGGTGTTGGTAATCTTAATGGTGATGGTAATGGTAATGATGACGGTAGCGGTAACGGTAACGATGACGTTGACAGTAATAGCGATGATAACAGTGATAATAATGGTAAAGGTGCTGGTAATGGTGATAGTAACGATAACGATGATGGTATTAGTAAAGGTGATTGTGATGATGACGGTAACGGTAACGATGATGGTAATGGTAATGGTAATGGTAACAGTCACGGTAATAGTGGCGATAATATTAATGATAATGGTAATTGTTACAGTGACAGTAACGGAGACGGTAAAGGTGATGAAAACGGAGATGGTAACGGTAACAGTGAGTAAGAGTCATGGTGATGATAACGGTTATAGTAACGGTTACGGTGACGATAACGATAATGGTAATGGTGATGGTGACAGTTAGAGTGATGGTAACAGTAATGGTAATGGTGACTATTACAGTATTGATGACTATAACAGTCATAGTCATGGTCAAGGTAACGATGCTGGTAACGATGATGGTAACAATTACGGTAACAATCATGATAACAATAATGGTTAGAGTAATGGTAACGGTGATGGTGACTGTAATGAAAATGGTGACTATAACGGTAACGGTGACAGTCACGGTAATGGTGAAGGTAATAGTCACTGTATCTGTAACAATCATGGTAATGATGAGAGTAATAGTAATGGTGATGGTGACAGTAATGGTTATGGTAACAATTACGGTGAGGTGATGGTAATGGTCATGGTAACAGTGATGATAACAATATCAAAGATGGTAATAGTAATGGTAATGGTAACGATAATGATAACGGTGTGGGTAATGGTATAAGTGACGGTAACGGTAACTATGACGTTGATAGCAATAGTGACGGTATTGGTGATAGTAATGGTAACGGTGATGTTAACGATAATGGTGATTGTGATGATGATTGTGGTGGTGATAGAAATAGAGGTAGTAACAGTAACAGTGACGGTAATGGTAATGGTCATGGTAACGATGACGGTAACAGTGACGGTAACAATAATAGGGACGGTCACGGTAACGGTAATGGTAACGATAGTGGTGATGATAATGTGTGATTACAGTAATGGTAACGGTGACGGTAAGCGTAACAGTGATAGTAACGGTGATGATAATGGTAACGGTAATAGTGACGGTAACGGTGATGGTAATGGCAACAGTAACAGTCATGGTGACTATAATAGTGTTGATGACGGTGATGGTAACGACAATGGTGACGGTAATGGTGAGAGTGATAGTAATGGTAATTACGATGATGATCACGGTAATGATAATGATATCAATAATGGTGACGGTGATGGTGATAGTGACGATGACTGTAACGGTAACAGTGACGGTAACGGTCACTATATCGATAACAGTCACAGTAATGATGAGAGTAAAGGTAATGGTAATGGTATCAGTGAGGGTAATGGTGATGATGATGGTGATTGTAATGGTAATGGTGATGGTGATGGTATTGGTTATGGTGTAACGATGACGGTAATAGTAACAATTATGGTAATAGTTATAGTAATGGTAACGGTAATGGTGATGGTAACGTTGACGATGCGGTAACTATGAACGATGATGGTAATGGTCATGATGACGGTAATGGTAACGGTGATGGTAACGATTATGGTAACAATCACGATAACGGTAGTTAGAGTAATGCTAACAGTGACGGTTACAATAACAGAAACAATAATAGTAATAGTAACGATGATGGTAAAAGAGACAGTAACGGTAATGGTGACGATAATGGTAATGGTGATGGTGACAGGAACAGTTATGGTAATAGTTACAGTGGCGGTGACGGTAATGGTCATGAAAATGGTAAAGATAACGGTATCGCGGACGGTAACAGTAATGGTAACAATAACGATAACGGTGATGGTATTGATAACAGTGACAGTAACGGTAACAGTGATGGTAAGGGTAACAGAAACGGTAATGGTGATGTTGATGGTAATAGTGATGGTAACGGTGATAGTAATAGTAATGGTGACGATAACGATATTGGTGACTATGATGTTAACAGTGACGGTGATGATAACGGTGAGAGTAACAGTAATGGTAACAATGATGGTAACGGTAATGGTAATATTGATGACAACAGTCATGATTACGATAACTATAATGATAAGAGTGGCAGTAATGGCAACAGTGACTGTAACGGTGATGTTGACGATAACATTGACGATAATGACAGTAATAGTAATAGTAACAGTAACAATGACAATAGCGGTAATGATGATGATAATTGTCATGATGATGGTAATGGTGACGGTGAAGGTAATGGTAATGGTGACGGTAAAAGTGATGGTAACATTGACAGTGACGGTAACTATGAACGATGATGGTAATGGTGATGGTGACGATAACGGTAACGGTGATGGTAACGATTATGGTAACAATCACGATAACAGTAATGATAATGGTTAGAGTAATGCTAACAGTGATGATTACAATAACATAAACAATAACAGTAATGGTAACGGTGATGGTAAAAGAGACAGTAAGGGTAATGGTGATGGTGATAGTAACGGTTATGGTAATAGTTACAGTGGTGGTGATAGTAACGGTCATGAAAACTATGAAGATAATGGTATTGCAGACGCTAACGGTAATGGTAATGATAACAATAACTGTGATGGTATTGATAACAGTGACAATAACGGTAACGGTGATGGTAAGGGTAACGGAAATGGTAATGGTGATGTTGATGGTAATAGTGACTGTAATGGTGATAGTAACAGTAATGGTGACGATAACGGTATTGGTGACTATGATGTTAACAGTGACGGTGACGATAATGGTGACGGTAACAGTAACGGTAACGATGATGGTAATGGTGACGGTAATGGTAATGGTGACGAAAATGGTAACGGTAATGGTAATATTGACGATAACTATAATGATAATGGTGGCGGACGATAACTGTCATAATTACGATAACTATAATGATAATGGTGGCGGTAATGACAACAGTGATGGTAACGGTGATGTTGACGATAACATTAATGATAATGACAGTAACAATGACAATAACGATAACGGTGACAATAATTGTCATGATGATGGTAATGGTGACTGTGAAGGTAACGGTAACGGTGACGGTCATGGTAATGGTAACAGTGACGATGACTATAACAATGATAGTAATGTTGATGGTAACGGTGATGGTGATGGGAATAATACTAGTAACGGTGATGATAACAGTGACGGTAATGGTGACAATAACGGACATGGTAATGATGACGGTAACGGTGACGGTAACAATAACGGTAACGATAACGGTGATGATAAAAGTGACGATAATAGTTACGGTGATGGTAATGATAACGGTAACAGTAACGGTGATAGCAACAGTAAGAGTAACGGTAACCGTAACAGTGACAGTAACGGTCACTTTAAAGGTTACAGTTATAGTAATGGTAATCGTAACGATGGCGGAGACAATAATGGTAATTGTAATAGTGACAGTGATAGTAATGATGATGCTAACAGTCACAGTAAGGATGACGGTAGCGGTGACGGTAACAGTGGCGATAACGGTTATGGTGATAGTAACGATGATGGAAACAATAACGGTAATGGTAATGGTGACAGTCACTATAATGATAACAGTGACGATATCGGTTATGGTGACGGTCATTGTAACGATCACTGTAACCGTAATGATAACTGTCATGATAACGGTGACGGTAGTAGTAACGGTAACTGTAACAATTATGGTGACAGTAACAGTAACGGTAACGGTGACGATGACGATAATGGTTACGATGACGGTAATGGTAACGGTGACAGTCATGGTGATGATGCAGGTGACGATAAGGGTAACACTAACAGTGATAGTAATGGTGATGGTTACTGTATTAGTTATGGTAAAGGCCATGGTTATGGCAACAGTCACAGTAACGATGATGGTAAAAGTGACGACAATGGTTACGATGATGGTAATGATAACGGTAACAGTAACAGTGATGGTAACAATAACAGTAACAGTGACAGTAATGGTAAACCATAACAGTGACAGTAATGGTAATGGTAATGGTAACGGTAACGGTAATGGTAATGGTAACAGTGACAGTAACAGTAACAATAACGATAACCATAACAATGACAATAACAGTAATGGTAATGGTAATGGTGATAGTAGCAGTAATGGTAATGGTAACGGTAACGGTATCAGTAACCGTAATTGTAACGATCATGGTAACAATGATGGTAACAGTGACGGAAACAGTCACGGTAATGGTGATAGTAACGGTCATGGTAATGGAAACAATATCGATGAAGATAATCATGACGAAACGGTGATGGTAATGACAACAATAATGGTGACTATAATGGTGATAGAAATGGTGACAGTAATAGAGACAGTGACAGCGACAGTAACTGTAACAGTGAAGCTAATAATGATGGTAATGGTTACAGTGACGATGATGGTAATGGTGATGAAAACAGTAACAGTAATGGTAATAGTAATGGTGACGAGGACGGTGATGGTAACGATGACGGTAATGGTGATGGTAACGGTTACTGTAATGATAACGGTAACGGTTATTGTAACGTAACAATGATGGTAAAAGTAACGGTAATGGTAACGGTAACGATGACTATAACGGTAATGGTAACGGTAACGGTGACTATAATGGTGATGGTAATGATGATGGTGACGGTAACGGTGACGATAACGGCTACAATAACGATTACGGTGACAATAATGATAACTGTGATGGTGATAATAACGGTCACGGTCATGGTCACGGTAACGATGACGGTTATGGTAATGGATACGGTAATGATAACGATAACGGTAATGGTGACGATCACAGTAAAGGTGACAGTAATGGTTACGATGGTGGTAACGGTAATGGTAACAGAAAATGTGATGGTAATAGTAAGAGTAATGTTAAAGGTAACGGTCACGATATTTGTAACCATAACGGTGATAGTAACCGTAACGATAACGATAACAATCGTGGTAATAGTGATGGTAAAAGTAATGGTAATGGTAATGATTACGGTGATAGTAAAAATGACAATGACAGTGACGATAACAATAAGGGTAATGGTAATGGTAATGGTGATGGTAATAGTGACGAAAACGGTCACGGTAATGGTAACAATAATAGTAATGATGATGGTGACGATAATAGGGATGATAACGATAAAGGTGATGGTAATGGTTACGATAACGGTTATGCTGATGGTAATGATAACGGTAAGGGAAACGGTGATGGTAACGGTAACACTAACAGTGACGGTGATGGTGGCGGTAACAATAACGATAACGGTGAAGGTGACAGTAAATGTTACGGTAACGATTATGGTCATGATAACGGTAATTGTAATGTTAACAGTGACTATAACGATAACGGTAAGTGTGATGGTGACAATGATGGTAATGGTAACAATGACAGTAATAGCAATGGTAAGGTTGACGATAATGGTCATGATGACAGTAACAGTGACGATGAAGGTAACAATAACGATCACGGTAATGGTAATGGTGGCGGTAACACTAACTGTAACGGTAATGGTAACGGTGATGATAACGATAACAATGATGGTGATGGTAACAATGATGATTATGATGATGATTGCGTGCCTAGCTGGTGTACCTTGATTTTTGGTCCTCAAACAGGAGTAATCAATAAAATTTATAATCTATATCACCATGCACTAGGATAGCCTTAGCTAATATAGCATAGTGGCTCTAGGATCGTTCATTGGGAAGGGTTTTCAACTTACAATTGATACCAATTCAAAGTTGAATTGGTGCCTTTTCATTTCAAGGTTAGCTTTAAGAGAAAACATAAACTTTGGTTGAAAAATGATTGATTTTAAGCTAACTAAAAAGAAAGTAATGGGAATTACTTATAAAGAAAAGCATTTCTTGGAGTTTTAGGATCATTGGGGCCAGGCTCCTCATGCAAAAACAGAGTTCCAGTCACTTGAATCTTTTTCTTGCATTAGAGACTTAACATATAGTTAATTCTCTAACCGATGTTGTACAGATGTTTCCCTTTAATGGATTTTAGCACTAAATCCCTCTCACTTATGCAACTTGCAATGGCTTGTGCCTCTCACCTAGCACTTACCATTCAAGGTGATCATTAACCTTGGACTTCCCTTCAAAAGCTCGCAATAGATAACTAATGGATGTCTCCGTAGAGTCCAAAAGCTTACCAAGTGTTGGCAATTCTAGAAAATCCTACCTTCAAGTCACCTCCCAAAGGCTCGCAAGAGGTAAACTAGTGCATCTCAATGGACGGAGATCACTTGCCTTACCAAGTGTTGGCCCCAGTGAATTAAAGGCATTTTAAGTTAACTAAAATATAGAAATCATTAACGGGTCACACTTTCTCTTCATTAATAGCTGAAATAACAAAACTACCAATTCTTGCATTCCGGACCTTACCCAGCTACCTTAGCTCCAAGAGACAAAAAGTCTAGCCGCTCATTCCGAGAGAAACATCATCAGAGCTTGTTTGGCTAGTAAGAAAAATAAATACAATCAAAACAAGAAGGTAAGGCAGAGCAAAGCTCTATATTTTCCTTCCTTCAAAAAATACAAAAGGTTGTCTTTGAGAACAAGCTCCCGAGATCTCTCTGTAATGGAAATCATAAAACAATATATATGAGGTTCTTCACCCTTTTTTCTTACTTAATAACTAAGGAATCCTATAATTGGTGATTACAAGGAGAAAATGGGGATTTAGATATCAAATATCTGAAGCAAAAAAATCTAAAAATGTCAGTCGCAAATATCTGGAAGCACTCAGGAGGATTTCGCAGGCGTGCAAGATGGCTATAAAATTTCGCAGCTGAAGGTCACCATTTCGTAGCCATCCTCTTGTGATTTCGTAGCCAAAGGCTGATTTCGCAGCTTGCGAAATTGGCCTTCAACTTGGTATGATCATCTTCCAATGGCTTTAACTTCTTCATTTCAACTCCGAATTATGTATTGTTTGAAGCATTGGATTGCTGACTTCCAGAGCTTCGAAACGACATATAGTATGCATCAAATGGGCTCTAGGAAGTGCTCCAAAAGTGTCCAACAGTTGCTATCCTTTTGAATTCTTCATGTTAGATTTCTCTCTTTGCTTTCCCTCCTTGCATTCATGATTTGCTTATGGCAAAGGACTATAAAGCTTTAAAGCTTAGGTTCTTCATGTTAATGAGCTTCCAATTGCTTTTCCGTGGATTCCATAGAACTCTCCTCAATCTTGGATTGCTTTGGTGATCAAATTACTATCAAAAGCACCAAAACTTACACAATTTGATTAGAAATGATTGCAAAGGTACTTAATATGCTAATTGAGTTAAAAGGTAATAAGTACTACTCAAAAGTGTTTAAGTGAGTTATTTACAAGCTATCAAATAGCACTTTTTGAGTAGTAATCACTCCTCCCAACCGACATATTGCTAGTTCCTTAGCAATAAAGGAAAGAAAAAGTAAACTAAAAAGTAATATACTTTACACGATCATGCTGATCACTTTAAAAAATTTTAAGTGGCATGATGACCAAACTCTCACATGGAACACTAAAGAAATATAAAACTCAAATTTCAACAAGAGTTATTAAATACTTAACCTAATCACAATTCCTAAAGAGAAGGCATTATGCAAAATGAAGCTTTAAAATCATTTCCACTTCCAAAGGACCAAACCTTACTCTTCCACTAAACTCTAAGTGTTACTTGATAGTTTTCGAATATAGTATGCTGAACAAATCTCTTTCCCCAACCTAGTTCTTTTTCAACACTTAGCAAACTGACCAAATTCAATAGGCTAAGAACGCACCCTTTTGTTTCACAATTTTTTTTTTTTCATGTAGGAGTACAAAGCTTAAAGGTATTCTTTTCTAAATTGTCCATGTAACGGGGGTCCATTGATGACTTCCAACCAATTAAGGTTTAGGGCATCAAGCTTTAAGGATCTTTCAACCACTAACTCCTCGGATTTTACCTCGGACTTTTGAGAATGAAATTTTAATACCCAAGCACCTACAACATGTTAAACACCACCTATTCCCCCTTGTAACGAGCATTGAGGTTGGTGACTCCCAACCAATTAAGGCTTAGGGCACCAGGTTTTAAAGATTTTCACTATATACCCTTCAAATCTTGCTCGGGTTTCAAGGCAATAAAACATTTTTCTTTCTTTCTTTTTTTTTTCAAAGTCTCTTTGGCCTTTTATAAGGTGTCCCAACACTATTAAAATGAGGTCAAAGCTACCAAGTCTAAATTTTCCTAAGTCAAGAGGGAAATAGTTTTTCATCTTATAATCGGAACCTATTGTGCATAGGTGTGAATAGCTTAAAGTGGAACAACTAAGGTTGAATTCAATAAAAATTTCAACAATTCACCAAATTTAGTAACCATAATACAAACTCTAAGTCCAGTGAAAAACAAAAATTCAATTTCTCTCATTTTATTTTGAGAATTTTTCCTTAATAACCATGGAGAGTAGAATAAAAAACTTTAAAAAAATTTAAAATTAAACAAAAATCAACTAAACTACCAAAATAACTTAGCATTAATAACAAAAACTTCCTTCCTCAACTCTTCCCCCAACCAAGCTAAACATTGTCCTTAATGTGGCATGAGCGATTGAAAAACATGGAGGAAGTGGTACCTCTTGAATGATATGAAGTTCGAGTAGTGATTGGAGAAACCACATGTTTCAAAAAAAATAAAAGATATGAGTAGAGGAATTAAAATAAAATAATGCTAAGAGTGCTAAAAAGTTGATAGATTTGTATTACTTCATGAAAGTACAATATAAAGGAAAACAAGTAATATAACCAATCCCAATATATAAAATATTAAAAGCATGGGATTACAAGTTCTACTATAGTAAGGAAATACATAAAGAAAATTATGCAAATGATCATATAGTGGCTGGAGGATGATGTGAAGATGATGGCTCGGCTACAGAGGTCTGAATGCTCAGGGTGGATGCCTCTGCTTCTCCTGTAGTCGGCTCCTCAGAGGGCATAGTCTACTCTATGAAATGTGGGGCCTGTGATGACTCTGTGGGCTTTGATAGGATAGGAATGGGGTGCTCAGGAGTCGATAGAATACCCAGATGGTGCTGAATCTGCCTCAGGATGGCAGTCTGCTGGGTTTGAGTGGCGATAATCTGCTCTTGATGTGCACGAAGAGCTATCATCTGCTGAGTGAGGATGCTCTAAGAAGCGGTCAATGCTTGCAAAGTATGACATAGGCCTCTGTACTTGGAAATGGATATGGCTATCTTAGGCTTAGATGAAGGAGGGGGCTCTGATATAGATGGAATAACAGGGGGAGTCTGTGGTGTGGCATGAGGAGTAGAGGGTGCAACCTAAGGTATAGGATCTGTAGAGGGTACTGCAGGAGCAGGTACTCTCATGTCAGCTGGTATCTCAACTGGCTATGGCTCCTTTGGCTTCTCTGGATGTGGAATCTCTGGATGCTTTGGTCCAGCTAGGGTTCCCGGCTCTGCACCATAGGCTGTCATACTAGTCTATTTGTTGAAAGTGAATATCTCTCTGCAAATGCGTTTATGCTCAAGCTGAGGCTCTGATGGGTATCCCAAGTGCTCTAGAATCTGACATAGCAGTCTGGGGAAGAGAAGTGGAATAGCATCCGCTCTAAGTAGCTTCTTCCTATGGACCTTCTCTTCAAAGTACATAAGTGCGGCCATAATAAGATGATGAGGGCCAAAGAAAAATCCATCAGATATGCTAAACAATGCCTTTATCAAAACTCCTCTCCTATGCACCCAATGCTGAAGTGGAAAGATGTTATGGCATAGGAGTGCATCTATAAAAAACATGCTAGGAGGGAACTCCTTCCTCAATAGATACTGGCGTGTGGATGCCCCTTTGGATAGAATGTGAACTATGTCGCTGTGTGAAGGATGAGTCCAGACTCAATAATCCTCTGGATGTACTAGCTCATAGGGAATGTGCAGGGCCTCTACTATGTGTCTGGCTCCCAGAATACCATGGCGTCGGTCTGTGGTAAAATGGATGACAATAGGATCCTGGACCTGGTGTGTGGTCATAGACTGATAAAAGTCCAATGCTACACGGGGATAGAAAAAATCCCTGGGAGTCATCAAGTGCTCCATATGGTACCTCTATAGCAGATGAAAGGAATCCCTGAGCTCTGGCTGAAGTCGGAAAGTAGCTGTGTCAAAGCAGAGGTCGGAGTGGAATGGCCTTGCCCTGCAATCCAAATTACCCTAAATGGGTGGCTAAGTAACCATGGGACTTCTGATAACCACCTCAGGAGTCATGCTTAGGGGAATCTAAGACTCTATGGCTGGTGGCTGAGACGGCTGAGGCTCTGAAGACGGCTTTGATAAGTCAATTGGTACTGATACCCTGGCTTTCTTCTTTGGGGGACAGCTACCTGACTTTTTGGCTCAGGAAGAACTTGCCCTAAGCATGGTGGGTGGCCTCTTTTTCTCATAACTCCTCGAATGAGGACTCAAGGGTGAGTCCTCGAGTGGAGGTGGGACGACTAGTGGCTGTGGAGGCTCGGATGTGGCGCCTTAGACAGGTGATTCGTGCCCAATTGGTGTATCAGCTGATTCATGTCCAGTTGGTGCTCCTTGATGGAGGGAGTAATCAACAAAATTTATAACCTATTACACCATGAACTAGGGTAGCAAAGACAAAGCTACTATAGCATAGTGGCTCTAGGATCGTTCACTGGGAAGGGTTTTTAAACTAAAAATGATACCAATTCAAAGTGAATTGGTGCTGTTTCATTCAAGGTTAGCTTAAGAAATAAAACACAAACTTTGGTTGAAAAAGGTTTAGACTTAAAGTAATGGCACAGCAAGTAATGGAAATTACTTAAGAGAAAAACATTCCTTGGAGATTTAGGTTCACAGGGGAGGTTCCTCATGCAAAAACATAACTCCGGTCAGTTGGTTCATTTCCTTGCATTAGAGAATTAACATAAAGTCAATTCTCTAACCTGTGTTGTAAATGCATCCTTTAATTGGATTTCAGCTCTAATTCTCTCTCACTGATGCAACTTGCAACGGTTCGAGCCTCTCACTTAGCCTTTACCATTCAAGGTGATCCTTAACCTTGGATTTCCCTTCTCAAGCTCGCAAGAGATAACTAATGGATTGATTACTACTCAAAAAGTGCTATTTGATAGCTTGCAATTAATCCTTTTAAACACTTTTGAGTAGTAGTTATTGCCTTTTAACCCAATTAACATGTTAAGGACCCTTGCAATCAATTCTAATCAAATTGTGTAAGTTTTGGTGTTTTTGTTAGTAATTTGATCACCAAAGCAATCCAAGATTGAGGAGAGTTGTTTGGAATCCATGGCAAAGCAATGGAAAGAGCAGAAGCATGAAGAACCAAAGCTTTGAAGTCCTTTGCCATAAGCAAATCCGGAATGCAGGGAGAAGAAGCAAAGAGAAATCTGTCATGAAGCATTCTTGATGACAGTCATGTCAGCCACTTTTGGAGCACTTCTTGAAGTCCAATTTATATATGCTATATGTCATTTTAAATCTTGGGAAGTCAATAATCCAATGCTTCAAACAGTGTGCAATTCGGAGTTGAAATGAGGAAGTTACAGCCGTTGGAAGCCGATCACTCCAAGCTGAAGGAAGAATTTTGCATAGTGCTGCGAAATCACCCTTTTGTTGCGAAATGATTTCGCAGCCTTTTTGCACAGTGCTGTGAATTCCCCCTAAAGTTTCACGTCAAGTTGGAAGCCGATAGTTGCAAGCTGGAAGACCACGTCGCAGCGGTGTGAAATCAACTAGTGTTAAATATCCTTGTAATAGCTATTATTGTAATGATCATATAAATAGAGCCTGTTCTGAGGGTGATGAACCTTTTGTAAGAATTAGAAAGAAAGTAAAATACAGAGCTTGAGCTCTGCCTTACCTGATCAATTTGATTGTATTTTTCATTTTTTTAGTTATGCACGCTCTGAGGAAGCTTCCCTAGAGAATGAGTAACTAAACCTTTAGTTCCTTGGAGTTAAGGTGGCCGGGAAAGGTTCCAAGTGCAAGAATCAGCAGCTTTGTGGTTTCAGCTATGAATGAAGAGAAAAGTATGTCCCGTTAATGGTTTCTATATTTTTTTAGTTAACTTAAAACGCCTTGGAGTCACCTGAGCCAACACTTGGTAAGGCAAGTGATCTCCGTCCATGGAGATGCACTAGTTGATTACTCCCTGAATTAAGGAGCACCAGCTGGACATGAATCAGCTGAGACACCAATTGGGCATGAATCATGGATGTCTCCTTAGAGTCCAAAAGCTTACCAAGTGTTGGCAATTCTAGAAAATCCTACCTTCAAGTCACCTCCCAGAGGCTCGCAAGGGGTAAACTAGTGCATCTCCATGGACGGAGATCACTTGCCTTACCAAGTGTTGGCCTAGGTGACTCCAAGGCATTTTAAGTTAACTAAAGATATAGAAACCATTAACGGGACATACTTTTCTCTTCATTCATAGATGAAACCACAAAGCTACTAATTCTTACACTTGGAACCTTTCCCGGCCACCTTAACTCCAAGGAACTAAAAGGTTTAGTTACTCATTCTCTGGGGAAACTTCCTCAGAGAGTGCATAACTAGAAAATGAAAAATACAATCAAATTGAGTAGGTAAGGCAAAGCTCAAGCTCTGTATTTTACTTTCTTTCTAACTTTTACAAAAGGTTCATCACCCTCAGAACAGGCTCTTCGGGCTCTATTTATATGAACATTACAATAATAGCTATTACATGGATATTTAGCCTTTTTCCTAACTTAAAAGCTAAGGAATCCTATAATTGGTGGCTTACAAGGAGATTTTGGGGATTTAAACAACAAAAATCTAAAGAAAAATATCTCAGAGAGTTGGTCGCAAATATCGGGAAGCACTAAGGACCATTTCGCAAGTGAAAATGAGGTCTGCGAGATTTCGCAGATGTACAAAAAGGGCTGCGAAATTACTTCGTAGCAACTGGTTGATTTCGCACCGCTGCGAAGTGGTCTTTCAGCTTGCTGTGTTCGCCTTCCAACTTGTCGTGAAACTTCAGGGGGAATTCCACAGCACTGTGCAAAAAGGCTGCGAAATCATTTCGCAACAAAAGGGTGATTTCGCAGCGCTGTGCAAAATCTTCCTTCAGCTTGGAGTGATCGGCTTCCAATGGCTGTAACACCTTCATTTCAACTCCGAATTGTGCACCGTTTGAAGCATTAGATTGTTGACTTCCTAAGCTTTAAAATGACATATAGCATGCATAAATTGGACTTTAGGAAGTGCTCCAAAAGTGGCTAACATGACTGTCATCAAGAATGCTTCATGGCAGATTTCTCTTTGCTTCCCCTCCTTGCATTTCGGATTTGCTTATGGCAAAGGACTTCAAAGCTTTGGTTCTTCATGCTTCTGCTCTTTCCATTGCTTTGCCAAGGATTCCAAATAACTCTCCTCAATCTCATATTGCTTTGGTGATCAAAAAGCTATCAAAACACCAAAACTTAACACAATTTGATTAGAATTGATTGCAAGGGTCCTTAACATGTTAATTGGGTTAAAAGGCAATAACTACTACTCAAAAGTGTTTAAAAGGATTAATTACAAGCTATCAAATAGCAATTTTTGAAAGGTAATCAACAGGGGTCTCTCTTGGGACTCTCAAGTGACTTGATAGAGACAAGGACTTAGCTCTTCGGGTTTTTGCCATGGCTACTCAGAGAAGGTAGCCAAAGGTGCGCGCACGGATTGGGCTCAGATGGGGGTCAGACGGAAGGTTGCTCTGGTTTGGCTCCTCTTTGGCACCTATTTGAAGTTCAAATGACCAGTTTAAATCAAAATGTGGAATTTATAACGTTTAAAAATGGATGCCAGGGGACGGTTTTAATTTTTGCAGTAGATGGGCGATTTCGCAGCAAGGGATCGATTTCGTAGCGGATGGGCATTTTCGCAGCCCATTTCGGAGCTGCGAAATGAGAGAGGGGGGGGGGAGGGGCTGCGAAATGGCACTCGTGTGCCAAGAGGTGGTTTGGGCTATGGCTGCAAAAATTAGATTTTTGAAGCTTTGGGGATTTCGCAGAGCATTTCACAGCTGCGAAATGAGGCTAGGGGTTGTGAAATGGCACTCGTATGCTAAAGGGTGGTTTCGCAACTGCGAAAATTTTCTCAGAGGGGTGCATGGGGCTACGAAATCATTTCACAGCCAAGAGGAGTTTTCGTAGCCAAGGCCTGATTTCGTAGCGGGCTTCTTGGGGCTGCGAAATTATTTCGCAGCTAAGGGCCATTTACGCAAGGGCCTCTTTTGGGCTGCGAAATTTCTCTGACCATGGATTTTTCCTTGCTTTTGAGCTTTTTTTTTTTTTACTCAAAGAGACCTTTCTTCAATTTCTTTACAATTCCTCCTAAATTAGATCATTCAAAAAGATTAAGTTACATATAAATAACACAACTTAAGACCAAAATTAAAATCAAAGCAATTAATAAAGCTTTTAAATTAACAAAATTAAACAAAAAATATGGACTTGGTGAAGCCAAGTCCATGTAACCCTTTTTTTATTAGGCTTTCTGTGGCTCAAGGAGGTTGATTTCCTCATTTTCTTGCTTAAATGGCTCAATGAATGGATTGAGACGATGACCATTGACTTTAAAAGTGTCTGTGCTATTGGAATTCATTAATTCCACCACTCCATTGAGATGCACTTGGTGAATAATGAAAGGGCCTATCCACCTTGACTTGAGCTTCCTAGGAAAGATATGGAGGCTTGAATCATAGAGTAAGACTCTTTGTCCTTTCCGGAATTCTTTGTTGGAGATTAATTGATCATGCCACCTCTTCATCCTCTACTTTGCAACTTTGGAATTGATGTAAGCATCATTTCTTAATTCCTCCATCTCATTAAGGTCTAAGCACCTCTTTGCCCTGGCTCTAATCAAGTCCATGTTTAACCTCTTGATTGCCCACCAAGCCTTATATTCAACTTTCATAGGGAGATGACATGCTTTCCTATAGACTAGGCAATAGGGAGACATGCCAAGAATGGTCTTGTAAGCTGTTTTATATGCCCATAGTGAATCATGGAGCTTAATAGACCAATCTCTTCTATTCATGTTCACCACCTTCATCAATATGTTCTTGATTTCCTTGTTTGCTAGCTCAACTTGCCCGAAAGTCTGAGGGTGATAAGGTGTGGCTACCTTATGCTTCACTCCATACTTGGCTAATAGGGTTTCAAAAGGTCTGTTGCAAAAATGAGTACCTCCATCACTGATTATGGCCTTGGGCACCCCAAATCTTAAGAAGATATTCTCTTTGAGAAACTTGAGAACCACCCTATGATCATTGTGTTTACAGGGGATTGCCTCAACCCATTTAGAAACATTGTCCACCCCCACCAAGATATAAGAGTTACCAAAAGACATTGGGAAAGGTCCCATGAAGTTAATGCCCCAAACATCAAAGAGATCTGCTATTAGAATGGGGTTCATAAGCATTTGATTTCTCCTTGTAAGCTTCCCGAGCCTTTGGCATCTATCACAGCTCTTACACATGGTGTGGGCATCTTTGAAAAGTGATGGCCAACAAAACCTTAATTGCAACACCTTCATGGCTGTTTTCTAAGAGGTAAAGTGGCCTCTACATGCATTCTCATGGCAGTGGCTGAGGATTCCTTATTGCTCTTCTTCAAGGACACACTTCCTTATTATTTGATCTGCACAATATTTGAAAGGGAATGGTTCTTCCTAATAATAAGCATAAATCTTTGCAAATAAGTGGTTCTTGTCTTGTGCTTTCCACTCACTTGGAACTTCACCAGTAACTAGATAGTTAGCAATATGTGCATACCAAGGAGTTTTTTCTAGCAACATAAGTGACTCCTTAGGAAAGTCATCATTAATAGGTAAGACATGGGAATTGTGTGCTATAGCCAACCTTGAAAGGTGGTTAACTACCACATTCTCCACTCCTTTCTTGTCTCTAATTTGGAGATCGAACTACTGTAGTAAAAGAATCCATCTAATCAACATTGCTTTGTCAATAAATACTTCAAGGCTGAATGGTCAATGAAAACAATAATGAAAGATCCTACTAGATAAGCATGAAACTTGTCTAAGGCAAACACCATAGCTAACAATTCTTTCTCTATAGTTGTGTAGTTCCTTTGAGCTTCGTTCAATGTCTTGCTTGCATAGTAGATCACATAGGGCTTTCCATCTTCTCTTTGGCCAAGTACAACTCCTATAGCAAAGTCACTGGCATTACACATTACTTCAAAGGGTAGTTGCCAGTTAGGAGCCCTCACTATTGGAGCAGTTGTTAAAAATTGCTTTAATTGATCAAAACTCCTTTGACATCTTTCATCCCATATAAACTTAGCATCCTTAGCCAAAAGTTCACAAAGAGGCTTTGAAAGCTTAGAGAAATCTTTTATAAACCTCCTGTAAAACCCTACATGGCCAAGGAATTGCCTTACTCCTTTTATAGTTGTTGGGGATGGAAATTTGACAATAAGTTTCACTTTTGCTTTATCAACTTCAATGCTTTTCTCGGATATGATATGGCTAAGGACAATTCTTTGATGTATCATAAAATGGCATTTCTCCTAGTTAAGCACCAAGTCCTTTTCAATGCATCTGTTAAGAACCGCTTCCAAGTTGACTAAGCATTCTTCAAATGTACCTCCATATATGGTGATGTCATCCATGAAAACCTCCATAATACTCTCCACCATATCACTGAAGATACTTAGCATACATCTTTGGAATGTTGCAGGTGCATTGCATAAACCAAAAGGCATTCTTTCGTAGGCGTATGTTCCAAATGGACATGTGAAAGTAGTCTTCTCCTGATCTTCAACATCAATTTCAATTTGAAAATACCCGGAGTATCCGTCCAAGAAACAATAGAAAGGATGGCCAGAGACTCTCTCAAACACTTGATTAATAAATGGCAATGAAAAATGATCCTTCTTTATCACAACATTCAATTTTCTATAATCAATACATACCCTCCAACCTGAAGTGAGGCGTGTAGCAATTTCTTCTCCCTTTTCATTTTGAACCACAATAATCCCTGACTTCTTTGGTACCACTTGAGTAGGACTCACCCAAGGGCTGTCATATATGGGGTAAATAATATCTGCTTGAAGTAGCTTCAACACCTCAGCTCACACCACCTCTTGCAAATGAGGATTCAATCTTCTTTGAGGCTGACGAATTGGTTTAGCTTCTTCCTTCATATTTATATGATGTGGACAAACCAAGGGACTGATGCCTTTCAAGTCAGCTATTTGCCATTCTATTACTTTCTTACACCTCTTGAGAACTTCAAGTAGAGAAATCTCCTGATGAGTAGTGAGAGATGAAGATATAACAACAAGGCATTGTTTATTTTCTTCCAGGTATGTGTATTTCAACTCCATGGGCAGAGGCTTCAAATTGAGCTTTGGGGTCTTTTCGTTAGCAGCTTCTTGTGCCTCCTCTTTATTGAGCAAAGGTAGAATCTCTTCTCTCCTCCTCCAACCTTGTAGAGTAGCAAGCACATCAGAGGATTCAGGCAACCCTTTATCAAGATCCCAGACTTTCATTCAACTTGTCTTGCATATTCTGATTACAGTGCTCCTCCACTAGAGTGTCAATAATGCATACCTCTTCTGGACCTTCTTCTTCTTCCAGAGTGATTAGCTTTTTGGACATATAAAAGATATTGAGCTCAAGTGTCATGTTGCCAAAAGTGAGCTGTATGAGTCCATTCCTACAATTGATGATTGCATTTGAGGTAGCAAGAAATGGTCTTCCAAGGATGATAGGAACATAATTAGCTTCCTTGGCAATGGGGTCCGTATCAAGAACAAAAAAATCTACTGGATAGTAGAAATTATCAACTTGAACTAAGACATCTTCTATTATCCCCCTTGGAATTTTCACCGATCTATCAGCTAGAGATAGAGTGATTGATGTTGGCTTCAATTCACCAAGTCCCAATTGCTTGTAGATAGAGTATGGTAGCAAATTCACACTTACTCCCAAGTCTAACAAAGCTTTCTCTACTACCTTTCCTCCAATCATGACTGAAATGGTAGGACATCCCAAATCTTTGTACTTCAAAGGAGACTTGCATTGTATGATAGCACTTACTTGCTCAGTCAAGAAGGCTTTCTTATTCAAATTCAACCCTCTTTTGATAGTACACAAGTCCTTTAGGAATTTTGCATATGTTGGAACTTGTTTAATCATATCTAGCAATGGAATATTGACTTTCACTTGTCTCAATACTTCAAGAATTTCTGATGCATTTTTTATCCCCTTTTTCCCATGCAAAGCTTGAGGAAAAGGTGGAGAGGTGTGTTTCTTCAACATTTCTTCCTTAATAAGCTATTTCTCTGGATTTGCATTCACTATTGAATCATGGTCCTCTTTCCCTTCACTGATATCTTTCTTCTTTCCTTTGATTTCCTTCCTTTTCTTTGTCTCTTCTTCTTCTTCCTCTTCAACATGTGGCTTGGGTGTTGGTAACTCAACCTTTTTACCACTCCTTAGAGTGATCAAGCTTTGACATCTCTCACCTGTGAAGATTCTCCCTTGTGAGTTTCCACTTCATGGATACCCTTGGGGTTTTGGTGAGGTTAAGAAGGAAATCTACCATTCTCTTGCACTGTGTTCAAGTTAGTTAGCCTTGAGATTGAGTATTGGAGATTATCTATCTTCTGAGATAAGTCATTTGCATCTCATCCATCCTTTTATTCAAAGTATTCTTTACACTGTCAATTCTTTGACTGAGTTGAGCATTGATGGATTTTTTGTCTCCAACAAAATCTCCCACAACCTTGCTGAGATTCACTATTGCTTGTTCAAGACTTCAAGTTTGTTGAGATGGTTGAGCTGGCTGTGCATACTGAGGTGCTCTTGGCTTCCAAGAAAAATTTGGATGGTTCCTCCAACTTGAGTTGTAAGTATTTCCATACGAAGCATTGTTGTTGGGCTTGAATTGTCCAATGACATTTGCTTGATCTCCAAACATTTCCCTAGTAACTGGTATTGTAGGGCACTCCTCCACCAAGTGTTCGTAAGATTGACAAATAGGACATGGCTTTACTTGCATTGGTGTTTCAGCAACAGCTTGCACTTCATGTATCTTTTTCAGTTCTAGCTCCTCCAATCTTTGTTATAGCTGCAAACTTTGCTTTCATATCAACATCTTCATTCAAGGTGTACATCTCATCCTTAGCATTGGAAGCATTCGGTTGAGACTTCATCTTCCCCACTTCTCCTTTGTTTGGTTCATCCCATCCTCTTGAAACTTCAGCCACATAACTCAAGAAATTCATAGCTTCCTCCGGACTCTTACTCATGAAATCTCCTCCACACATTGTCTCAAAGAGTTGCTTCATTGAGGAAGACATCCCATCATAGAAATAACTCACCAATAGCTATATATCAAAACCATGGTGAGGACAAGGATTGATGGCTTCCATGTATCTTTCCCAACACTCAGAATTTCTCATTCTCTTTAGCTGAGAAGTTTGAAATTTTCCTTTTCAAGCCATTTGTTCTGTGAGTAGGAAAAAACTTCTTGAGGAATTCAACTTGTAAATCAGTCCAAGTACGGATACTCCTTGGCCTTAAAGAATTAAGCCAAATCTTGGCCTTATCCTTTAAAGTAAAAGGAAATAGCTTAAGCCTCATCAAGTCGATTGAAGCTCCTCTCTCTTGGAATGTATTATAAACATCTTCAAATTCCTTGCTATGTGCATAGGGATTCTCACTTTCCATCCCATGAAAAGTTGGTAGAAGTGGAACAATATGTTGTCTGACCACTAACTGCTCTATAGGGGGCACTAAACATGATGGTGCACTCATATGAGGTGGATGCATGCAGTCCCTCATTGATCTGAATTCATTGGGATTGTCCTGGTGACCATGGTGACTATGCTGATCTTCAGGTGTAGCTTCCATGATATTCAAGCTCAATTCCAATTCCTTGTTATGATGTGTTTCATGTTTCACAAGCCTTCCTCCACTATCTCATATCCAATTTGGCACACACAACTAGTATCAACTGTAACAAAAACAAAAACAAAAGAAAACAAAGGAAAACAAGACTACAAAAAGATTAAAATTAACTAGAACTAAATTAAGAGATATGTTAGAGTATGAACAAATAAAAGAAACAATTAAAAGAGTTAGTAAAATGAAAGAAAAATCACCAAACTTGTGATGAAAATCACAAGTACTCTAAAATAATATCACTGTGAAGTTGGCACCTTCCCTGGCAATGGCGCCATTTGATTGCATGCCTAGCTGGTGTACCTTGATTTTTGGTCCTCAGACAGAAGTAATCAACAAAATTTATAACCTATATCACCATGCACTAGGATAGTCTTAGCTAATATAGCATAGTGGCTCTAGGATCGTTCACTAAGAAGGGTTTTCAACTTACAATTGATACCAATTCAAAGTTGAATTGGTGCCTTTTCATTTCAAGGTTAGCTTTAAGAGAAAACGTAAACTTTGGTTGAAAAAGGATTGATTTTAAGCTAACTAAAAAGAAAGTAATGGGAATTACTTATAAAGAAAAGCATTTCATGGAGTTTTAGGATCACTGGGGTCAGGCTCCTCATGCAAAAACAAAGCTCTGGTGACTTGAATCTTTTCCTCGCATTAGAGACTTAACATATAGTTAATTCTCTAACTGGTGTTGTACAGATGTTTCCATTTAATGGATTTCAGCACTAAATCCCTCTCACTGATGCAACTTGCAATGGCTCGTGCCTCTCACCTAGCATTTATCATTTAAGGTGATCATTAACCTTGGACTTCCCTTCAAAAGTTTGCAAGAGATAACTAATGGATGTCTCCGTAGAGTCCAAAAGCTTACCAAGTGTTGGCAATTCTAGAAAATCCTACCTTCAAGTCACCTCCCAAAGGCTCGCAAGAGGTAAACTACTGCATCTCAATGGACGGAGATCACTTGCCTTACCAAGTGTTGGCCCAGGTGAATTAAAGGCGTTTTAAGTTAACTAAAAACATAGAAATCATTAACATGTCACACTTTCTCTTCATTAACAGCCGAAACAACAAAACTACCAATTCTTGCATTCGGGACCTTACTCGGCTACCTTAGCTTCAAGAGACAAAAAGTCTAGCCACTCATTCTCTAAGGAAACATCCTCAGAGCTTGTTTGGCTAGTAAGAAAAATAAATACAATCAAAACGAGAAGGTAAGGCAGAGCAAAGCTCTGTATTTTACTTCCTTCAAAAATATACAAAAGGTTGTCTCTGAGAACAAGCTCCCGAGATCTCTCTGTAATGGAAATTACAAAAAAATATATATGAGGTTCTTCACCCTTTGTTCTTACTTAATAACTAAGGAATCCTATAATTGGTGGATTACAAGGAAAATAGGGATTTAGACATCAAATATCTTAAGCAAAAAAATCTAAAAATGTCAGTCGTAAATGTCTAGAAACACTCAGGAGGATTTTACAGGCGTGCAAGATGGCTGCAAAATTTCGCAACTGAAGGTCACCATTTCGCAGCCAAAGGCTGATTTCGCAGCCTGCAAAATTGGCCTTCAGCTTGGTATGATTGGCTTCTAATGGTTCTAACTTCTTCATTTCAACTCTAAATCATGCACTGTTTAAAGCGTTGGATTGATGACTTCCCGAGCTTCGAAAGGACATATAGTATGCATCAAATGGGCTCTAGGAAGTGCTCCAAAAGTGCCCAACAGTTGCTGTCCTCTTGAATTCTTCATGTTAGATTTCTCTCTTTGCTTTCCTTCCTTGCATTCATGATTTGCTTATGGCAAAGGACTATAAAGCTTCAAAGCTTAGGTTCTTTATGTTAATGAGCTTCCAATTGCTTTGCCATGGATTCCATAGAACTCTCCTCAATCTTGGATTGCTTTGGTGATCAAATTACTATCAAAAGCACCAAAACTTACACAATCTGATTAGAAACGATTGCAAAGTTACTTAATATGCTAATTGAGTTAAAAGGTAATAACTACTACTCAAAAGTGTTTAAAAGAGTTAACTACAAGCTATCAAATAGCACTTTTCGAGTAGTAATCAGATGACAGTCACGGTAATGGTGACAATAACGTTGATGGTAACGGGTACGATAACGGTAACGGTTATGGTGACAATGATGGTAACAATCATGATCACGATAACGATCATAGTAATGGTGATGGTAATGGTTACGATGATGGTAATGGTAACGGTCACAGTAACGGTAACAGTAACGATAATGAAAAACGGTGAGGGAAAAAAATTACGATAATCGGAAAGGTAACAGTAACAGTGTAGGTAATAGTAATGGTAATGGTAACAGTCATAGTAACGATGACAGTAACAGTAATGATAATGGTAACAGTTATGAAAATGGTGAGGGTAAAGGTAACGGTAATGATGACAGTGAAGGTATCAATAACGGTAATGGTGATTGTAACAGTGGCGAAAACAATCACGATAATGGTGAGGGTCATGATAACGATAACAGTAACGATGATGTTCACGGTTATGGTGGCGGTAATAGTGATGATAACGGTAAAGGTGATAGTAATGGTTATGATAACGGTTATGGTGATGGTAACGATAACTATAACGGTAACGGTGATGGTGATGGTAATGGTTACGGTGATGATAATCGTAATGGTAATGGTAACGGTGACGGTAATGGTCGGTGACTATAACAGCAATGGTTAGTGTGATGGTGACGATGATGATAACGGTAACGGTAACCCTGACCGTACTGGTAACAATAATAGTAACAGTGACAATAACTGTACTTGTAATGGTAATGGTGACGATAAAGGTGATGGTAATAGTAACGGCAACAGTGACGGTAACGATGATGTTGACGATAACATTGAGGATAACGATGACTGTAATAGTAATGGTAAGGGTGACGGTAGTGGTCATGAGGATAGCAACGGTGATGGTAAAGGTAATGGTATCAGTTATGGTCACGGTAAAGGTAACGGTGATAGTAATGATGACGATAACACTAACGGTAATGGTAAGGATAATGGTGATGGTGATAGTAACGATAACTATTATGGTGACAAGCATGATAACGGTGACAGTGATGGTAATAGTATCGCTAAGGTGATGATAATGGTGATGGTAATGGTGACGATTATCATAATAGTTACAGTAATAGTTGTCGTAATGATTATGGTAATGGTGATAGTAATGGTGATGATAACGAAGACGGTAACAATGATAGTAATGATCACGATTACGGTTACCGTAACGGTAACAGTGACACTGAAGGTAATAGTAACGATGACAGTGGCAGTAATGGTTACAAATACGGTGACAATCACTATAAAGGTGACTCTAATGGTAATAGTAACACTGACGGTAACAGTGATGGTTATGGTAATGGTGACGGTAACGGTCACGATCAAGGTAACAATCACAATAACGATGACGTTAATAGATATGGTAATGGTTACGATGACGGTAGTGGTAATGGTAACGGTAATGGTAATTGTAATGGTAATAGAAACAGTGACGATAAAAATAACTGTAACGGTAAATGTAATGGTAATAGTGACGGTCACAATAACGGTAACGATAACGATCACTGTAATGGTAACAATGACGGTAACGGTAAGGTTGACGATAATGGTTATGATGAGGTAACAGTGATAGAAAAGGTAACGATAACGGTCATGGTCAAGGTAACCGTAACGATGATGCTAACATTAGTGGTAATGGTATCGATGACGATAACGGTGATGGTGATGGTAACGGTGATGATTACGGTGACAGTCATGGTAATGGTGACATTGATGGTACCGACATTGGTAATGGTGACGATAACAGTGTAGGTAATTATGACCGTAACAGAGACGGTAATGGTGACGGTATCAATAACAGTAATGGTAATGGTAATAGTAATGGTAATGGTGACGGTGATCTTAATGGTTACGGTAACTGTGACGGTAATGGTGATGGTTACGATTATAGTAATGGTTACGGTATCAGTAATGGTGACGATAACGGTGACACTGATGGTAATAATGGTGACAGTGACGGTAATGGTTACAATTACAGTGATGGTGATTATAATGGTGACGATAACAGTGACTATAATGGTAACGGTAGCGGTGACGATTACGATAATGGTAACAGTAGCGGTCATAGTAACAATGACAACAAGGTGACGATAATGGTTACGGTGACGGTAATTGTAACGGTAATGGTAACGATAACGGTAACAGTAACAACAATTGCAATGGTAAGAAAACAGTGACGGTAAAAATAATAGTGACGGTAACAGTAACAGTAACAATAACGGTAACGATAACGGTCACAGTAACGACGACAATAATAGTACCTATAATGGTAACGATAACGGTGATGGAAACAGTGACAGTAAAGGTGACGGTAATAATTATAGTAATGATGACAGTGATGATGATGGTGGCAGTAATAGTGACGATAACAGTAAAGGTGACAATAACAGTTACAATGACGATATCAGTAACGGTGACAGTGACTGTAATGATAACGGTAAGGGTGATGGTGACGATGATGGTAATGATAATGGTGATGGTAATGGTGACTGTAACCATAATGATAACAGTAACGGTGATGGTAAAGACAATAGTGATGGTAATGGTGATGTTGATGATAACAATGACAATAACGATGACAGTAACAGTAATATTGATGGTAACAGTAACAATGATGGTAACACTAACGGTAAGGGTGATGATAATGGTCATGATGACGGTAATGGTAATAGTGATGATAACAATGATGATAACCGTGACGATGATGGTAACACTGACGATTACAATGATGGTAACAGTGACAATTATGGTGACGGTAACGATGACAATAACGATGACGGTAACAATTATGATAACAATAACGGTGACGGTGATGGTAACGGTCACGATCATGGTAACAATCATAGTAATAGTGATGTAATGGTTACGGTGACGGTAATGGTAATAGTAACGGTAACGGTAATGATAACGACAATTGTAACTGTAACGAAAATGATGACAATAAAAATTATGGTAAATATAAAGGTAACGTTAACAATAATGGTGAGGGTAATTGTAATGGTGATGGTAACAGTAACAGCGATGTTGACGATAATAATGACGATAACATTGACATTAATGGTAATGGTAATGGTAACAATGATGGTAATTATAATGGTAAGGGTGACGATAATGGTTGTGATGACGATAACGGTGACGATGAAGGTAACGGTAACGATCATGGTCACAGTAACAGTAACGGTGACGGTAACTATGACGATAACACTAACGGTAACTTTAATGCTAACGGTGACGGTGATGATAACGGTGATGGTAACGACGACAATAACGGTAACGATGACGATAATAGTAATGGTAACGGTAATGGTAATAGTCAGGGTAATGCGATGATATAGGTGATAGAAATAGTGACGGTAGGTGATAGTGATGATTATGATAATAGTGACAGTATCGGTTACGTTAACGGTTGCGATGACGGAAACGGTAATAGTCACTGTGACAATAACGATAACGATGATGGTAGCGATTGTAGTAATAGTGACGATAACGATAAAGGTGACGGTAATGATAATGGTGACGGTGACTGTAACGGTGATGCTAAAAGTGATGGTGAGGGTGATGATAACGATAACGATAATGATGATGGTAAGGTATCATGGATGGTGATGGTAATGGTAACAATGATGGTAACGGTAGCTGTAATCGTAACGGTGATGGTAAGCACAACAGTGATGGTATTAATGATGTTGATGATAACAGTGACGATAACGGTGACAGTAACGCTAACAATGACGATACCAGTAATGATGACGGTAACAGTAATGGTAAGGGTGACGATAATGGTCATGATGATGGTAATGGTGACAGTGAAAGTAACGGTAATGGTCATGGTCACAGTAACGATGAAGATAGCACCAACGGTAATGATAACAATAACGGTGACGGTAACAACAACAATGACGGTAACAATGATGTTGACGATAAAGTGATGATAACAGTGACAATAATGGTAATAATGAGGGTAACTGTAATGATGACAGTAACGATGATGGTAACGATACTGGTAACACTAACAGTAACGGTAATAGTAACAATGTGATTACTACTTAAAAAATGCTTTTTTATAGCTTGTTATAAACTCTTTTAAACACTTTTGAGTAGTATTTATTACCTTTTAACTCAATTGACACATTAAGGACCCTTGCAAGTGTTACTAATCAGTTTTTGGCAAGTTTTGGTGCTTTTGGTAGCTTTTTTATCATTAAAACAAGCCAAGAATGAGGGAGAACTTGGTATAGTCCATGGAAAAGTAAGATTGAAGCTAAATTACATGAAGAATCCATGTTTTGGAAAGCTTCGAAGCCTTTGCCAAATCAATCAAGTATGCAAGGAAGAAAATTAGAGAAGGAATCTAACATTGAAGAATTTCGCAACCCCTTGAGAAATTTTCTCAAGCCAAAAGGAATTTCGCAAAGCCTTGCAAAAATGAAGAATTTCTCAACCCCTTACGAAATTTTCACAAGCCAGAAGGAAGTTTTGCACCCCCTTTTCAGCCTTGTGAAATTGAAGAATTTCGCAACCCCTTTTTAGCCTTGCGAAATCTTCCTGTAATCTTCAGATATTTTTGTATCGACTCCATTAGATTTTTATCTCAAGATATTTTGTGTAATTACCTATTCTCTCATTGTAATCAGCTAAAGATCTTTTAAGATATTTAGGATATCTAATTGAGGGGTTGAAAATATCTCTCTATATATGTCTTCAGATATCTCTTTTTGTAAGATCTACCTCAGAATCTCAGAAGAAATTCTTGAGGATCACTTGTACATTTTTAGTAAGAAATATACAGAGCTTTGCTCTACCTTACCCACTCACTTTGATTGTATTTTCTTTCTAGCCAAACAATCTCTGAGGATGTTTTCTCAAAGGATGAGTGGCTAAGCTTTTTGTTTCTTGGACTAAAGGAAGCTAGGTAAGGGGTCCGGATACAAAAGTGGGAGTTTTCCTTGTTTCAGTTTTAATGAAGAGAAAGTTGTGACCCATTAATGGTTTTATAGTTTTAGTTAACTTCAAATCCCTTATAATCACCTGGGCCAACACTTGGTAAGCTTTTTGGACTCAATCCATAGAGATCCATTAGTTATCTCTTGCGAGCCTCCGAGAGGTGGTTTAAAGGTAGGATTACCTAGGATAGCCAACACTTGGTAAGCTTTTGGACTCCCTGGAGACATCCATTAGTTATCTCCTGCGAGCTTTTGAAGGGTAATCCAAGGTTAAGAATCACCTTAAATGGTAAATACTAAGTGAGAGGTACGAGCCATTGCAAGATGATTCAGTGCGTTGAAACCATTAATGGGAAGCAGTTGTAACACATCAGTTGGGAGGATAACTATAGGTTAAATGACCAATGCGAGGTAAAGATCTGGATTCTCCTCTTTTGTATAAGAAACCTGAACCTAGTGACTTGAAACTCCAAGAAACATTTTCTTTGTAATTAATCTCAGTTACCATTTTTGGTTAGCTTAAAACCAACTCCTTTTTCAACCAACTTTATATTTCCTTTTAAAGCTAACTTGTAAAATAAAAACCACCATTTCAGTGTTGTAATTTATATCATGTGTGAAATGAAAACCCATCCATGTGGACGATCCTAGAACCACTATGCTATGCTAGCTATGCTACCCTAGTATATGGTGAATTAGGTTTATAAATTTTGTTGATAACTCCCATCTAAGGACTGAATCAAAGGTACACCAATTGGAGACGAATCAAATGGTGCCATTGTTGGGGATGGTGCCATTTTACAGTGATATGATTTTTTTAAAACACTTGTGATCTCCATCACAAGTTTGGTGATTTATTTATTTTTTCTTTTACTAACTCTTATCATTTGTTTCTTTTTATTTGTTTATGTTTTATCTAATTTTTAGTTAATCTTAATTTTCTTTTTGCTTTTACAATTGTTTTTCTGTTTTTGTTTTTTGTTTCAGTAATTTCAAGTTCTGTATGCCATATTGGATACGAGACAGTGAGGGAAGACTTGTGAAAATAAAAAATCCTCACGAAATAGAGTTGGAATTGTGTGCGAAGGTCATGGAGCTACACCTAAAGACCAGCATAGTGAACATGCTCCAAAGGAGAATATCAACGCATACCAATCCATGAGGGACTGCATGCATCCACCTCGTATGAGTGCACCATCATGTATAATGCCACCTAAAGAGCAGCTAGTGATTCAACCACATATTATGCCACTTCTACCTACTTTTCATGGTATGGAAAGTGAGAATCCCTACGCACATATCAAGGACTTCGAGGAGGTTTGCAATACATTCCGAGAATAAGGAACTTTAATCGACTTGATGAGGCTCAAGCTATTTCCTTTCATTGTAAAGGACAAGGCAAAGGTCTGGCTTAATTCTTTAAGGCCAAGGAGTATCTGAGCTTGGACTGATTTACAAGCTGAGTTTCTCAAGAAATTTTTCCCGACTCATAGGACCAATGGCTTGAAAAGGCAAATCTCAAACTTCTTAGCTAAGGAGAATGAGAAATTCTATGAATGTTGGCAGAGATACATGGAAGCTATCAATGCTTGTCCTCACCATGGCTTTGATACATGGCTATTGGTGAGTTATTTTTACGACGGTATGTCTTCCTCAATGAAGCAACTCTTAGAAACGATGTGTGGATGAGACTTCATGAGTAAGAATTAGGAGGAAGCCATGGATTTCTTAAGTTATGTAGCTAAAGTTTCAAGAGAATGGGATGCATCGAATGCTAGAGAAGTGGGAAGAATGAAATCTCAACCTAATGCTTCTAATGCTAAGGCTGGGATGTATACTTTGAATGAAGACACTGATATAAAAGCAAAATTCGCAGCTATGGCAAGAAGATTTGAGGAGCTAGAAGTGAAGAAGATACGAGAAGTACATGCCATTTCAGATAAACCAATGCAAGCTATTTCGTGTTCCATTTGTCAATCTTTTGAGCATTTGGTGGAGAAGTGTCCTACTATTCCAATTGTGAGAGAAATGTTTGGGGATCAAGCGAATGTTATTGGACAATTTAAGCCCAATAAAAATGCTCCATATGGCAACACCTACAATTCAAATTAGAGGAACCATCCAAATTTCTCTTGGAAGCCAAGGGCACCTCAGTACACGCAGCCTGGCCAAGCATCACAGCAAGGCTCAAATCTTGAACAAGCCATTGTGAATCTTAGCAAGGTCGTGGAAGATTTTGTTGGAGATCAGAAATCCATCAATGCTCAGCTCAATCAAAGGATTGACAGTGTAGAGGGTACATTGAACAAATTGATGGATGGAATGCAAAATGATCTATCTGAAAAGATAGATAATCTCTAGTACTCAATCTCAAGGCTTACTAATCTCAACATAGTGGGTGAGAAAGGAAAATTTCCTTCTTAACCTTATCAGAATCCTAAGGGTATCCATGAAGTGGAGGCTCAGGAGGGAGGATCTTTATAGGTGAGGGAAGTCAAAGCAGTGATCACTCTAAGGAGTGGTAAAGAGGTTGATCTGCCTACATCCAAGCTAGAACATGAACCAGATAGTGAAGTAGAGAAATAGAAGAGGGACCAAATCAAAGGAAAAAGGAAAGGGAATAGTACAAGGATGGAGGACCTTGAAGCTATTGCAAATGAAGAACCGGAGAGGACCATCAACCAGGAAGGGCTGAGGAAGAAACACACACCTCCACCATTCCTCCAAGCTTTGCATAGAAAAAAAGGAATCAACAACGCATCATAAATTCTTGAAGTGTTGAGACAAGTGAAAGTTAACATCCCTTTGCTAGACATGATCAAACAAGTTCTGAATTATGCAAAATTCCTGAAGGACTTATGCACTATAAAAAGAGGGTTGAATGTGAGTAAGAAGGCCTTCTTAACTGAGCAAGTAAGTTCCATTATACAGTGCAAGTCTCCAATGAAATACAAAGATCCAAGTTGTCCTACCATCTCAGTGATGATTGGAGAGACGTGTGTGGAGAAAGCTTTATTGGACTTGGGAGCAAGCGTGAATTTGCTACCCTACTCTGTCTATAAGCAATTGGGACTTGGAGAGTTGAAGCCAACATCAATCACTCTATCTTTAGCAGATAGATCTGTGAAAATTCTAAGAGGCATAATTGAAGATGTCCTAGTTCAAGTTGACAAATTCTACTACCTAGTGGATTTTGTTGTTCTTGATATAGACCCGATTGCTAAAGGAACCAACTTTATTCCTATCATACTTGGAAGACCATTCCTAACTACATCAAATGCTATCATCAATTGTAGGAATGGGGTCATGGAGCTTACATTTGGTAATATGACGTTGGAGCTCAATATCTTCTATATGTGCAATAAACAATTCCATCCGAAAGAAGAAGAAGGATTAGGAGAGGTGTGCATGATTGACAACCTAGTGGAAGAGCATTATGATCAGAAAATGCTAGAAGATTTGAAAGAGAATCTTGGGGATCTTGATGAAAGGTTACCTGAACCCTCAAATTTGCTTGCTACTTTGCCTCCTTTGAAGTTAAAGAAGGAAATTCTCCCTTTATTCAATGAGGAGGAAACACAAGAAGTCGTTAAGGAGGAGCCCCCAAAGCTTATGGTGAAGCCATTACCCACAGAGTTGAAGTATGCATACCTGGAAGAAAACAAGCAGAGCCCTGTTGTTATTTCTTCATCTCTTACCACTACTCAGGAGGATTGTCTACTTGAAATCCCCAGGAGATGCAAGAAGGCGATAGGGTGAAAAATTTATGATATGAAAGGGATCAACCCTTTAATCTATACTCATCATATATACATGGAAGAAGAAAGTAAGCCAGTTCATCAACCCAAGAGAAGGTTGAACCCTCACATGCAAGAGGTGGTGCGAGCTGAAGTGCTTAAGCTACTTCAAGCCGGTATTATCTACCCCATATCAGATAGTCCATGGGTGAGTCCTACGCAAGTCGTGCCAAAAAAATCAGGGATCACAATGGTGCAAAATGATAAGGGAGAAGAAGTCTCTACACGCCTCACTTCAGGTTGGAGGGTGTGTATTGATTACAGAAAGTTTAATGCTGTAACAAGGAAGGACCACTTCCCGTTGCCGTTTATTGATCAAGTGCTTGGAGGGTCTCAAGCCATCCATTCTAGTGTTTCTTGGATGGCTACTCCGAGTATTTTCAAATAGAAATAGCTGTTGAGGACCAGGAGAAAACCACTTTCACCTGTCCATTCGAAACCTATGCTTATAAAAGAATGCCTTTCGGCTTATACAATGCACAAGCAACATTCCAAAGATGCATGTTAAGCATTTTCAGTGATACAGTGAAGCATATTATTGAGGTCTTTATGGATGATATCACCGTATATGGAAGTGCGTTTGACGAATGCATAGTCAACTTAGAAGTTGTGCTGAACTGATGCATTGAGAAAGACTTGGTGCTTAATTGGGAGAAATGTCATTTCATGGTACCCTAAGGGATTGTCCTTGGGCATGTTATCTCAAAGAAAGGCATTGCAGTAGACAAAGCAAAGGTTGAACTTATTGTCAAGTTGCCATCGCCAACAACTGTCAAAGGAGTAAGGCAATTCCTTGGCCATGCTGGGTTCTATAGGAGGTTTATTAAAGATTTTTCTAAACTTGCAAGACCTCTTTGTGAGCTATTATTAAAGGATGTTAAATTTGTATGAGATGATCGATGTCAATGGAGTTTTGAATAATTGAAGTTATTGCTAACAACCGCTCCAATAGTGAGAGCTCCCAACTGGCAATTGCCCTTTGAAGTGATGTGCGATGCCAGTGACTTGCTATAGAAGCTATTCTTGGGCAAAGAGAAGTTGGCAAGCCCTATGTGATCTACTATGCAAGCAAAACGTTGAATGAAGCACAAAGAAACTATACAACCATAGAGAAAGAATTGTTGGCTATAGCTTTTGCCTTAGACAAATTTCGCACTTACTTAGTAGGGTCTTTCATTGTGGTTTTCACTGACCACTCGGCCTTGAAATATCTACTGACTAAACAGGATGCAAAAGTGAGGCTAATTAGATGCATTCTCTTACTTCAAGAATTCAATCTTCAGATCGAAGATAAGAAAGGAGTGGAAAATGTGGTAGCCGATCATCTATCAAGGCTAGCCATCACACATAATTCCCATAGTTTGCTCATTAATGATGATTTTCCAGAGGAGTCACTCATGTTGATAGAAACCGCTCCTTGGTATGCTCATATTGCTAACTATTTAGTTACTGGAGAAGTTCCAAGTAAGGGGAGAGTACAAGTGAAGAAACACTTTTTTGCAAAAATTCATGCCTACTATTGGGAAGAGCCATTTCTATTCAAATATTGTGTAGATCAAATAATACGGAAGTGCGTCCCTGAGCAAGAGCAACAAGGGATCCTTAGTCATTGCCACAAAAGCGCATGTGGAGGCCACTTTGCTTCTCAGAAGACAGCTATGAAGGTATTGCAATCGGGTTTTTGCTGGCCATCACTTTTTAAAGATGCCCTCACCATGTGCAGGAGTTATGACAGATGCGAGAAGCTTGGGAAATTAACACGTAAGAACATGATGCCTTTGAACCCCATTTTAATAGTTGATCTTTTTATGTCTGGGGCATTGACTTCATGGGACCTTTTCCAATGTCCTTTGGCTATTCCTACATTTTGGTGGGAGTGGATTATGTTTCTAAATGGGTTGAAGCGATCCCGTGTAAACACAATGATCACAGAGTTGTTCTCAAATTTCTCAAAGAGAACGTCTTCTCTAGATTTGGAGTACCCAAGGCTATAATCAGTGATGGAGGTACTCATTTTTTTAACAAGCCGTTCAAAACTCTCTTAGCCAAGTATGAGGTGAAGCATAAGGTAGCTACACCTTACCACCCTCAAACTTTTGGGCAAGTTGAGTTAGTAAATTGGGTGATAAAAAACATACTGATGAAGGTGGTGAATACGAGCAGAAGAGATTGGTTTGTTAAGCTTCATGATTCACAATAGGCTTACAGAACAACTTATAAGACCATTCTTGGGATGTCTCCTTATCGCCTAGTCTATGGAAAAGCATGCCATCTCCCCGTTGAAGTGCAATACAAAGCTTGGTGGGTAATCAATGCACTTAACATGGACTTGAATAGAGCCGGCATGAAGAGATTTCTAGACCTTAATGAGATGGAGGAATTGAGAAATGACGCCTACAATAATTCAAACATCGCAAAACAAAGATCGAAAAGGTGGCATGATCAGTTAGTCTCCCGCAAAGAATTCTAGAAGGGACAAAAAGTCTTGCTGCATGACTCCAAGCTCCACATGTTCTCGAGAAAGTTGAAGTCAAGATGGATAGGTCCGTTCACTATCCAACAAGTGTATTCAAATGGAATAGTGAGTTACTCAACAGTACCGGGAGTTTCAAAGTCAATGGCCAACGTCTCAAGCCATTCTTGGAGCCATTTTCTCGAGACAAGGAGGAAATCAACCTCCTTGAACCACATCAAGCTTCAAAAGATAAATGGTTAGCTGGACTTAGTATGTTGGAAGACACTATGTCCATAATTTTTGCTTTAATGATAATTTTATGTTTTACTAATTTACTATATGTTTTAAATTGAAATTTCTTATTTTAATTTTATTTTATTGTGACTCAATTTAATTTTTTATGATCAAATGCAGGTGGATTTGAAAACAAATGGAAAAATAGAGCATTTCATAGGGTATGCGAAAATTTTGCAACCCCAAGTCTGCCTTGATAAAATTTCGTAACCCCAAAATAGCCTTGCAAAAATTTCGTAACCCCATACCTGCCTTGCCAAAATTTCGTAACCCTATACTTGCCTTACGAAAATTTCACAACCCCATATTTGCCTTGCAAAAATTTCGTAACCTAAAATCCAACTTGCGAAAATTTTGCAAAGGCTGCCAACAATTCGCAAACTCGTTTTTACCTTGCGAAACCCATGCGAAATTTGAAAGAGGTTACCAATTTATTTCGCAACTAAAAAAAATCCATTTCGTAACCTTGCAAATTCCAACGGTCTTTGTGCAAAATACCAACGGTCAATAGGAAGGCTAAAGGTCACTTAAAAATCCTATTTAAAGACCTCCAAAGCCTCTATTTATTTTGCACGGCCCATTCCCTATTGCGAAAAACCATCTGTCACCATGTGAATTGGTTTTCTCTCCATTCCACGCCCCACAGCCATGCATTTGAAGAAGAGACCTCTGCCTCTTGCCCCATTTTAGCCATGGAGCGCATCAAAGGAGGCCATACCTACCCTTCAGTATCTCACAAGGCTAGGCCAAGCGCCTCCGCTCCTCAATATTCATCTCAGGCCTTTCAGGCCCCGACCGTTCCATCTTTTGAGGGTAGGGTACCCTCTAGTCCTCCTCAGCGTCGATATTCGACACTGAGAGCACCGACTTCTCTATCCCCTGAGCCATCAGTACGCCGCATTCCACCAAAGAGAGCCAGGACTTCAAGCCCTGGAGAGACATCTAGGCATGCATAGCCTGAACCTCAGGCCCCAACGGATTCTTAGCGTCCTTTCGGCATTGCTCTAGAAGCCATCATCAAGAGGCCTATGGTCACTGCGCCGCCCATTGAGGGCAATTCAAATTGTAGAGCTAGGTCATTTCATTCCAAGCTTTACTTTGACATTAAGGCCATGCGGCAGTAGTCGGAGCTTCGGGATTCATTTGGATTGCTCTAGAGGTACAATCTCGAGCGCCTTATGACTCCTAGGGAGTTTTCTACCCTAGAGTGGCAAATGACTTCTATCAGTCCATACTACTTAGGGTGCCCAGAGTCTCACCGCCATTCATTTCAGCATTAACGGGTGCCAAGGTATCCTAGAGGCTAGGCATATTACTGAGGCTCTCTATATACCATATCAGCCAGAGGATCTTGTACATTTCCAACAGTGGTCCCCTATATCTTAGCGAGACATGGTTCGTATCCTATCGAGGAGGACTTCTAGAGATTCCTTTCTTCTACGAAAGGAGCTTCCATCTGGGATGCTTCTAGTAGATGTATTGTTGTAGTCCAACATTTTCCCTCTTCACTATTTAGTACAAAGGCGAGGAGCCATCCTGGACACGTTATTCAGGATATCTGAGGGCTTCTATTTTGGGCCACATCACTTGATTATGGCTGCTCTCCTCCACTTTGAGGAGAAAGTTCACAGGAGGAAGCTACAGCAAGCTGACACTATTCTTTTGCTATTTCCGAGGCTGCTCTGCCATATATTAGAGCACATGGGCTATCCTACTGAGCCCCACCTGGAGTGCCGCCACCATTGTCGAGAGCATTTCACTCTCGAAAAATGGATATAGTTGGCGGGTTATTCAGCACCTGAAGCAACACCACCGAGGCCAGCATCTCCAGTGCCAACACAGGTTGAGTAAGCATAGTAGGATGAGCTTCCCACAAAGTCTATACCACCCGCCCCTACTACACCATCTATGCCTGAGGCCACCTCTGCTGATCTTCCTACTACATCTCCTATTCCACCAGCTGCACCTCCTACATCCGAGGACTCTATCACCATATCTGCCATGGAGTTTCGTGCCATGGTACATTTGTTTAAGATACTAACCACTATGCACAATGCTCTATTCCAGTAGATGGCAGACATATGCGCTCAGTAGGACCAACATACTACTATCCTTCGTTAGATTTAGCACCATCTAGGACTCTTGCCACCACCTCAGATTGATATTTCGGGACCATCAGAGCCTATAGCTCCAACTGAGGACACAACTCCAGCTGAGGAGACCATCAGAGCTGATGTCCCTACCCAGGCCACTCACGAGGCAGCCGTAGAGCCATCATCTCCATCCGAGAGGCCAGTTTCTTGATCATTTCTTTATTTTGTATTTACTTAGTATAATAGTAGACATTATTACTTATGCTGATATTTTATATTCTGGGATATTTTATAATAGTAGACTTTATTTTGTATCTCATTGTACTTTCTCAGAGCAATATATACATATCATTTTTGTTTATACTTGCCATTTTTTTTCCCTATTTCCTTTACTTATTAATATTTTGTTTTTTTGAATCATGTGGTTTTTCCTATAACACTCAGACTCAATGTCACTCATGAGGTACCACTTCCTCCCTTTATTTGTAATCGCTCTTGCCACATTGAGGGCAATGTTGATCTTGGTTGGGGGGAGAGTAAAGGAAGGAAGTTTTGTTAATAATACTAGGTTATTTTGTTAATTTAGTACTTTTTGCTTAATTTTAAAATTTTTGCTTAATTTTAAAAGTTTTTATTCTACTTTCCATGATTATTAAGGAAAAATTCTCAAAATGAAATGAGAGAAACTGAATTCTTACCTTTTTACTTAAATATTATAGTTTGTATTATGCTTATCGAGGTTTATGAATTATTGAAACTCCTATTGAATTCAACCTTATTTCTTCCACATTAATCTTACCACACACTGTGCACATTACATTTCGATTATAAGATGAAAAACTATCTTACCCCCTGAACTTAGGAAAACTTAGACTTGGTACCTTTGAACTTGTTTTAATAGTGTTGGGACACCTGATAAAAGGCCAATGAGCCTTTGAAAAAAAAAAAGAGAAACAGAACAAAGTGTTTTGCTTTGAAACCCGAGCAAGGTCCGAGGGGTATATGGTGAAAATCTTTAAAACCCGGTGCCCTAAGCCTTGATTGGTTGGGAGCCACCGACCTTAATGCTCGTTACAAGAGTGAATAGGTGGAGTTTAACATATTGTAGGTGCTTGGGTATTAAATTTCAATCTCAAAAGTCCGGGGTAAAATCCGAGGAGTTAGTGGTCGAAAGATCCTTAAAGCTTGATGCCCTAAACCTTGATTGGTTGGGAGTCATCGATGGATCCCCGTTACGTAGACACTTTAGAAAACAATACCTTAAGCATTCTATGCCTACAAGAAAAAAATTGTGAAATAAAAAAGGTGCATTCTTAGCCTATTGGAAGTGGTCAGTTTGCTAAAGACTGAGAAAGAACTAGGTTTGGGGGGGGGGGGGGGGAGATTAGTTCAGAATACTGTATTTGGAACCTAATAAACTTAACATATAGATTTTTGTGGAAGAGTAATGATTGAGTCTATGAGAGTGGAAATCCTTTTAAAACTCAAATTTGCATAATACCTACTCTTTTTGAATTATGATCAGGTAAGATATTTGATATACGCTTGTTGAAGGTTGGGTTTTACTTCTTTAATGTTTCATATGAGAGTATGCTTTACATCATGCCAGTTATGATTTTTTGAAGTGATCAACATGATTTTGTAAATTATTTTACTGTCTATTTTTCTTTGATCTCTCCTTTATTGCTAAGGGCTAGCAATATGTCAGTTGGGGGGAGTGATTACTACTAAAAAAGTGTTCTTTTAGAGCTTGTTATAAACTCTTTTAAACACTTTTGAGTAGTATTTATTACCTTTCAACTCTTGCAAGTGTTACTAATTAGTTTTTGGCAAGTTTTGGTGCTTTTGGTAGCTTGTTTCTCATTAAAACAAGCCAAGAATGAGGGAGAACTTGGTATAATCCATGGCAAAGCAAGATTGAAGCTAAATTACATGAAGAATCCAAGTTTTGGAGAGCTTCGAAGCCTTTGCCAAATCAATCAAGTATGCAAGAAAGAATATCAGAGAAGGAATCTAACATTGGAGAATTTTGCAACCCCTTGCGAAATTTTCACAAGCCAGAAGGAAGTTTCGCAACCCCTTTTTAGCCTTGCGAAATTTTCGTAACCACTGCAAGGAAAAAGGTATATGGTGACATTTATAACGAGTCACTATAAACATAGGGTGTCACTACAACATAGCGTCACCTTCTCCACTGACACCATAGAGGGTACCAATTGGTGACGTATTTGGAAGTGACACCAAAGTAGATAAATGGTGACCCATTCGAAAGTGACACCATATATTTCTAGTGATGATAGAGTGTCACATTAAATACATCATCTTTGAGTTATGATGTCACATTAAATACATCACCTTTAAGTTATGGTATCACATCATTGTAAATTATTGTGGAAGATATGATTGGTTTTAGTTGTTGATTTTTGTAATGCTTATGAATTAATAAGATTAACCTATTTATATTTTGTCCATAAATATAACAATCATATTATATTTAACTCATTTTTCTGTAATGTTTTTGGAATAACTCATAATACATTGATCATCTAATAATATTTGTATATCAAATGTTCACAAAAGGATAGTACGTCCAACATATCAAACTCATCAAAACTAAAAAAGAAGAGTGAATGCATACCAAAACATGATTTAGAAATGTTAAAGATCCCAAGATTCATGTATACCTCCATTTCCTCAGCATAAAACCGGCTAACCATAAAATGACATAAAAGTCCCATCTAAAAATCTAAATTTCTCAGTTGCAATTAAAGTAACGTTTATGTCCTACAACGTATAACATAAGAGTTGCATTTAAAAACCCAAAATCTTGATGCCTTCTTCTTTCTTTTTATTCTCCATTTCACCATCCCAAGAGTGTATACCTGCATTTCAAAATTTAATGAGTTTTAGAGATTTTTATTGAAGAAAATAAACATGGATCGATGTTATCATAAATGAACAAATCTAAGAACTATTTTTTTTTCAAATAGAAACATTATTCAAAGAATAAGCATTACTATACAATACCTATGGAAAAATTCATGTAGTAGCTAAGGGACTCACCATGGATGGTGATCATGATGCATTAACATGATTCATGATTAGTTGTAGCACAAAAGTAACCCATTCTCCTCTAATTTCATCGAAGGACGCTTCTTCTGATGAATAAATGGAAATATAATTCTACTTGAGAATATGTTTTTTTTTTTTATCACAAAACTGAAATCAAATAAGAAAATAACATTAAAATGCATAACATTTGGAAGCCTAAAACTATGTACAATTCATTAAATAAGTAATACCTTTGAAGCAATAATTGTGGGATAAAAAATTATCTCTTTAATGAATCTCATAACAAAGTAGCCACATTCGAACCCTCCTTCTTGTCTTGGACACTAATCGATCAATTATAAAATAACATTAATACTCACATATATAAATGGTGCAAATGCATAAGCTAATGTGTAAAGAAAAATTTTTGGATTTCACTTGCACTAGTTGCTAAGATGACTCCCTCTTAGATGTTTTCTTTGCAGATATTCGAAGAGTCCTATGTAAATAAGTTCAATGGGTACATTTTAAAAATAGGCAAATGTTATATGTTTTAATATATATAAATAATAAAAAAATGTGTTTGAGGTGAATGTATTTTTTTTATTTAAAAATAATACTATGAAAAATAATAGGAAGAACTTACATGTTTACGATATCCTTTAAGTCCTCACATGGTTTGTGATGCATAGAGTCAAGATAGTGGACTATCATTTTCCTTGGCTCAAGCACTACCTAAATATAAACCCTTTAAGTACTCATATCTATTTTTATTAACAAAATATAAAAACTTTCCAAAACTCAACTACTTAAATATAAAAACAAAATCAAATAAAATATCTAGCTAATTGGATTTTAGAAACTAAATAAACTATAAATAAACTAAATATAAAAACTAAATAAAATATCTATGCCCATGAATTAATTGAAGGGGATAGAAGGACACAAAGAGAACATGGCTATGGTTATGATTTCCATCTTATCATCTCCCGTCAATACCACACATGCCCATTTTAAGGTTGGACACTACTTTTGTTGATGGACTTGGAAAGGGAACTTCAAAATTGAAAACATAAATAAACCCTTATGTAAAAAAAAAAAAACATTAAAATATAATTGAGCATTAAAATATTTACTCTCTTTCATCACTTTCATTTGAATATTAATAATCTCTTATTGAGATAGATACTTACAATTTAACAAAATAGAAATTCCTAATAATAAAAAATATAAAAATTTCTATTTCTATTAACAAAATATAAAAACTTTCCAAAACTCAACTACTTAAATATAAAAATAAAATCAAATAAAATATCTAGCTAATTGGATTTTAGAAACTAAATAAACTATAAATAAACTAAATATAAAAACTAAATAAAATATCTATGCCCATGAATTAATTGAAGAGGATAGAAAGACATAGAGAGATCGAACATGGCTATGGTTATGATTTCCATCTTATCATCTCCCGTCAATACCACACATGCCTTCCCGAATTGGTCCTTTTGGGGTTGGATACTCTCAACAAAATTCTATATCTCATTCCCACTTAGATACAAACAAAAAAATCATTTTTTTTTCCTCTCTCGTTTTTTAGAAAGGATGAAGATTATGTGATAGTATATCTCAAAAAAAAATTTGTACCTGTCATTCTCACACAAATAGATATTAAAAATCATTCTTTTTTTTTCCTGTTTTTCACTTTTTTTTAAGGATTTGATCATGTGTTTGGTTTAGATTAAAAAATCAATTAATCTACAGTTTTTTCTTCTATGTTAGAAGATTAAACCTAAATTTTTCTTCCCTACAACTCAAGAATACACAATTCACAAAAACCATAATACAAAGATGTTGAAATAATTAATATAATGACATTAATAAAAGAAAAAAAAATGATAGATCCAAGAGATTTTGGGTTACCTGGGAGTCCACAAAGTGAAGAATGTCGGTTGTGAGCGTGTTGACTATGGGTGAGAGAAAAGGTTGAAGAAGATCACGATTTTATATATAGGATTTATATATTGAGATTTTTTGGATTGTGGGTGAGATATGGAAACAATGGGATTTTTATATAGTATCCATCATTATTAATTCTAAAAATGGGTTATAATACTTAAAAAAAATTATTTTATATGATGTCACTTCCCAAAAAATGACACTATAAATATAAAATTAATATCATCTAACTACCTCAATTAAAGATTTTTTATATGATGTGTCACCTTTATTAATTATAAATCCTATGGTGTCATTATTTTAAAAGTGACACCGTAAATAGTGACACCATAAACTATTTTTGTAGTAGTGAACCTTGCGAAATCTTCCTATAATCTTTAGATATTTTTGCACCGACTCCGTTAGATTTTTATCTTAAGATATTTTATGTAATTGTCTATTCTCTCCTTGTAATCAACTAAAGATCTTTTAAGATATTTACGATATCTAATTGAGGGGTCGAAAATATCTCTCTATATATGTCTTAAGATATCTCTTTTTGTAAGATCTATCTCAGAATCTCGGAAGAAATTCTCAGGGATCACTTATACATTTTTAGTAAGAAATATACAAAGCTTTACTCTGCTTTACCTGCTTACTTTGATTGTATTTTCTTTCTAGCCAAACAATCTCTGAGGATGTTTTCTCAGAGGATGAGTGGCTAGGCTTTTTGTTTCTTGGACTAAAGGAAGCTAGGTAAGGGGTTCGGATACAAAAGTGGGAGTTTTCCTTGTTTCAGTTTTTAATGAAGAAAAAGTTATGACCCGTTAATGGTTTTTATAGTTTTAGTTAACTTCAAATCCCTTATAATCACCTAGGCCAACACTTGGTAAGCTTTTCGAACTCAATCCATAGAGATCCATTAGTTATCTCTTGTGAGCCTCTGGGAAGTGGTTTAAAGGTAGGATTACCTAGGATAGCCAACACTTGGTAAGCTTTTAGACTCCCTAGAGACATCCATTAGTTATCTCCTACGAGCTTTTGAAGGGTAATCCAAGGTTAAGAATCACCTTGAATGATAAATACTATGTGAGAGGTACGAGCCATTGCAAAATGATTCAATGAGAGGGATTTAGTGTTGAAACCATTAATGGGAAGCAGTTGTAACACACCAGTTGGGAGGATAACTATAGGTTAAATCCTTAATGTGAGGAAAAGATCTAGAATCTCCCCTTTTGTATAAGGAACCTAAACCTAGTGACCTGAAACTCCAAGAAACATTTTCTTTGTAATTAATCTCAGTTACTATGTTTGGTTAGCTTAAAACCAACCCCTTTTTCAACCAACTTTATGTTTTGTTTTAAAGCTAACTTGTAAAAGAAAAACCACCATTTCAGTGTTGTAATTCATATCACGTGTGAAATGAAAACCCATCCCTGTGGACAATCCGAGAACCACTATGCTATGCTAGCTATGCTACCCTAGTATATGGTGAATCAGGTTTATAAATTTTGTTGATAACTTCCGTCTGAGGACTGAATCAAAGGTACACCTATTGGGGATAAATCACAATGATAATAATGGTGATGGTGATAGTAACGATGACAGTAATGGTGACAATAATGATAACAATGACGCTAACGATAACAATAACGGTAAGGGTGACGATAATGGTCATAATGATGGTAACGGTGATGGTGAAGGTAAGATCAATGGTCACAGTCATAAACGGTCATGGTAATGATGATGGTAGCACTAACGGTAATGATGACGGTAACGGTGACGGTAACGACAACAGTGACTGTAACAATGATGTTGACGATAATGGTGACGATAACGGTGATAGTAATGGTAGCAATGATGGTAACAGTAACGATGATGATTACGATCATGGTAATAGTAACAGTAAGGGTGTTGATAATGGTCATTATGACGGTAACGATAATGGTGACGGTGAAGTAGGGGTAGCGGTCACGATCGCGCTAATGGTAATGATGACAGTAACAATGATGGTAACACTAACGGTAATGGTAACAGTGATAATAACAGTGATGGTGATGGTAATAGTGACGATAATGTTGACAGTAACGGTTATGATAACTGTAATGGTGATGGTGATGGTAATAGTATTGGTAATGGTGATAGTAATAGTAATGATAACGATCACGGTAATGCTGATGGTAATGGTAACGGTGATGGTCACGGTCACGATAACGATGATGGTAATACTAATGGTAACTTTAATGGTAACAGTGATAATAACGGTGACGGTGATGGTAAAGGTGACGATCATGGTAACAGTGACGGTGACAGTAATGGTAATGATGACGATAACGGAAACGATAATAGTAACAGTCATTGTAATGGTGACAAAAACGGTGATGGTAAAGGTGACAGTGACGATTATGGTAACGGTGACGGTATTGTTACGCTAATAGTTATAGTGACGAAAATAGTAATGGTAACTATGACAGTAATGATAACGGTAACGGTGACAGTGAGGTGACGGTGGCGGTTGTGGTAATAGTGACGATAACGGTAAAGGTGATGGTAACGGTTACAGTGATGGTGATGGTGACGGTAACAATAACGGTAAGGGTGATGATAATGGTCATTATGATGGTAACGGTAACGGTTACGGTAACGATGATGGTAACACTAACGATAACGGGAATGGTTACAATGATGATAATGGTGATGGTAATAGTAACAGTAACGATTATGGTGATGGTGACGGTGACGATAATGGTGACAGTAACGGTGACAGTAATGGTGATAGTAAGGATTACAATAACAATAATGGTAACGGTAACGGTGACAGTGATGGTAATAGTATCGGTAATGGTTACGGTAATAGAGACGATAACAGAGACGGTAATAGTAACAGTAATGATCACGGTAACGGTGATGGTAATAGTAACGGTAATGGTAACAATCACGATAACAGTGATGGTAACAATAACAGTAATGGTACTGGTAATGGTCACGGTGTTGTACCCATTACAATAACAGTTGTCGTAATGATTACGGTAACTGTTATGGGTTACTATAACAGTTATGGTAATTGTTACAGTAATGGTTACGATGTAGGTAACGTTAACAATGACTGTAATAGTAACGGTAAAGATAACAGTGATGGTGACGGTGACGGTAATAGTAACGATATTGGTAACAGTCACAGTAACGGTTACGGTAAGTGTAACGATAATGGTAACGATAACAGTGATGGTAACGATGATGGAAACAATGACAATAACGAGCATGGTGATGGTGATGGTGACGGTAATAGTAATGATATTGGTCACAGTCACGGTAACGATTACGGTAAGTGTAACGGTAATGGTAACGATAACAGTGATGGAAACAGCGACAGTAATGGGCATGGTGATAGTAACAGTAACGGTAATGGTAACGGTTAGGACAATAATTATGATGAGGGTAATGGTAATGATAATGATGACGGAAACACCGACGGTAACGGTCATGGTGGCGGTAATGTTGGAGGTCACGGTCACGGTAATAGTCACGGTGACTGTAAGGGTGATGGTCATGGTGAAAGTAACAATGACGTTTACAATAATGGTCACGGTCACGGTAGCGGTGATGATCATAGTGACGGTAACAATAACGGAAACAGTAACAATAAACATAATTGTTATAATAACAGTAATGGTAGTGGTGACAGTAACAATAATGGTAGCGATGATGGTAACAGTAATGATGATGGTGACGATGACGGTGACGGTAGCAGTAATGGTAATGATGATGGTAATGGCAATGGTGACGGTAATAGTATTACGGACGGTAACGGTAATGGTGATGACAAAGAGAACGGTGATGGTAACTGTAACGGTGACAATAATGTTAACGTTGACGTTAATAGTGACGGTAATGGTAATGTTAACGATAGCGATAACAGTGATGGTAATGGTAACGGTGACGATAACAATAATGGTGATGGTAACTGTAACGACAATGCTAACGGTGACAGTAACAAATACGGTAATGGTGACAGTGATGGTAATGGTCACGTTTACTGTAACAGTGACGTAATGATGATGGTGACGGTAATGATAACAATGATGGTAACAGTAACAGTAACGGTAACAGTAACGATGATAGTAATGGTAACAGAAACGATAACAATGACGGTAACTATAACTGTAACGACAATGCTAACAGTGACGGTAACAAATACGATAATGGTGACAGTGATGGTAATGGTCACGTTTACTGTAACGGTGACGGTAATGATGATGGTGACTGTAACGATAACAGCAATGATAACGGTGACAATAACAATAATGGTAACAGTAATGATGATGATGATGGTGATTGTAACGGTAACGGTAATAGTGATGACGGTGATGGTTACACTAATGGTGACAGTAACGGTGATGGTAATTTTTATAGTGATGGTAATGATTATGGTGATGGTAACGGTAAGGGTAACAAAAACGGTAATAGAAGAGATGATGGTTACAGTAACGGTAATGATAAAGGTAATGGTAATGATAATCATAACTATAACAATGACAGTAACGGTGACGGTAAAAGTAACGGTGATGGTGACGGTTATGGTAACTATGATGAAAACTATGCTGGTAACAGTGACGATGACAATAACGATAAAGGCAATGGTGACAATGATGGTGATAGTGACGGAGGCGGTAGCGAGAACGATAACAGTTATGGTATAAGTAACGAGAATGATAATGGTGACTATAACAATAACGCTTGCGATAACGACGATGGTAGCAATAACGCTGACAGTAACGATGACATTATCAGTAATGGTGATGGTAATGGTAAGGCTAATGGTAACAGAGAAGGTAATGGCGACAGTAATGGTGACAGTGATTGTAATGGTAATGGTGACTGTAATGGTGACGGTAATAGTAACAGTAATGGTAATAGAAATGGTGACGGTGATGGTAATAGTATCGGTAACAGCAACAGTAATGGTGACAATAACGGTGATGGTGACGGTAATAGTATCGGTAACAGTAACAATAATGGTGACAATAATGGTGATGGTGACAGTGACGGTGATAATAACGATGACAATAACAGGAATGGTGATGGTATCGGTAATGGTAAGAATATCGATATCGATAACAGTAACGGTAATTGTGACAGTGATGGTAACAATGACAATAATGGTTATAACAACGGCAATGGTTATGGTTACGGTAACGGTTATGGTAACGATTATGATAAAAGTTACGGTAACGGTTATGATAATGGTAATAATAACAATAACGACAATGATGACAGTAACAAAAACGATAATGGTGCCGGTAATGGTAATAGTAACGGGGATGGTGACGATAATGGTGATAGTAACAGTTAAGATAATATAACGGTTACGACAACGGTAATGGTTACGGTAATGGTAACAGTGGCTATAATGGTAACAATAACGATGATGGTAACAGTGAGAGTGACGGTTACGATGATGGTCACGGTAACGGTCATGGTAACGTTCATGGCAATGGTTCACACTAACGGTTACGATACCGATAATAGTAACGGTGATTGTGATCGTAACAGTGATGTTAATGGTGACGGTAATGGTAACAGTAATGGTAATGGTGAAATAACGGTGACAATAACAGTAATAGTGATGGTAACGGTGAAAGTAATGGTTACGATAATGGTAACAGTTATGATAACATTAACGATAACGGTAACGATAATGGTAATGATAACGATAAGAGTGACGGTAACAGTGACGATAACGATGACAATCATGGTAACGACAATGGTAACGGTGAAGGTAATGGTGATGATAATGGTAACTATCACGGTAACTGTCACTTTAACAGTTATGGTTATGGCAACAGTAATCATAACAATGACGGTGACAGTAATGGTAATTGTAACGATGATGGTGACAGTAACGGTAACGGCGACGGTAACAATGACAATAACGGTGACGGTAGCGGTGATGATAATAGTGACAGTAACGGTTATGGTGACAGTGACAGTAACAGTAATGGTGATGGTGATGGTAGCAGTGACGATCACTGTAACAATAACGGTAATCGTAACCGTAATGGTAACTATATTAGTAACGGTGATGGTAATAGTAATGGTAACTATCTCAGTAACGGTGACGGTAATAGTAACGGTAACGGTAATAGTTATAGTGACAGTAACGGCGACGGTAACGATGACGATAACGGTTATAGTAATGGTTTCAGTAACGGTTACGCTGACGATAATAGTAACGGTAATGGTAATGATGAAGGTGACAGTGACTGTAACAGTAACGGTAACAGTAATGGTGAGGGTGATGGTAATTGTAACAGTAACAGTGATGGTAATGGTGACGGTTATGGTACTGGTGATGGTGATGGTGACGGTCATAGTAACAGTCATAATATTGATGGTAAAGCTGATGATAATTGTTACGATGATGGTAACGATAACGGTAACAATAAGAGTAACGGTAATGGTAATAGTAATGGTAATGGTAACAGTATCAGTAACCGTAATGATAATGGTCATTAAAACGATGACAGTAATAGTAACGGTAATGGTCATGGTAATGGTGACTATAACGGTGATGATAACGGTTATAATAACAATTTCTGTAACGATTACAGTAACGGTTATGGTGACTGTAACAGTAACAGTAACAATAATGATGAAGGTGATAGTGACAGTAATGATAACGATAATGGTGACGGTGAGGGTGACGGTATCGATAATAGTAACAGTGATGGTAACGGTGACAGTTACGGTCCTCGTGACGGTGACGGTCATAGTCATGGTAATGGTCACACTAATGATGATAGTAAAGCTGACGATAATTGTTACAGTGACGGTAACGATAACGGTAATAGTAATAGTAATGATGACAGTAATAGTAATGGTAACGGTAACAGTATCAATAACCGTAATGGTAATGATCATTATAACGATGGTGGTAATAGTAACGGTAATGATCACAGTAATAGTGATGGTAATGGTGACGGTGACGGTGATAGTAACGGTAACAATGATTGTAATGGTGATAGTAATGATAATGGTAAAGGTAGCGGTGATGGTAACGATGATAGAAACAGTGATGGTAACGATTACAATAATGGTTACGTTGACGATAACAGTAACAGTGACTATGAAAGTAATGGCAAAGGTAACAGTCAGGGTAATTGTGACGGTAACAGTAATGGTAATAGTAATGGTAACAGTAATGGTTACAGTAACGGTCAGGGTAATTGTGACGGTAATAGTAACGGTGACGGTGATGGTAATGGTGATTGTGACGATAAAGGTGACGGTTACAATAACAGTGAAAGTGACAATAACGATAACGGTAACAATGACAATGACGGTGACAGTGGCAATAACATTTACAGTTACGGTGACAGTAACAGTGATGGTAATGGTGATAGTGATGGTAACGGTGACGGTGACGGTGACAGTGACAATGACAGTAATGGTAATGGTAATGGTAACGGTAACGGTAAGTGTGACAGTGATGGTAACGATATCGTGGGTAGTAACAATGACGATAATAGGAACGTTGACGGTAATGGTAACGATAATAGTAACGATGACGATAACCATGACGGTAATACTAATAGTGATGGTAACAACACTAGTGATGGTAACAGTAACGGTGATGGTAACAACGATAGTGACGATAACAATGACAGTAATGGTAACAATGATAGTAACGGTGTCGGTAATAGGAATGGTAAGGGTCACGATAATGGTCATGATGACGGTAACAGTGACGGTGATGGTAATAGTGATGATTACAATGACGGTCATGGTAACAATGATAGTAACGGTGACAATAACGGTTACGATAACGGTAACGATAATAATGACGGTGACAGTAATAATATTGGTAATGACCACGATAATGGTGATGGTAACGGTGTCGGTAACGATAATGGTAACGGTGACGATAACAATGATGGTGATGGTGAGAATGATAGTATCAATTATGATAACCGTAATGGTAACAGTAACAGAAACGATAACAATGACGGTAATAGTGATGGTAACGGTGATGGGAATAGTGATGATAGCGATAACAGTGATGCAAATGGTGACAGTGACGATCACTATGACAATAACAGTAACAGTGATGCTAACGATTATAGTGAGGGTAATTGTAACTATCTCGGTAACGGTTATGGTTACAATAAAGGTAACGGTAACAATACCGGTGATGGTGACCGTAACGGTATTGGTAACGGTGATGGTGTGTCTATAACATTACTGGTGATGGTAACAATGATGTTAATGGTTATGGTAACGATAACGGTGATAGGAACAGTAACAATAACAGTAACGATAATGGTGATAGTAACAGTAACAGTGATGGTAATGATGACAGAAACGTTGAAGATAACGATGATGAAAATGGTGACAATAACAGTAATGGTGATGGTAACGATGACAGAAACGTTGAAGATAATGATGATGAAAATGGTGACAATGACGATAACGGTGATGGTAATGATAACAGTAACGATAATGGTAACAATGACGGTGACAATAAAGGTAACGGTAACGGTGATGGTGACAGTGACTATGACTGTGATGGTAACGGTAATGATAATGGTGACGGTGACAATAAAGGTAATGGTAACGGTGACGGTAATGGTAATAATAACAGTGATGGTAACAGTGACGGTGATGCTAGTCTGACAATAACGTTCACGGACATAGTAACGGTCATAGTGACGATGACGATAACAGTGACGATATTAGTTACATTGACGATAATAGTAACGATAACAGTAATGATTACGATAACGGTGACGGTAATAGTAACAATAATGTTAATAGTAACAGTCACAGTAACGGTGATGAAAACAGTGATGGTAACGGTGACGGTGACAATGATGATGACGGTGGCGATAACTATGACAGTCACGGTGATGGTAACGGCAACGACCATGGTAATGGTGATGGTAATGGCAATGGCCATGGTAACGGTTACGGTGACGTTTATAGTAACGATGATGGTGATGACAAGAATAACAAAAACAATAACGGTAACAGTAACAGTGATGGTAGAGGTGACAGTAATGGTAAAGGTGAGGATGACGGTAACGGTTATGGTAATAGTTACGGTGACAGTGACGGTATTGCTGATGAGAACAGTATCGCAGACGGTAATGGTAATGATAACGATAACGGTGATGGTATTGATAACGGTGACGATAACGATAAGGACAACAGTAATGGTGACGTTGACAGTAATAGTGATGGTAATGATGGTTCTAATGGTAATGGTGACGGTAATGGTAAGGGTAACGGTAATGGTGAAGGTCACTGTGATAGTAACGGTAACGGTGATGATAACAATATGGATAACAATCACGATAACGGTAATGGTGACGATAACGTTCACGATTATGGTAATGGTGATGATAATAGTGATGGTAATGGTAACGATGATGGTAACGCTAACAATAATGGTAACGGTAACGGTGATGATAACGGTAAAAGTAACAATGATGGTGACGGTGATAGTGACAGTTACTACGAAGGTAACGATAATGGTAATGGTAACAATCATGGTAACGGTAACAATAACAGTAACAGTCACAGTCACGATGACGGAAACGGTGATGGTGACAATGACGGTCATGGTGACGATGTTGATAACTATGACGGTTATGGTAACGTTGATAGTAACGGTAATGGCCATGGTAACAATGATGGTAACGGTGATGGTAATGGTTAATGGTGATGGTGACGGTAACGGTTACGGTGACGGTAACGGTTACGATGATGATCATGATAACAACAACGGTTACAGTAACGTTAACGGTGATGGTAACAAAAATATAAACGATAATGGTAACAGTAATGGTAACAATGATCGTAATGGTAACAGTAATGGTGATAATAACAATATCGAAGACGGTAATAGTAATGGTAACAGTAACGATACCGATAACGTTGAGGGTCATGATAACCGTGATGTTAACAGTAACGGTAACGGTGACGGTGATGGTGACGATAACGGTAACGGTAACAGTGTCATTGAAAGTAATAGTGATGGTAACGATGATAGTAAGAGTAAGAGTAACAGTGATAGTAACAATGATAGTAATGGTAACGATGACATAAACAGTGATAGCAACGGTAACAGTGATAGAAACGGTAATGGTTATGGTAATGGTGACGGTCACAGTGACGGAAACGATAACGATAATGGTAACGGTAACGGTGATGGTAAAGGTGACAATAACTGTGACTATAACGGTAATGGGGACGGTCACGGTAATGGTAAAGGTGACGATTACGATAATGGTGATGGTAATGGTAACTGTAACAGTAACGGTGACGGTAACAGTAATGGTAACTGTAATAGTAACGATAACGGTGATGATTACAGTAATGGAAACGGTCACGGTAACAGTGACGGTAACGGTGATAGTGACAGTAGCGGTGACAGTGACAGTAATGACCATTACGGTGATGGTCACGGTAACAGTAAGGGTAACAATAACAGTGACGATGACTATAATGGTAAAGGTAACAATGACGGTCACGGTAATAGTGAGGGTAACGGTTATTGTATCGGTAACAATCATAGAATGATGAGAGTAATGGTAATGGTATCAGTGATGGTAACGATGACGGTAATGGTGATGATCACAATGATGATAAAGGTAATAGTCACGGTAATGGTGACAGTGATAGTAACGGTAACGGTAACGGTGATGATAACTATGACTGTAACGGTAATGGTGATGATAACGTACACGATTACGGTAATGGTAACGGTGACGGTAACGGTGATGATGACGGTGTCGATAACGACGACAATGACAGTAATGGTAACAATGATGACAATGGTGACAGTGACAATAATAGCAATTACGATGATGGTCACAGTAACGGTAACGGTAACAATAACGGTGACAATGATGGTAATGGTTACAATGACTGTAATGGTAATGATAACAGTGATAGTAATGGTAATGATAACAGTGATAATCACGGTAATGGTGATGTTAATGGTCATTGTTTTGGTAACAATCATATAATGATGACAGTAATAGTAACGGTATCAGTGACTATAACAGTGATGGTGACAACGACGGTAATGGTGAAAGTGACAATGACGGTAATGGAGACTGTCACAATGACGATAACGCGGCCAAAGTCATGGTAATGTGACAATAACGATAACAATAATGGTGATGGTAATGGTGACGATAACGGTAATGGCAACTGTAATGGTAACGATGATGATAACGGTAACAGTGATGGTTACTACAACGATAACGATAATGGTCACAGTGATGATAACGGTGACGGTGACAGTGACAGTGACCGTGACGGTAACGATGGTGGTGATGATAAAGGTAACTATAATACTGACGATTATTGTGAGGGTAATGGTGACGGTAATGGTAACGATAACGATAATGGTCATGGTGATGATAACTATGATAGGGATGGTGACAATGACGGTGACGGTAACGGTAATAGTGACAGTAACGGTCAACGTGACCATAAGGCAATTATAGTAATGGTCACGGTAACAGTAACTGTAGCAATAACGGTGATGGTGACTGTGACAATGACTGTAATGGTAACAGTGACTGTAACGGTGATGGTCACGGTAATGGTGACGGCAACTATCACTATATTGATAATTGTCATAGTAATGGTGAGAGTAGCGGTAATGGTGACAATAATGGTAATCGTGATGGTGACAATAACAGTGACGATAATGGTCAGGGTAACGGTAATGAGAACAGTATCAAAGATGGTAATAATAATGGTAACAGTAATGATAAAGGTAACGATAATGATCATGGTGTGGGTAATGATAACGGTGACGGTAACGGTAATGGTTATATTCACAATAATAGTGACGGTAACAATGATAGTAACTATAACAGTATGGAAACAGTAATGGTGACTATAATGGTGATTGTGGTGGTGACAGTAATGGTAATGGTAACGGTGACGGTCACAATGATGGTAACGGTAACAGTGCCGGTAACGACAATGGTAAGGGTCATGGTAACGGTGATGGTAAAGATGACGGTAACGATAATAGGGAGGGTCACGGTAACCGTAATGGTGATGATAACGTGTGATTACGGTAACGATAACGGTGATGGCAATGGTAACAGTGACGGTAACAATAACGGTGATGAGAATGGTAATGGTAATAGTGACGGTTATTATGACAGTAATGGTAATGGTAACAGTAACAGTCACGGTGACGGTGATGGTGATGGTAATGGTGATAGTGACGCTAGTGGTAATAGTGACAGTAATGGCAATTATGATGATGGTCACGGTAATGGTAATGGTATCAATAATAGTGATGGTGACTGTAATGATAACAGTGGTGGTCAGGGTAATGGTGACGGTAATGGTCATTATATCGGTAATAGTCATAGTAATGACGAGAGTAATGGTAACAACAATGGTATTAGTGATGGTAGCGGTGACGGTAACGGTGACAGTGATGGTGACAATAATGGTAACTGTCATGGTAATGGTCACTTTAACAATTATGAATACGGTAACGATAATCGTAACGGTGGCAGTGACAATAATGGTATTTGTAATGGTGACGGTGGCAGTAATGGTTATGGTAACAGTTACGATGACGGTGATGGTAACGATCACGGTAACCATGACGATAATAGTATTGAAAACTGTAACAGTAGTGGTAATGGTAACGATAATGATAACAGTGTTGATAATGATAACGGTGATGGTAACGGTAACAGTGACGTTGACAGTAATAATTAAGGTAACGGTGATAGTAATGGTAACAATCACGGCAACGGTAATGGTGACTATGATGGTGACAATAATCGTAATGGTGATGGTGACAGTAATAGTAACGGTAACAGTGACGGTCATAGTGACGGTAATGGTAATGGTAATAATAAGGGTGACGGTAACGGTAATGGTAATGGTGATGGTAACGGTGATAGCAACAATAACAGTAATGATAACGGTGATGATAACGGTAATGGTGACGGTGATGGTGACTGTGACAATGACGGTAACGGCGACGATGACGGTAATAGTAATAACGATGGTAACGGTAATGGTCATAGTGACAGTAATGGAGAATACGGTGATGGTAATGGTAACAGTAACAATAACGGTGACCATGACTATAACGATAATGGTAACAGTGACGGTAACGGTCACGGTAATGGTGATGGTAATAGTCACTGTAATGATAACAGTCATAGTAATGGTAACAGTGACGGTAATGGTAATGGTAACGGTGACGGCGATGGTGAAGGTGACAATGACGGTAACCACGACAGTGACAGTAACAATGATTGTAACGATAATGGTGTTAGTGACAGTAATGGCGATTACGGTGATGGTAATGGTAACAGTAACAATAACGGTGATCGTGACCATGATGGTGATGATGACTGTAACGGTAACGGTAACAGTGATGGTAACGGTGACAGTCACAGTAATGATGATGGTAAAGGTCATTATAACGATAACAGTCATAGTAATGATGAGAGTAAAGGTAACAGTAATGGTATCACTGATGATAACGGTGATAGTAACGATGATGGTAACGATCACTTTATCAGTAACAGTCATAGTAATGATGAGAGTAACGATTACAGGAACGATATCAGTGATGGTAATGGTGACGGTGACGGTGAGGTAACCGTGATAGTGACGATGACGGTGATGGTAACCATGACGGTGACGGTGATGGTAACCGTGATGGTGACAGTGACAGTAATCGTGACAGTGACGGTGATGGTGACGGTGACAGTAATGTGACGATAAGGGTCACAGTCACAATAACAACCACATTGATGGTGATAATAACGATGACGGTATTGGTTACGGTGACAGTAATGATAACGATGACGGTAACAGTAATGATTACAGTAACGATGATGATAATAGTTACAGTAATAATCACGGTAATAGTGATGGTCACGGTGATTGAAACGGTGATGGTGGCGATAATTATGACAATGATGGTGATGGTGATAGTTACGATAACGGTCACAGTCAAGGGAACATTGACGATAATAGTAGCGGTGATGGTAACGGTTATGGTAATGGTAATGGTTAAAGTAACGATAACGGTGACAGTAACAATAACAAAAACAATAACGGCAATGGTAATGGTGATGGTTACAGAGACGGTAATGGTAACGGTGACTGTAACGGTGACGGTAACAGTAACGGAAAAGGTGACGATGACGGTAACGGTTATGGTGATGGTGATGGTAATGGTTACGGTTGCTATTACGGTAATAGTTACGATGGCGGTAACGGTAATGGTGACTGTGACAGTAATGGTAACGATAACAGTGGCAATCAGGTGATGGTGACAATAACGGTTATGGTGACGATTACAGTAACAGTGACAAAATGGTAACTGTCACAGTAACTGTCACTTTAATGGTTATGCTTAGGGTAACAAAAATCGTAACAACGATGGTGTCAATAATGGTAATTGTAACGGTGATAATAATAGTAAAGGTTATGGTAACACTTACGGTGACAACAACGGTGACAATGACGGTAACGGTCAGGAAAATGGTGACAATAACAATATCAAAGATGGTAATAATAGTGGTAATAGTAATGATAACGACAACAATGTTAGTAATGATAACGGTGATGGTAACGGTAATGGTGATGTTGATAGTAATAGTTAAGGTAACGGTGACGGTAACGATGATAGTAACGATTATGGTGACGGTAACGATGATAGTAATGCTAATGATGAAGGTAACGGTAATGGTAACTGTGAATGTGACAGTAACAATAACAATGATGGCGACGGTAATGGTAATAGTAACGATGATGGTAACAATTACGGTGACAGTGACAGTGATGGTAATAGTGACAGTAATGGTTATAATAATGGTAACGGTAACGTTAACGGTTACAGTAATGGTGATGATAATGGTAACTATCACTGTAATGGTCACTTTAAGGGTTATGGTTAGGGTAACGATAATCGTAATATTGATAATGTCAATAATGGTAATTGTAATGATGACGATGACAGTAAAGGTTATGGTAACAGTTATGGTGACAGTGATGGTAACGGTTATAGAAACGGTGACGATAATAGTATCGAAGATGGTAACAGTAGTGGTAACGGTAACAGTAACGATAACAATAACGCTGATGGTAATGGTGACAATTATGATGACGATCATGGTAACGGTGACGATAATGGTCAGAGTAATGATTACGGTACCAGTAACAGTAACGGTGATGGTGACGGTAATAGTGACGATAACAATAACAGTAACGGTAATGGTGAAATAACAATGACGATATCAACAATGGTGAAAGTAATGGTTGCTATAACTATAACAGTTACGGTAACATTAACGATAAACGTAATGATAATGGTAAGAGTGATAGTAATAGTGACAATAATGATGGTGGTCATGATAGCGGCAACGGTAATGGTGAAGGTAACGATGATGATAATGGTAACTGTCACTTTAATGGTTATGGTTATGGTAACGATAATCATAACGGTGTCGGTGATAGTAATGGTAATTGTAACGATGATGGTGACAGTAACGGTAATGGTGATGGTAACAGTGGTAGTAACAGTGATGATAATGGTTATGGTGACAAAAGCGGTAATGGTAATAGTGATGGAAAGAGTAACAGTAATGGTAACAGTGACGACGGTCACTGTGGTGATAACGGTAACAGTCATGGTAACCCTAACGATAACGGTCACGATAATTGTAACGGTAACGGTCACGATAACCATAATGGTAATTGTCACGGTAATAGTGACGGTAATAGTAACGGTAATGGTAACAGTTATATGGTGGCAACGGTAACAGTTACATGACAGTAACGGTGATGGTAACAGTGATAGTGATAGTAACAATGATGGTAATGGTTATAGTAGCGATTATAGTAACGGTTGCGGTGACGATGACGGTAACAATAACGATAATGATAATGATAACGATAATGATAATGATGAAGGTGACAGTGGTGATAATGGTAATGATAACGATAACAGTGGCAGTGAGGGTGACAGTAACGATAACATTAATAGTGACGGTAACAGTGATGGTTACGATACTAGTGACGGTCACTGTAACGGTCATGGTAACAATCACAGTAATGATGATGATAAAGCTGATGATAAATGTTACGGTAACGATAATGATAACGGTAACAGTAACAGTAATGGTGATGATAATAGTAATGGTAACTATAAAGGCAATGGTAGTAGTATCAGTAACTATAATGGTAACGATCATTATAACAATGACGCTAACAGTAACTGTAATGGTCACGTAACGGTGACGATAATGGTGATAGTAACAATGATGATAATGGTGACGATGACAGTAACAATAACGGTGACGATAACAGTGATGGTAAATGGTACGGTGACGGTAACGGTAATGGTGATAATAACGGTGACAGAAATGGTGACAGTAACGGTAATTTAACAATGATAGTAATGGTGACAGTAACGATTACAGTAATGATTATAGTGATGATAACAATAACGGTAACAGAGACAGTAACAGTAACGGTGATGGTGACATTAATGGTAATGGTAACGGTCAAGGTAATTGTGACGGTAACAGTAATAGTAATGGTAACAGTAATGGTGATAGTAACGGTAACGGTAATGGTCAGGGTAATTGTGATGGTAATAGAATGGTAACGATAACGGTAAGGGTGACGATAACGGTGGAAGTAACGGTCATGGTAATGCTAACTGTAACGGTGATAATGATGGTGACAGTGGCGATAACATTCATGGTTATGGTGATGGTAATGATAATGGTTATGGTGATGGTAACGGTAAAAGTAACAGTAATTGTAACAGTGACGGTGATAGTAACGATAACGGTAACAATCGCTGTAACTGTGATGGTAACAATAATGGTAATGGTAACAGTAACGATGACAATAACAGTGATGAAAATGATGGCGAAAATGGTGATGGTAACGGTGACAATGACGATAACGGTGACGATGATTATAAAAGTGATGGTGATGGTAACACTAACGATAACGATAACGGTGACGATGACAGTAGCAGTAACGATCACAGTCACACTGATGGTAACGATGATGGTAACAGTTACGGTGATGGTGATGGTTACGATGACCGTAACGTTGACCGTAACGATGATGGTAACGATGATGGTAACAGTGACACTAATGGCTAAGATAACGATTACGGTAATGGTGATGATGATGGTAACAATATCGGTAACAGTCACCAGTAACGGTGAAGGTAACGTTGTCGATAACGGTAACGTTTATAGTGACGGTAATGGTAACACTCTCGATAATGGTCACAGTAACGGTTATGGTGACGATAATTGTAACGGTAAGAATAATGGTGACGGTGACGATAATAATAACGATTATAGTTATTGTAACAATAATAGTAACGGTAACTGTGATAGTAATAGTGACGTTAACGATAATGGTAACAATGATGATGAGAGTAATGGTAATTATAACGGTGATAGTGATAGTAACGGTAACGGTGATGATGACGATGACTGTAGCGATGATGGTAATAGTAATGGTAATGGCTAGGGTGAAGGTGGTAGAAGCAGTAATGGTAGTGGTAACGGTGACAGTCACTGTAACGGTAACGATGACGATCATTGTAACTGTAACGGTAACGGTAATGGTAATGATGACAATAATAGTGATGGTAAATTTAACGGTAATGGTAATTGTTACGGTGACACTAATGGAAACAGTAAAGGTGGTGGAAACGAAGATGGTAATAGTAGCGGTGACGATAAGAGTGATGGTGAGGGTAACGATGATGGTAATAGTTACAGTAATGGTTACGGTAATGATTACAATAAAGGTTACGATAACGATAACGGTAATGGTAATGGTGATGGTGATAGTTACGGTGATAATAACCGTAATGGTAACAGTAACAGTGATGGTTACGGTACTGGTGACAGTAACGGTCACGATCATGGTAACATTCACAATAACAATGACAGTAAAGGTGACGATAATGGTCATGGTGACGGCAATGGTAGCAGTAATGGTAATGGTGACGGTAAGGGTAATAGTAACGATGATGGAAATGGTGATGGTAATGGTGACAATAACTCTAACGGTAACGATAATGGTGATGATAATGTACACAATTACAGCAATGGTAATGGTGACGGTAACGATAATGGTAACGACAATGGTAAAGGTGATGATTGCGGTAACGGTGACGATAATGGTAACGGTAACTGCGATAGTGACGATAATAGTAACAATGACAGTAACAGTGACAATAACAGTAATGGCGATTATGGTAATGGTCATGGTAGCGACAAGGGTAACAATAATGGTGATGATGACGGTGACGGTTACGATGGCTATAACGGTAATGGTAACAATGACAATAATGGTGACGGTCATGGTAATGGTGACGGTAACAATCACTATATCGATAACAGTCATAGAATGATGAGAGTAATGGTAACAGTATTAGTGATTGTAACGATGACGGTGATAATAATGGTGATGGTGATGGTGAAGGTAATGATCATGGTCACAGTAACGATCACATTCACGGTGACGATAATGGTGACAATATTGGTTACGGTGACAGTAACAATAATGATGATGGTAACAGTAATTATTACTATAACAGTGACGATAATAGTAACAATAATGGTAATGGTAATAGCCACGGTAACGGTGATGGACACGGTGATTGAAACAATGATGGTAATGGTGACGGTGACTGTGAAGGTGGTGATAACTGTGATGGTCATTATGACGGTGATGATAACGATGACGGTTTTAGTAACAGTCACGGTCAAGGTAATGATGACGGTAACAGTGACGATAACGATAACGATAACCGTGATGGTAACGGTTACTGTAATAGTCATGATAACGGTAACGGTAACGGTGATTGTAATAGAGATGGTAATGGTGACAGTAACGATGATGGTAATGGTAACGATGATGGTGACGGTAACGGTTATGATAATAGTTATGGTGACGTTGAAGTTAACGGTCACAATAACAATGAAGATAATGGTATTGCGAATGGTAACAATAACGATAATGATAACGATGACGGTAACGGTAACAGTAACGATAACAATAGCGGTGATGGTAACGATAATGATAACAATGACGATATTGATAACGGTATTGCAGACTGTAAAGGTAATGGTAACAGTAACGATAACGATAACTGTGATGGTAATGGTAATGGTAACGATAACGATAACTATGATGGTAATGGTAATGGTAACGGTAACAATAACGATAACTGTGACGGTAATGGTAACGGTGATGCTAAGGATAACGGTGACGATAACTGTGATAATAACGGTAATGGTATTGGTGACTATGATGGTGACTGCGACGGTGAGGGTAACAGTGATGGTAATGGTGATGGTAATAGTAACAGTGATGGTAACTTTAATGGTAATGCTAATGGCAATGGAAATGGTAACGGTCACAGTAATGGTAACGATAATGGTGACAATAATAATCATGATTATGGTAACAATAATGGCAACAATGATGGTAACGGTGATATTGACGATAATGGTAATAGTAACAGTGACAATGATGGTAACAGTAAGGGTGATGATAATTGTCATGATGACGATAACGGTGAAGGTAACGATAAAGGACACGATCACGGTAACGATAATGGTAACGTTGACAATAACAGTGACTATAATGGTAACGATGACGATTACGATGACAGTGATGGTAATAGTATCGGTAATGGTGATGATAACGGTGACGGTAATGGTGACGATAATGGAGACGATAACAGTGATGGTAATAGTAATGGTAATGGTAAAGATAACGGTAATGGTAATGATAATGGTGACAAAAATGGTAATGATAATGGTGATGGTCATGGTAACAATGATGGTAATGGTAATAGTGACGGTTAGGATAATGGTGATGGTAACGGTCATGAGCACGATAACGGTCACAGTAATGGTAATGGTAACTGTTACGATAATGGTAACTATAACGATGATGGTAAAAATAATGGTAACCGTAACGGTAACAGTAATGGTGACTGTAATGATGTTGGTAACAATAGTGGTAATGGAAATGGTAACCGTGACGACAACGGTGACGGTGACGGTAACGATTACTGTAACGGTTACGATTACAGTGACAGTAACGGTAATGGAGACTGCGACAGTAATGGTAACAGTAATGATAATGGTTACGGTGACGATAACGATAATGGTTACAGTGACGGTAATGATAATGGTTATAGTAACGATGACGATAATTATAACTTTCACTATAACAGTCATAGTAATGATCACTTTAACGGTTATGGTTACGGTAACGATAATCGTAACGGTCACAGTGACAATAATTGTAATTGTAACGATGACGGTGATAATAATGGTTATGGTAACAGTTACGGTGATGGTGATGGTAACGGTCATGGTAATGGTGACGATAATAGTATCGAAGACGATAACAGTAATGGTAACAATGACGATACTTGTATCGAAGACGGTAGTAATAATGGTAACAATAACAATAACAACAACGGTGTTAGTAATGATAATAGTGACGATAACGGTAATGGTGACAATAACAGTAACGATGACGTTGATAGTAGTAGTGACGATAACAGTGATATTAATGGTAAGAGTGATAATAATGGTAACAGTGATAGTAACAGTAACAATGACGGTAATGGTGATGGTAACGATAACGGTAACGGTGACGGTCACAGTGACTATAACTGTAACGGTAACAGTAATAGTGACGGTAACAGTAACGGTGATGGTAACTATGACGGTAATAATAATAGTGATGGTAACAGTAACGGTGATGGTAACTATGACGGTAATGGTAATGGGGACGGTCACTATAACTGTAATGGTGATGATAATGTTCATGATTACAGTAATGGTGACTATGATGATAACGGTAATGGTGACCGTGATAGTAATGGTAATGGTAACAGTGATAGTGAGGTGACAATGACGGTAATGGTTATGGTGATGGTAACGGCAATGGTTACAATAACAGTGACGATAATTATAACTTTCATGGTAACGGTCACTTTAACGGTTATGGTTACAATTACGGTGACGATGAAGGTAACGGTGACAATTATGGTAATTGTAACGGTGACGATGATAGTAACGGTTATGGTAACAGTTACGGTGAAGGTGACGGTAACGGTCACGGTAATGGTGATGATAACAGTATCAAAGAAGGTAACAGTAATGGAAACGGTGACAATACCTATATCGAAGACGGTAGTAATAATGGTAACAATAACGATAACGATTACGGTGACGGTTACGTTAATGGTGATGGTAACTGCAATAATAATGATAACGGTAACGGTAACTATGACGGTTACTGTGACGTTAATGATAGCGGTAACAGTAATGGTAATGGTAACGATAACGATAACTGTGATGGAAACGGTCATGGTCACGGTAATGGGAATAGTGACAGTTACAATAATGGTGATGGTAACGGTCACAGTCACGATAACGATCACAGTAACTATGACGGTAATGGAAACAGTAATGGTTACGGTGATGGTAATGGTAAATGTAATGGTTACGATAACTGCAATTGTAACGGTGATGGTAAAAATTTTGGTAAAGGTAAAGATAACAGTAACAGTGATGGTAACAGTGACAGTAACGATAAAGGTAATTGTAAAAGTGATGGTGCCGGTAACGGTTACGATTACGATTACTGTAACGGTTATGGTGATAGTGACTATGATATTAATGATAATGATAATGGTCACAGTGAGGTGACGGTGAAGGTAATGGTAATGGTTACAGTAACAATATAATGATAACTGTCACAGTATCAATCACTTTAATGGTTATGGTTACGGTAACGATAATGGTAATGGTGATGGTGATAATAATGGTAATTGACGGTGATAGTAACTGCTATGGTAACAATTATTGTGACGGTAACGGCCACGTTAACGGTGATGATAACAGTATCGAATACGGTAAAAGTAGTGGTAACAACAATGATAACGATAACGGTGTTGGTAATGATAATGGTAACGGTAACGGTGACGTTGATAGTAATGTGATGGTAACGGTGATAGTAATGGTAACGATAATGGTGAGTGTGATGGTGACAGTAATGGTAACGGTAACTGTAACGGTCATGGTAACGGTGATGGTAATAGTAACAATAACGGTAATGGTAACAGTGACGATAACGTTGATGGTAACAGTAATGAGGACAGTCACGATAACGGTAATGGTGATGATAACGTTCACGATTATGGTAACAGTAAGGGTGATGGTAATGATAATGGTGATGGTGACGGTAACAGTGATGATAACGGTAATGGTAATAGTGATGGTTACTGCGACGATAACGGTGACAATAATGGTAATGGTAACCATAATGGTGACGGTGGTGATAACGATGACGGTGATGGTGATGATAATGGTGACGGTAATGGTAACGACGACGGTGACGGTAATGGTGAACGTGACAGTAACGGTAATTACAGTGATGGTCACAATAATTATAACGGTAAAAATAACGGTGACGGTGATAGTAACGATGACTGTAACGGTAATGGTGACCATGATGGTAATGATGATGGTGACGATAATGGTGACGGTAATGGTCACTATATCAGTAACAGTCATAGTAATGATGAGAGTAATGGTAACGATGATGGCAATGGTGACGGTAACGGTAATGGTGACAGTAACGGTTATGGTAACGGTGACAGTAACGGTCACGATAGCGATGATGATAACAATATCGAAGACGGTAACAATAATGGTAGCGGTAGCGGTAACGATAACGATAACGATGTGGGTAATGATAATGGTGACGGTAACTATAACGACGATGGTAACGGTAACGGTGTTGGTAACGATTATAGTAACGATCATGATAACGGTAAGAGTAACGGTAATGATAATGGTAACTATAGCAAAAACAATAACGGTAATAGTGACGATGACTATACTAGCAACGGTGACTGTGATGGTCACGGTAATGGTGACAGTAATGGTCATTATATCGATAACTGTCATTATAATGATGAGAGTAACGGTAAAGATCATGGTAACAATAACGATAATGGTAACGATAATAGTCACGGTAATGATCATGATCATGGTAATAGTGATAGTTCCTGTAATAGTGATGGTAACGGTCATGATCACGATAACGGTCACAATAACGGTGATGTTAATTGTGATGGTAATGGTAAAGGTAATGGTTACGATAACGGTAACTATAACGGTGATGGTAAAAATAATGATGGTGGTAATAGTGACTACAACGATAAAGGTGACGGTAATGGTTACGGTGATGGTAAGGGTAATGGTAAGGGTAACAGTGACAATGATGGTGATGGTGAGTGTAACGGTAACGGGAAGGGTGATGGTAATGATATAGTGGACGGTAATCGTAATGGTAACAGTGACGGTAACGGTGACAGTAATGGTAATAGTAATAGTAACGGTGATGGTAATAGTGACGGTAACGGTGACAGTAATGGTAATAGTAATAGTAACGGTGATGGTGACGATAACAGCAACAGTGACTATAACGATGATGGTAACGGTAATAGTGATGGTAACGGTGACGGTTACGATGACGATGACGGTAAGTGTAATGAAAAGGGTGACGATAATGGTCATGATGATGGTAACGATGACGATTACGTTGAAGGTCACGGTAATGGTCATAGTAACAGTTACGGTGACGGTGACGGTAACGACAATGGTAACAATGACTGTAATAGTGACACTAATGGTAATGATAAGGTTAACGATAATGGTGACGGTGACTATAATAGTATCGGTAATAGTCACGACAAAGGTAATGGTGACAATAAGGGTGACAGTAACGGTTATGATAACGGTAAAGGTAACGGTAACGGTTACGATAACGATGATGGTAATAGTCACGGTCACGGTAATGGTGATGGTAACGGTGACGGTGATGGTGATGGTAACGATGATGATAGCGGTGATGGTGACTGTCATAGTGACGTTAACGATGATGGTAACAGTAACAATAATGAAGATGATAACAGTGACGATCACGATGATGGTCACAATGACAATAATAGAAATGGTGATGCTAACGATAACGATGACAGTAAGGATAACGATAATGTCTATAGTGATGATAATGGTAACTTTCTCGGTAATGGTCACAGTAATGGTTATGGTGACGGTAACGGTATGGTAGCAATAATGGTGAGGGTGACGATAATAATAATGGTGACGGTTATCGTAACGATAATAGTAATGGTCATGGTGCCGGTTACAATAATGGTAACGGTGACAGTAATAGCGACGTTAACATTTATAGTGATGGTAATGGTGATGGTAACAATGATGGTGAGTGTAATGGTAATTGTAACGGTGACGGTTATGATTATGGTGACAGTAACAATAACGATGACGGTGACGGTGACTGTAGTGATGATGGTAACAGTGATGGTAACAGCTGTGGTGACGATGGTAGAAGCAGTAACGGTAATGGTAATGGTGACGGTCACTGTAACGATAATGGTAATGGTAATGGTAACGGTCATAGTAACGGTGACAGTAATATTAATGGTAATAGTAATTGTTACGATGACAGTAAAGAAGACGGTAAAGGTGATAGAAACGGAGATGGTAATGGTAACAGTGATGGTAAGAGTGATGGTGACGATAACGGTTATAGTAATGATTACGATTACGATAATAATTACAGTAAAGGTTACAGTCATGATAATGGTAACAGTAATAGTAACGATGACGATGACGGTGATTGTAATAGTAACAGTTATAGTGATGGTAATGGTAATGGTAGCGGTAAGGGTAACGAAAAGGTAATAAAGGTAATAGTAATGATAATCATAATCGTAACGGCAACGGCAATGGTAATAGTAACGGTAACGGTAATGATGATGGTAAAAGTCACATTGACGGTGACGGTAACGATGAAGAAAACTATGCTGGTAATAGTGACGATGACAATAATGGTGATGGTAACATTTACGATAAGGGTTATTATGGTGACAGTAATTGTGATGGTGACAAAAATGGTAATAGTAACGGTGACAGTGATGGAGGTGGTAACGACAATGATAATAGTTATGGTATATGTAGCGAGAACGATAATGGTGATAGTAACAATAATGCTTATGGTAGCGACGATGGTAACAATAATGGTGACGGTAACAGTAAGGCTAATGGTAACGGTAACGGAGACGATAATGGTGACACTAATAGTGATAGTGATGGTAATGGTAATGGTGATGGTAACGGCAACAATGACTGTAATGGTGACGGTAACGGTGATAGTAACGGTTACAATAACGGTAACAGTAAAAATAGTTGTAACGGTAATAGAAATGGTGATGGTAAAAGTATCGGTAACAGTGACAGTAATGGTGACGATAATTGTGATGGTGATAGTAATAGTGACGGTGATAGTAATGGTTACGATAGTGGTAATGGTAATGGTAACGATAATGGTAATAGTAACGATGACGGTAATGATGACGGTGACGGTGATGGTGACAGTGACAGTAACAGTAATAGTAACAGTAATGGTGACAATAACGGTGATAGTAATGGTTACGATAATAATAATAGTTATGACAATGGTAACTATTACTGTAATGGTAAGACTGACAAAAATAGTGACGATAATGATGACGGTCATGGTAACGACAACGGTAATGGTGAAGGTAATGGTGATGATAATGGTAACTGTCACAATAACAATCACTTTAACAGTTATGGTTATGGTAACGGTATTCTTAACAGTGACGGTGACAGTAATGGTAATTGTAACGATGACAGTGACAGTAACGATATCAGTGAAGTAATGATGACGGTAACAGTGACGATAACGGTTATGGTGATGATGGCGATGACGGTAATGGTGATGGTGACAATAATGGTTATGGTGACAGTAACGATAATGGTAACGGTGATGGAAAGAGTAATGGCAATGGTAACGGTGATGATCACTATAATAGTAATGGTAACGATAATAGTCATGGTAACTGTAACGATAACTATCTTGGTAACGGTGATGATAATAGTAACGGTAACAGTAATAGTTACGATGACAATAATAGTGTTGGTAACGGTAATAGTGATGATAAGAGTTATAGTATTGGTTTCGGTAACGATTACAATAACGGTTACGGTGACGATAGCAGTAACGATAATGATAATGATGAAGGTGACAATGACGATAACAATAACGGTAACGATGACGGTGAGGGTAATGGTAACAATAACTGTGATGATAACGATGACGATTACGGTACTGGTGATGGTCATGGTCACGATCATGGTAATGGTCATAGTAATGATGATGGTAAAGCTGACGATAATTGTTATGATGACAATAGCGATAACGGTAACAATAACAGTAATGGTAACAGTAATAGTAGTGCTAATGGTAACAGTATCAGTAACCATAATGGTAACGGTCATTAAAACAATGATGATAACTGTAACGGTAATGGTCATAGTAATGGTGACGGTAACAATAACGGTCACGGTAACGGTGATAGTGATAGGGACGGTAACAGTAATAGTGATAGTGATGGTAACGGTAATAGTAACATTGATGATAACAGTGACGATTATGGTACTGGTGATGGTGACCATCACGGTCATTGTAACAGTCACAGTAATGATGATGGTAAAGTTGACGATAATTGTTACGGTGACACTAACAATAACAGTAACGGGGATGGTAATAATAATGGTAACAGTAATAGTATTTGTAACTGTAATGGTAACAGTCACTATAACGATGATAGTAATAGTAATGGTAAGGGTCATAGTAACAGTAATAGTGACGATAACGATTATGGTGATGGTGACGATAATGGTTATGGTGATAGTAACGATAACAGTAACAATAATGGAAAGAGTAACGGTAATGGTAGCGGTGATGATCATTGTAATAGTAATGGTAACGATAACAATCATGGTAATCGTAACTGTAACTATCTCAGTAATGGTGATGGTAATAGTTATGGTGACAGTAACGATAATAGTTACGGTGACAGTAATGGTGTTGGTAATGGTGACAGTGACAGTGATGGTGATGACAGTGACGATAACGGTTATAGTATTGGTTTCGGTAATGATTACAATAATGGTTACAGTGACGATAACAATAACGGTAATGATAACAATGAAGGTGACAATTACAATAACAGTAATGATAACGTTGACGGTGAGGGTAACGGTAACAATAACTGTGATGATAACGATGACGGTTACAGTACTGGTGATGGTCACAGTCACGGTCATGGTAACGGTCATAGTAATGATGATGGTAAAGCTGACGATAATTGTTACGGTGACGGTAACGATAACGGTAACAATAACAATAATGGTGACAGTAATAGTAGTGCTAATGGTAACAGTATTAGTAACCATAATGGTAACGATCATTAAAACAATGACAATAGCAATAACGGTAATGGTCACAGTAATGGTGACAATGATAGTGACGGTAATGGTAATAGTAATAGTGATAGTGACGGTAATGATAATAGTAACAGTGACGATAACGATGACGGTTACAGTACTGGTGACGGTGACCGTCATGGTAACGGTCACAGTAATGATGATGGTAAAGCTGACGATAATTGTTACGATGACGCTAATGGTAACGGTAACAGTAACAATAACAGTGACGGTAATAATATCTGTAACCCTAATGATAATGGTCATTATAACGATGATAGTAATAGTAACGGTAAGGGTCACGGTAACGGTAATGGTGACGAAAACGGTGACGGTAATGGTGATAGTGACGGTGATAGTAATGGTAGCAGTGATTGTGATGGTGACGGTAATGATGACGATGACTGTAACAGTAACGGTAATTGTCACGGTAACTATGGTGATAATAGTAACGGTAATGGTAACGGTAACAGTGATAGAAACAGTGGCTGAAACGGTGATAGTAACAGTGATAGAAATAGTGACGGAAATGGTGATGGTAACAGTGATAGAAATAGTGATGGAAATGGTGACGATAACGGTGATGGTAATGATGACAGTAATGGTGACGGTAACGATAACAGTAATGGTGACGGTGATAGTAATGGTAACGATAACGGTCAGGGTAATTGTGACGGTAACAGTAACGGTAATGGTAATAGTAACGATGACAGTAACGGTCGGTAATGGTAATGGTGACGGTAATGGTAACGGTGACGGTAACGGTAATGGTAGTGGTAATGGTCAGGGTAATTATGACGGTAACAATTATGGTGATGGTGATGGTAATGGTGATTGTGATGGTAAAAGTGACGGTAATGGTTATGGTGATGATAACAGTAATAATGATGGTGACAATAACAATAACGGAAATGGTGACAATGACAGTGACAGTGGCGGTAACTTTCATGGTAACGGTGATAGTAACGATGATGGTAACAATAATGGTAATGGTAACGGCAACGGTTACGATAACGTTTATGGTAATGATAACGGTAAGCATGATGGTGATAGTAATGGTATCGTGGGCAGTAACGATGATGGTAACGACAACGCTGATGGTAATAGTAACGATAACAGTAAAGATGACGGTTATTGTAACAATATCGGTAACGATGATGATAACCATGACGGTAACAGTAATAATGATGGTAACGATAGTAGTGACAGTAACAGTAATGGTGATGGTAACAGCGATAGTAATGATAACGATGTCAGTAATAGTAATGGTAAGGGTGACGATTATGGTCATGATGACGGTAATGGTGACGGTGATGGTAATAGTGAAGATTACGATGATGGTCATGGTAATGGTGACGATAACGTTGATAGTAATGGTTACGATAACGGTAAGGATAACGGTAACGGTAATATTGACGACGACTATTATAGTGTTGGTAACGACCATGATAATGGTGACGATGATGGTGATGGTAATGGTATCGGTAACGATAACGGAACGGTAACTATGACTATAACGGTGATGGTGATGGTAAGGGTGATAGTATCGATTATGATAACCTTAATTGTAATAGTAACAGTTACGATAATGATGACAGTAACAATGATGGTAACGGTGACGGGAACAGTGATGGTGGCAGTGATGTAAATGGTGACGGTAACAGTAATAGTGACGCTAATGGTAATGGTGACAATAACAGTAATGGTAACAATTATAGTGAGGGTAACGATAACTATCTCAGTAAGGGTTATGGTGACGGTAACAATAACGGTGATCGTGTGTCTATAACAGTATTGGTGACAGTAACAGTGATGTTAACGGTTATGGAATGGTAATAGTAACGGGTGATACGAATAGTAACGGTAATGATAATGGTGACAATAACAATAACGGTGATGGTAACAGTGATGAAAATGGTGATGGTAATGATAACGAAAATGGTAACGATGATGGAAACGGTGACGATAACAGTGATGGTAATGATAACGAAAATGGTAACGATGATGGAAACGGTGACGATAACAGTAATGGTAATGGTGACGATAATGGCAATGGTAACACTGACAGTGATAATAAAGGTAACAGTAACGGTGACGGTGATGGTGACTATGACTGTGACGATAACGGTAGCTATAAAGGATTACGATAATGATTACGGTAACAATAAAGGTAACGATAATGGTGACTATGATGGTGATGGTAATGGTAATGATAACAATGATGGTAATGGTGACGGTGATGGTAGTATGACGACAATGGTCACAGACATAGTAACGGTCACAGTGACGGTGATGATATTGATGACGGTAATAGTGACGGTGATGGTAGCGGTAATGGTAACGGTAACAATGATGATAACAATAATGATTCCAATAATGGTGATGGTAATAGTAACAATAATGTTAATAGTAACAATCATGATAATGATGATGGAAACTGTGATGGTGACGGTGACGATGGCGATAACTATGACTATCATGGTGATAGTGACAGTAATGATGATGGTTATGGTAACGGTCATGGTAATGGTAACGGCCATGGTAAAGGTTACGATGACGGTGATAGTAAGAATAACAAAAACAATAACGATAACGGTAACAGTGATGGTAAAGGCGACGATAATGGTAACAGTGAGGGTGATGGTAACAGTTACGGTGATGGTGACGGTATTGGTGATAAGAACGGTATCATAGACAGTAATGGCAATGATAACGATAACGGTGATGGTAATGATAACGGTGAGTGACGGTAACAATAACGACAACGGCAACGGTGATGTTGACGGTAATAGTGATGGTAACGATAATTCTAATAGTAATGGTGACGGTAATGGTAATGGTAACGGTGACGATAACGGTAACCGTGATGGTAATAGTATGGATAATAGTCACGATAATGGTGATGATAATGGTAACGATGATGGTAGCAGTGATAGTCACGGTAACGGTAATGGTGACGATAATGTTCACGATTATGATAATGGTAACAGTAATGGTGATGGTAAAGGTAATGATGATGGTAACAGTGACGGTAAAGGTAACGGTAAGAATGATGATAATGGTAAAAATAATAGTGACGGTGATCGTGACTGTTACTACGAAGGTAACGGTGACGGTAATGGTAACAGTCATGGTAACGGTAATAGTCACAGTAACAGTCACGGTGATAGAAATGGTGATGGTAATGGTGATGGTGACGATGACGGTCATGGTGTATGTAACATTGATCGTAATGGGAAAGGCCATGGTAATGATGACGGTAACAGTTCTGGTGACGGTAACGGTAACAGTGATGGTAACGGTTAATGGTGATGATGATGGTAACGGTTACGGTGACGATCACGGTAACAATAACGGTTACAGTAACGTTGATCGTGATGATAACAAACACGAAAATGATAATGGTAAAGGTAATGGTAACAGTGACGGTAATGATAACGGTGATGGCAATGGTGACAATAACGGTAATGGTGATGATAATAGTATCAAAAATGGTAAGAGTAATGGTAACGGTAACGATACCGATAATGGTGTGGGTAATGATAACGGTGAGCTAATAGTAATGATAACGGTGATGGTGACTATAACGGTAGTGGTAACGAGGATGGTAACGACGATAGTAAAGGTAATGGTGACATTAATGGTGATAGTAACTGTAACAGTGACGGTAACGATAATGGTGACTATGATGGTGATGGTAACGGTAATGGTGACGGGCACAATGATAGAAACGGTAATATAATGGTAACGGTATGGTAATGATGATGATAACTATGACTATAACGGTAATGGGGATGGTCATAGTAACAATAATGGTGATGATAACGATAACGGTGACGGTAATGGTAACGGTGACTGTAATGGTAACGATAGTAGTAACTAAAACAGTAACTGTAACGGTGTTGATTATGGTAATGGGTGACGGTAATGCTAACGATAACGGTGATGATGACAGTGACAGTGATAGTAACAGCGATAGTGACGGTAATAGTAACAGTGATGGTAACGATGACATTGATAGTAATGACCATTACGGTAATGGTCACGGCAACGATATGGGTAACAATAATAGTGATGATGATGGTAATGGTTACGATGATTGTAACTGTAACTGTAACAGTGATGGTCACAGTAATGGTGAGGGTAATGGTCATTGTATCGGTAACAATCATAGAATGATGAGAGTAACGATAATGGTATCACTGGCGGTAACGGTGACAGTGATGGTGACGGTCACAATGATGATAATGGTAACAATCACGGTAATGGTGACGATGATAGTAACTGTAATGGTAAGGGTGACGGTAATGATAACGATAACGGTAAAGGTGATGATAATGGTGATCGTAACGGTAACAGTGATGGAGACAGTAACGATTATGGTAACAATAACAGTATCAAAGATGGTATCAGTAATGGTAATGGTAACGATAATAATAACGGTGATAGTAACTATAACGATGATGGTAACTGTAACAGTGACAGTCACGGTAACGGTAACAATAAAAGTGACGGTCTTGGTAATGGTGAGGGTAATGATCATTGTAATGGTAACAGTCATGGAATGATAAGAGTAATGGTAACAGTGATGGCGATGCTGATGGTCACAATGATGATAATGGTAATGGTCACGATAATGGTGACGGTAATGGTATCATGGTAACGGTAATAGTCACAGTAACGGTCACGATGACAGAAATGGTGATGGTAATGGTAATGGTGATGGTGACGATGACGGTCACGATGATGGTAACATTGATCGTAACGATAATGACCATGGTAACGGTGACGGTAATGGTGATGGTAACAATTCTAGTGACGATAACGGTAACGGTGATGGTGATGGTTAACGGTGATGATGATGGTAATGGTTACAGTGACGATCACGATAACAATAACAGTTACAGTAACGTTAACTGTAACGGTAACAAACACGAAAATGATAATAGTAAAGATAATGGTAACAGTGACGGTAACGATAACGGTGACAACAATGATGACGATAGCAGTAACGGTGATGATAATAGTATTGAAAACGGTAAGAGTAATGGTAACAATAATGATAATGATAACAGTGATGGTAACGGCAACGGTGATGATAACGATAACAGTGACGATCACGGTAATGGTAACAGTAAAAGTGACGGTCTTGGTAATGGTGAGGGTAATGGTCATTGTAACGATAATAGTCATGCAATGATAAGAGTAATGGTAATGGTATCGATGACGGTAATGGTGACGCTGATGCTGACGGTCATAATGACGATAACGGTAACGGTCATGGTAATGGTAATGGTAACGGTGACGATAATAGTAACGGTAATGGTAATGGTGACAGTAACGGTAATGATAACGATGACGGTAACGGTAACGACAACGGTGATGATAACAGTAATAGCGACAGTTACTACGATGGTAATTGTAATGCTAACGATAGTGGTCACGGTGATGATAACGGTGATGGTGATAGTGACAATGACAGTGACAGTAACGACGACAGTGACGATAACGGTAAACGTGATCGTAATGGCAATTATAGTGATGGTAATGGTAATGGTAAAGGTGACAGTGATGATAACGGTAACACTGATGATAACGGTAACGATAATAGTGACAGTTATTGCGATAGTAAGTGTGACGATAATGGTAACGATAACGATAATGGTCATGGTGATGATAACGGTGACGGTGACGGTAACCGTAATAGTAACAGTGACTGTAATGGTACCAATAACAGTGACGGCGACTGTAACGGTAACGGTGACTATAACGATAACGGTGATGGTCACGATAATGGTGACGATAACGGTCATTGTATCGATAACAATCATAGTAATGATGAGAGTAACGATGACGGTGATAGTAATAGTAATGGTTATGGTAACAATTACGGTGTTGGTGACGATAATGGTGAGGATAAAAGTATAGAAGACAGTGACAGTAATGGTAATAGTAACGAAAAAGATAACGGTGTGGTTAATGATAACGGTGATGGTGGTGGTAATGGTGATTTTCACAATAATAGTGATGGTAACGGTGGTAGTAATGGCAATGATGATGGTAACTGTAATGGTGACTATGATGGTGACTGTGGTTGTGACAATGACGATAACGGTCATGGTAACAGTGATGGTGACGGTGACGATAATGGTAACGGTGACGGTAATGGTGATGGTAAAGATGACGATAACGTTAACGATCATGATAATGGTAACGATAACAGTGCCAGTTATTGTGACAGTAACTGTGACGATAATGGTAACAATAACAATAATGGTCACGATGATGATAACGGTGACGGTAACGGTAACAATGGCTGTAACGGTAACAATAACGATGACGGTGATTGTAACGATAACGGTGATGGTCATGATAATGGTGATGGTAACGGTCATTGTATCAATAACAATCATAGTAATGATGAGAGTAACGGTAATAGTGACAGTAATGGTAACGATGACGGTAACAGTAATGGTTATGGTAATAATTACGGTGATGGTGACAACAACGGTGACGGTAATGGTGATGATAACAGTATTGAAGACGGTAACAGTAATGGTAACGGTAACGTATTGATAACAATCATACTAATGATGAGAGTAATGGTAACGGTGACGGTAATGGTAACTGTGACTGTAACAGTAATGGTTATGGTAACAATTACGGTGATGGTGATGATAACGGTGACGATAATGGTGATGATAACAGTATCAAAGTCCATAACAGTAATGGTAACAGTAACAAAAATGATAACGGTGTGAATGCTAACGGTGATGGTAATGGTAATGGTGACTGTGGTTGTGACGATGACGATAACTGTCACACCCCATTTTTATTTTTTTTTTTCAACTAAACAATTGATACTCAAATACAGTATAAGTGTTCTCAAAAATTTAAATGTTGAGTTCCTACTTAAATTTGTTTAAAAAGAAGATATGCAAAACCTGTTATAATGAGTACATCCTGTATTAAACATTGTGACTATTAAGTTAACAAAATAAACTTGAACTACATTAAGTTACATATACCAAACCCCATTGTTCACTACAGGTAGCCCATACTACAAGTGTATCTAACGAATATATACATTACATCATTCCAACAAAAGGTTTAGTCTTGATACAAAAGGCAAGGCCTCAAAAGACTTTCAATGTGAGCAAACAACATCCAATCACAATAAAGCATTGCTCAAGCATTATTTCCTGCATAGGTCTTTTGACCTGCATCTGGAGGTGGAAGGGATAGGGTGAGTTCACAACTTAGTAGGAAAGTTTATAACCATCCTAAGTATATCCTTAAAAACCATGAATTAAACATTTAATAGGATGCATGATAAACATTTCATAACCATTAACAAATGTGTAATCATGTCAAAGATGTATGCATGTGTTTGCTGGTTTCATCATTGCTTTTCCCCATCCATCCTTTCACAACTGATAATTTGCTGACTCCCAACAATCTATACAGCAGATACAATGCTCCACAAGAAACTCAATCAATATAATGATGACTATTCTGGGACGTCACCCAAGGGTAAGTCATACCCCGTGTCTTTTGGGACTCATACCCAAGGGCAGGACCAACCTCGTGTCTTTAGGGACTAAAACCCAGGGGCAGGACCAACCCCATACACCCACATCGGAGTGTCTTCCTCGAGGGCTTTAAGGACTTTCACCCAAGGACCCACGGTCTCATATAAACAATGTATCAATTGATAATGCCTGTAGCATCACATAAACGCTTCCCAGCAATCAATTCTCTGAATATCATCTGTGATAACTCCATATCCTTCTTGCAATGCAACCCCACCATGAACCATTTCGACAACACAAACCATGAATCTTCATACCAATATACGTTCCAATATCATGGCAACATTTCAATGCAATAAAACAAGATGCAATTGCACTTTAAAATATTTTATGAAATCATATAAATAACATGAAATTCCAACAAATAATTCAAGGAAAGAAATCAAATGCACCATAGAATAGCATAAAATTCCCTACCTTACACCGACTTCCTTTTTGTGTTTCTTCTAAGTAGGCGATCTTTGCCTATTACGAGGAACTGAAATGAAACAACATAATTTAGGTTTCCTAACCATGAAAATTTATATAGTTTATTGTTGCAAATTTTTAATTCTCACATTCTCTAATTTATATCCTACATGTGTTCAGATCAAATTTGAATTGAATTAAACAATATTTACCATGCATATTAATTTCCCTAATTAATTACCAAACACTAATTCTTTTGATTTTCTTAAAGCCTAACCTATTAACAAATCCCAAGTGTCCAAATATTCATCACATGCTTACTAATCTATTTTTCAATCAAACCAAATTAAACAAAGATTTATGTTGATCTTACCATTAATAAAATACTTAACTTAAAATACTTTAATCTTTAATTAATTGTGATTTTTAACTAAAACGGTTTATAGCTAATTATACTCAACTTTTACACAATTTTTACCGTTAATTCTTTTCAACATACCATTAGGAACCAAAATAAATGAAAATTACAAAATTAAACAACTTGCTTACCTCAAATCTACACTTTCTCTCTCTAGATTCTCTCTCTAACCCAAGTTGCTGCAGGTGAAATGGTGCAAAACGAGCTGCAGCCCCCTCATAAAGGGTCTCCATGCACCCAAGCACAAGGTGGCAGCCCACATGGCTGCCACCAATCAACCCAAGTAGGAGGTGGCATTCCACTAACTCCAATTTCTCAATTTTGCACTTTAGTCCTTCAAGTTATCAAAAATAAAACCCATAATTTCCCATTAGTCCTTTAGGTTTTCATAACCCTAATTAGTCCCTAAGAACCTAATAAGCATGCTTAGATCATTAACTAATCCCACTTAACCTTAATTAAAGTTTAATTCATAATTAAACATGATTAGCACTAAACTAGTTTTAACATTTAATTAAGCAAGCTTAAAGTTAAGTACTAAAATAATCATTATTGCCTATTTAATTCATTAGTACTAGGTGTTACAATAATGGTCATGGTAACAGTGATGGTGACAGTGACGATAACGATAACAATGATGGTAAAGATGACGGTAACGGTAACGATGATGATAACGGTAATGATAATAGTGACAGTTATTGTGATAGTTACTATGACGATAATGGTAACGATAATGATAATGGTCATGGTGATGATAACGGTGATGGTGACGGTAATGGTAAGAGTGACTATAACGGTAACAATAACGATGATGGTGATGTAAGGTTAATGGTGACTGTAATGATAACGGTGATGGTCACGATAATGGTGACGGTAACGGTCACAGTATTGAATGGTTATGGTAACAATTATGGTGATGGTGACAATAACGGTGATGGTAATGGTGATGATAAAAGTATTGAATACGGTAATAGTAATGGTAATGGTAACGAAAATGATAAAGGTGTGGGTAATGATAATGGTGATAGTAATGGTAATGGTGATTTTCATAATAATAGTGATGGTAACGGTGGTAGTAATGATAACGGTGATGGTAACGGTAATGGTGACTATGATGGTGACTTTGGTTGTGACGATGACGATAACAGTCATGGTAACAATGATGGTGATGGTGATGATAACGGTAATAGTGACGGTAACGGTGATAGTAAAGATGACGGTAATGGTAACGATGATGATAACGGTAATGATAATAGTGACAGTTATTGCGATAGTAACTGTGACGATAACGGTAATAGTGACTGTAATGGTAACAATAACGGTGATGGTGACTATAACAGTAACGGTGACTGTAATGATAACGATGATGGTCACGATAATGGTGACTATAACGGTCACTGTATCGATAACAATCATAGTAATGATGAGAGTAATTGTAACGGTGACGGTAACAGTTATGATTATGGTAACAATTACGGTGATGGTGACGATAACAATGATGGTAATGGTGATGATAACAGTATCAAAGACAATAACAGTAATGGTAACGTTAACGAAAATGATAACGATGTGGGTAATGATAATGGTGACGACAACGGTAACAGTGATTTTCACAATAATAGTGATGGTAACGGTGGTAGTAATGATAATGGTGACAGTAATGGTAATGGTGACTGTGGTTGTGACGATGATGATAACGGTAATGGTAACAGTGATGGTGATGGTGACGACAACGGTAATGGTGATGGTAAAGATGACGGCAACGGTAACAATGATGATAACGATAACGATGATAGTGACAGTTATTGCAAAAGTAACTGTGACGATAATGGTAACGATAACGATAATGGTCACAGTGATGATAACGATAACAGTGACTATAACGGTAACAATAATGGTGATGGTGACTGTAATGGTAATGGTGACTATAATGATAATGGTGATGGTCGCAATAATGGTGATGGTAACGGTCACTATATCGATAACAATCATAGTAATGATGAGAGTGACGGTAACGGTGACGGTAATGGTAACGGTGATGGTAACAATAATGGTTATAATAACAATTATGGTGATGGTGACGATAACGGTGATGATAACAGTATTAAAGACGGTAACAGTAATTGTAACGGTAACGAAAACGATAACGGTGTGGGTAATGATAACGGTGACGGTAACGGTAATGGTGATTTTCACAATAATAGTGATAGTAATGGTGGTAGTAATGATAACGATGGCGGTAATGGTAAAGGTCACTATGATGGTGACTGTAGTTGTGACAATAACGATAACAGTCATGGTAACAGTGATGGTGACAGTGACGGTAACAGTAAGAGGGACAGTCATGGTTATGGTAATGGTGATGATAACGTGTGATTATGGTAACGGTAATGGTGATGGTAATGGTAACGGTGATGGTAACTATAATGGTGACAGTAACTATAAAGGTCACGATGATGGTGATGGTGACGGTAATGACAATGGTGACGGTAACGGTAACGGTGACAGTGACAATAATGGCAATTATGGTGATGGTAACGGTAACGGTAACGGTAACGGTATCAATAATAGTGACGATGGCGGTGATGGTGACTGTAATGGTAACAGTGATGGTCATGGTAATAGTCATAGTAATGATGAGAGTAATGGTAACGGTAACGGTATTAGTGACGGTAATGGTAACGGTGACGGTGACGGTAATGTGATAGTAACGATCACGGTTACATTGACGGTGATGATAACGGTGATGGTATTGGTTATAGTGATAGTAACGGTAATAGTAATGATTATGGTAATGGTAACAGTAATGGTAGCCGTGACGGTGATGGTCACAGTGATTGAAACGGCGATGGTAACGGTGACGGTGATGGTAACGGTCACGGTCAAGGTAACGATGACCATAATGGTAACGGTGATGGTAACAATTACGGCAACAATCACGATAACAGTAATGGTAAGGGTTAGAGTAATGGTAACGGTGATGGTAACAATAATAGAAACAATAATGGTAATAGTGAGGATGACAGTGACGATGATTATAATGGTGACGATGACGGTCATAGTAATGGTGATGGTAATGGTCACTGTATCAGTAACAGTCATAGGAATGGTGAGAGTAATGGTAACAGTTAGGATAACGATGACGGTAATGGTAACGGTGATGGTGACAGTGGCAATAACAAATATGGTAACAATTATGGTGACGGTGATGGTAACGCTCATGGTAATGGTGATGATAACAGTATTGAAGATGGTAATAGTAATGATAATGGTAACAATAACAATAATGGTGTTGGTAATGCGGTGACGATAACAGTAACGGTGATGTTCACAGTAATAGTGATGGTAACAGTAACAGTAATGGTGACTATGATGGTGACTGTGGTGGTGACGGTCATAGTGACAGTAACGATAACGTCGACGGTAACGATAATGGTAACGATGACAGTAACGGTAACAGGGACGGTCATGGTAACGGTAATGGTGATGGTAATGGTAACGGTGATAATAACGGTAATGATAATAATGATGGTTGCTACGACAGTAACAGTGACAGTGATAGTAATGGCGATTACGGTGATGGTCATGATAACAATAACGGTATCAATAATGGTGACGATGACTGTAATGGTAACAGTCACTGTATCAGTAACAGTAATAGTAATTATGAGAGTTACGATAACTATAATGGTATCAGTGACGATAACCGTGACGGTGACAGTATTGGTTACGATGACAGTAACGGTTACGGTTACAGTAATAGTAACAGTAATGGTAACGATAATAGTCACGATAATGGTGATGGTCACAGTGATTGAAACGGTGATGGTAACATTGACGGTGACGGTAACTATGACGGTTATGGTAATGGTCACGGTCAAGGTAACGATGATGGTAATGGTGACAGTGACGTTAACGGTAACTATGACGATAAAAGTAACGGTAACAGTTAGAGTAACAGTAATGGTGACAGTAACAATAACAGAAATAATAACGATAATGGTTATAGAGATGGTAATGGTAACAGTGACTGTAACGGTGACGATAACATTAATTGTAATGAAAATGGTAATAGTAATGGTAACGGTAATGGACAAGGTGACGGTGATGGTTACAGAGATGGTAATGGTAACGGTGACGATAGCATTAATTGTAAAGAAAATGGTAATAGTGATGGTAACGGTAATGGAAAAGGTGACGGTGATGGTAATGGTTACGATGACGGTGATAGTAATGGTTACGATTACGATTACGGTAATTGTTACAGTGGTGGTAACAATAATTATGACTATGACAGAAATGGTAACGATAACAGTGACAGTCAGGTGACGATGACGATAATGGTTGTGGTGACAGTAGCAGTAACGATTACAATAACGGTGATGATAATGGTAACTGTCATGGTAATGGTCACTTTAACGGTTATGGTTAGGGTAACGATAATCGTAATGGTGATGGTGTCAATAATGGTAATTGTAACAATGACGATGACAATAAAGGTTATGGTAATAGTTACAGTGACAATGACGGTAACGGTTACAAAAACAGTGATGATAACAGTATTGAAGACGGTAACAGTGGTGGTAACGGTAACGATAATGATGTTAGTAATGATAACGATGACGGTAACAGTAATGGTGACGTTGATAGTAATAATTAAGGTAACGGTGATAGTAACGGTTATAGTGATGGTAACAGTGATAGTAATGGTAACGATGACGGTCACGGTAATGGTGACTTTGATGGTGACTGTTAATGTGATGATAACAGTAACGGTGATGGCGACGGTAACGGTAATGGTGACAGTCACAGTGACAGTAATGGTAATGGTAACGGTGATGGTCACAGTGACGGTAACGGTTACGGTGACAGTGACAATGACTGTAATAGTGATAGTAATGGTTATAATAAAGGTAACGATTACGGTAATAGTGACGGTAATGGTTATAATAACGATTACGATAACAGTTATAGTAACAGTTACGATAACGGTAACGGTTATAGTTATGATAACGATAATGGTTACAATAATGGTAATGGTGCTGATAATGATGGCGGTAATAGTATCGGTAATGGTGACGATGATTGTAACGATTGCTGTAACGGTTACGACAATGGTAATGGTAACGATGGCTGTAACGGTAATAGTAACGATAACGATGATGGTAATAGTGATGATGATGGTAATGGTGATGATTACAGTGGCGGTCATGGTGACGGTGAAAATAATGGTCAAAGTAACAGTTACGGTACCGGTAACAGTAATAGTGACTGTAGGATAACGATAACAATGATGATAATGATAACTGTGAAAGTAATGGTTACAATGATGGTAACATTAACGATAACAGTAATGGTAAAGGTAATGGTAGAGTGATAGTAACAATGACGATAACGATGGTGGTCACGATAACGGCAATGGTAACGGTGAAGGTAACGATGATGATAATGGTAACTGTCATGGTAAAGGTAATCATAACGGTGCCAGTGACAGTAATGGTAACTGTAACGACAATGGTGATAGTAACGGTAACGGTGATAGTAATAGTGACAGTAACAGTGATGGTAATGGTTATGATGGTAATGGTGATGGAAAGAGTAACGGTACTGGTAACAGTGACAATCACTATAGAGGTAACTGTAATGGTAACTGTCACGATAACGGTGACGATAATAGTAACCATAATGATAACAGTTACGATGACAGTAACAGTGACGGTGATAGTGACAATGATAGTAACAATGATGGTAACAGTTACGGTAACGATTACAATAACGGTTACGGTGACGGTAATGATAACAATAATGATGAAGGTGACAGTGATGATAATGGTAACGGTAACGATAACAGTAACAGTGAGGGTGACGATAACAGTAACAGTAACAGTGAGGGTGATGATAAAGGTAATAGTAATAGTGACGGTATTGGTGACGGTCATTGTCACGGTCATGTTAACTATCACAGTAAAGCTGACGATAATTGTTACAATAGCAGTACTCATAATGGTAATAGTAACAGTAATAGTAATGGTAACTGTAGTGGTAACGGTAACAGTATCAGTAACTGTAATGGTAACGGTCATTATAACAATGACGGTAACAGTAATGTAATGGTCACTGTAACGGTGATGAAAACGGTGACTGTAACGATGACGGCAATGGTAACAGAAATGGTGACAGTAATGGTGATAGTAACAATGATGATAATAGCGACGATGATGGTGACAGTAACAATAACGGTGACGGTAATGGTGATAGTAACAATGATGATAATGGCGACGATGATGGTGACAGTAACGATAACGGTGACGATAATGGTGATGGTAACGGTTACAGTGATGGTAATGGTAATGGTGAAGGTAATGGTGACAGAAATGGTGACGGTAACGGCGATGGTAATGATGACAGAAATGGTGACGGTAACGGCGATGGTAATGGTTACGGTGATGATAATAATGGTAACGATAAAAGTCAAGGTAATTGTGACTGTAATAGTAACAGTAATGGTGATGGTGATGGTGACGGTAATGGCCATAGTGATGGTAACAATGATGGTAATGGGACAGTAACAGTTGACGGCGATTACGGTGATGGTCATGGTAACAACAATGGTGACGATGATGGTGATGGTTACAATGACTGTAACGGTAACAATGACAATAATAGTCATGGTCATAGTAATGGTGAGGATAATAGTCACTATATCGGTAACAATCATAGAATGATGAGAGTAATGATGAAGATGACAGTGACTGTAATGGTGATGGTGATGGTAACGGTAACAATCACGGTCACAATAGGGGTCACATTCACGGTGACGATATTGGTTATGTTGACAGTAACGATAACGATGACGGTAACAGTAATGATTACTATAACAGTGACGGTAATAGTAATAGTAATGGTAACGGTAATAGGCACGGTAACGGTGACAGACACAGTGATTGAAACAATGATGGTAATGGTGACTATGATGGTGAGGGTGGCGATAATTGTGACTGTCATAGTGATGGTGACGATAACGATGATAGTAAAGGTGATGGTAACGGTTACGATAACAGTCATGATAACGATAACGGTGATGGTAATAATAATAGAAACAATAACGATAACGGTAATGGTGATGGTAACAGAGATGGTAACGGTAACGGTGACTGTAACGGTGATGGTGACGATAACGGTTATGGTAACAGTTACAGTGACGATGAAGTTAACGGTCATGATAAGGGTGAAGACAATGGTATCGCGGACGGTAACTGTAATGGTAACGATAATGATAACGGTGACAGTAACGATAACGATAATGGTGACGGTAAGATAACGGTGATGGTGATGGTATTATGGATGGTAACAGTAATTGTAATGGTAACGATAATGATAACGGTGACAGTATTGATAATGGTGACGGTAACTATGATAGTAACCGTAACGGTGACAATAACGGTATTAGTGACTATGATGGTGACTGACAATATTGATAACAGTATTGCGGACGATAACAGTAATGGTAATGGTAACAATAACGATAATGGTGACAGTATTGATAACGGTGACGATAATGGTAAGGGTAATGGTGACGGTAGCGGTAACGATGATGGTGATGTTGACGGTAACGGTGATAGTAACGGTAACGATGACGATAATGGTATTGTGACTATGATGGTGACTGTGACGATGACAGTAAAGGTAACGATAAATGTAATGGTAATGGTGACAATAATGTTGACAGTAATGGTGATAGTAACGGTAATGGTGATGGAAACTATAACGGTCACGGTCACGGTTACAATAACAATAATTGTGATGATAACCATCACGATTGCAGTGAATGTAATGATAACAGTGATAGTAATGGCAACAGTGATGGTAAGGGTGATATTAACAATAACAGTGACGATAATAGTAACAGTAACAGTGATGGTAACAGTAAGGGTGACGAAAATTGTCATGATGACGGTAACGATGACAATAATGTTGACAATAACTGTAATGGTGACAACAATGGTATTGGTGACTGTGACAATATTGATAACAGTATTGTGGACAGTAACGGTAATGGTAACGGTAATAGTAACGATAATAGTAATGGTATTGATAACGGTGACGGTAACGGTAATGGTGAGGGTAAGGGTAATGGTGACGTTGATGGTAAAGGTGATAGTAACCATAACGGTGACAATAATGGTATTGGTGAGTATGATGGTGACTGTGACGGTATTGATAACGGTATTACGGACGGTAATGGTAATGGTAATGGTAACAATAACAATAACAGTGACGGTATTGATAACGATGACGATAATAGCAAGGGTAATGGTGATGGTAACGGTAATGGCGACGTTGATGGTAACGATGATAGTAACGGTAACGGTGACGATAGTGGTATTGTGACTATGATGGTGACTGTGACGATGACCGTAAAGGTAACGATAACGGTAATGGTAACGATGATGGTAACTTTAACGGTAATGGTAAGGGTGATGGAAATTGTAACTGTCACGGTCACGGTAAAGGTAATGGTGACGATAACCATCACGATTATGGTGACGGTAATCAAAACAGTGATAGTAATGGTAAGAGTGACGGTAAGGGTAATATTGATGATAACAGTGATGATAATGGTAACAGTAACAGTAACAATGATGGTAATGGTAAGGGTGACGATAATTGTCATGATGACGATAACGATGAAGGTAATGATAACGGTAATGGTGACTGTAACATTGACGGTAACAGTAGCAATAACGATAATGATGACAATAATGGTATTGGTGACTATGATGGTGATTGTGACGGTATTGATAATGGTATTGCGAATGATAACAGTAATGGTAACGGTAACAATAATGATAATGGTAATGGTATTGATAACGGTGACAATAATGGTAAGGGTAATGGTGACGGTAACGGTAACAATTATGTTGACGTTAACGGTGATAGTTACGGTAACGGTGATAATAACGATATTGGTGACAAGTATGGTGACTGTGAAGCTATTGATAATGGTATTGCAGACGGTAACGGTGACGGTATTGATAATGGTGATGATAATGGTTAGGGTAATGGTGACGGTAATGGTAACGGTGACGTTGACGGTAACGACGATAGTAATGGTATTGTGACTATCATGGTGATCGTGACGATGACGGTAAAGGTAATGGTAATGGTAATGGTAACGATGATGGTAACTTTAACGGTAACGGTAATGGTGATGGAAACTGTATCGATCACGATCATGATAACGGTAATGGTGACGATAACCATCATGATTACGGTGACGGTAATGATAGCAGTGATAGTAGGCAACAATGACGGTAAGGGTGATATTGACAATAACAGTGACGATAATGGTAACAACAAATATAACAGTGATGGTAATGGTAAGGGTGACGATAATTATCATGATGACGGTAACGGTGAAGGTAATGATAACGGTAACATTGACAGTAATGATGATAGTAACGATAACGATAACTTTGACAGTAACGGTGATAATAACGGTAACGGTGACAATAACGGGTATTAGTGACTATGATGGTGACTGTGACGGTATTGATAACGATATTGCGGATAGTAACAGTAATGGTAACGATAACGGTGATGATATTGATAAAGGTGACGATAATGGTAATGGTAATGGTAAGGGTAATGGTGACGGTAACGGTAACAGTGACGTTGACGGTAATGATGATAGTAGCAGTAACGGTGACAATAACGGTATTGGTGACAATGATGGTGACTGTAACGGTATTGATAATGGTATTGCGGATGGTAACGGTAACAATAACAATAACGATGACGGTATTGATAACGGTGACGATAATGGTAATGGTAATGGTAAGGGTAATGGTGACAGTAACGGAAATAGTGACATCGATGTTAATGGTGATAGTAACGATAACGGTGACAATAACGGTATTGGTGATTATGATGGTGACTGTGACGGTATTGATTGCGGTATTCCGGATAGTAACGGTAATGGTAACGGTAACAATAATGATAATGGTGACAGTATTGATAACAATGACAATAATGGTAAGGGTAATGGTGACAGTAACGGTAACGGTGACGTTAACAGTAACGTTGATAGTAACAGTAACTGTGACGATAATGGTATTGTGACTATGATGGTAAAGGTAGCGGTAACAGTAATGGTAATGGTGATGGTAACTTTAACAGTAACAGTAATGGTGATGGAAACTATAACTGACACAGTCACGGTAACAGTAATGCTGACGATAACCATCACGATTACGGCGACGATAATGATAACAGTGATAATAACTGCAATAGTGATGGCAAGGGTGATATTGACGATAATAGTGACTATAATGGTAACAGTAAATGTAACAGTGATGGTAATGGTAAGCCTGACGATAATTGTCATGATGACTGTAACGGTGAAGGTAACAATAATGGTAACGTTGACCGTAACGGTGATCGTAACGATAATGGTGACAATAACTGTATTGGTCACTATGATGGTGGTTGTGACGGTATTGATAATGGTATTACAGATGGTAACTGTAATGGTAACAATAACAATAATGATAACGGTGATGATAATGGTAATGGTAATGGTAAGGGTAATGGTGACAGTAACGGTAATGGTGACGTTGATGTTAACGGTGATACTAACGATAACAGTGACAATAACAGTATTGGTGGCTAAGATGGTGACTATAACGGTATTGATAACGGTATTGCGGACAGTAACGGTAACAATAACGATAACGATGATGGTATTGATAACGGTGACGATAATGGTAAGGTTAATGGTAACGACAACGGTAACGGGGACGTTGACTATAACGGTGATAGTAACGGTAACGGTGATAATAATGGTATTGTGACTATGATGGTGACTGTGACGATGACGATAAAGGTAACGGTAATGGTATAGGTGATGGTAACTTTAACGGTAATAGTAATGGGGATGGAAACTGTAATGGTCACGGTCACGGTCACGGTAATGGTCACGATAACCATCACGATTACGGTGACGGTAATGATAACAGTGATAGTAATGGCAATAGTGACGGTAAGGGTGATATTGATAATAACAATGATAGTAATGGCAACAGTAACAATAATAGTGATGGTAACGGTAAGGGTGACGATGGTTGTCATGATGACGTTAACGGTGAAGGTAAAGTTAATGGTCATGGTCACGACAATGGTAACTCTGATGGTAAGGTTGACGATAACGGTGACTATGATGGTAACGATGATAGTTACGGTGATGGTGATGGCAATAGTATCAGTAATGGTGACGATATTGGAGATGGTGACGGTGACGGTAAGAGTAACGGTAAGGGTGATATTGACAATAACAGTGACGACAATGGTAACAATAAACGTAATAGTGATGGTAACTGTAAGGGTGATGATAATTGTCATGATGACGATAATGGTGAAGGTAACGATAATGGTAACGTTGACCGTAATGGTGATAGTAACGGTAATGGTGACAATAACGGTATTGGTGATGGAAAGGATAACGGTGACGTTGATGGTAACGGTGATAGTAACGGTAACAGTGACAATAACAGCATTGGTGACTATGATGGTGACTGTGACTGTATTGATAACAGTATTACGAAAGGTAACAGTAATGGTAACGGTAACAATAACGATAATGGTGACGGTATTGATAACGGTGACGATAATGGTAAGGGTAAGGGTGACGGTAACGGTAATGGCGACGTTGACGGTAATAGTGATAGTAATGGTAATGGTGACAATAATGGTATTGTAAATATGATGGTGACTGTGACGATGACGATAAAGGTAACGATGACGGTAATGGTAACGGTGATGGTAACTTTAACGATAATGGTAATGGTGATGGAAATTGTAACTGTCACGGTCACGGTAACAGTAATGGTGATAATAACCATCACGATTACGGTGATGGTAATGATAACAGTGATAGTAATAGAAACAGTGATGGTAAGGGTGATATTGACAATAACAATGACAATAATTGTCATGATGAATGTAACGGTGAAGGTAACGATAATGGTCATGGTCACGACAATGGTAACTATGACGGTAACGTTGACGATAACGGTGACTGTGATGGTAACGATGACAATTACGATGATGGTGATGGTAACAGTTTCGGTAATGGTGACGATAATAGAGATGGTAACAGTGACGGTAAGAGTAACGATAATAGTAACAGTAATGGTAATAGTGACGGTTATGATAATGGTGATGGTAACGATCACAATCACAATAACGATCACAGTAGCAGTGACGGTAATGGTAATGTAAGGGTTACGATAATGGTAACTATAACAGTGACGGTAAAAATAATGGTAACAATAACTGTGACATTAACAGTAATAGTAACGATGATGGTAACAGTAACAGCAATGAAAATGGTAACGGTGACGGAAACGATTACAGTGATGGCAACGGTAACGAGGATAGTCACGGTAATGGTAATGGTGACGATAACATTCACAGTTACGGTAATAGTAACGGTGACGGTGACAGTGAGGTGATGGTGACGGTAACAGTAACGGTGAAGATAATGGTAACTATCACGATAGCGGTCACTTTAACAGTTATAGTTATAGTAATGGTAATCGTAATGGTGATGGTGACAATAATGGTAATTCAAGGTGACATTAACAGTTATGGTAATAATTACGGTGATGGTGATGGTAGCGGTCACGATAATGGTGACGATAACAGTATCAAATACGGTAATTGTAATGGTAACAATAACGACAACGATAACGGTGTTGGTAATGATAATGGTGACGGTAACGGTAACGATGACGGTGACGGTGACAGTAACAGTGACATTGATAGTAATAGTGACGTTAATAGTGATAGTAGCGGTAACGGTGATAGTAACGGTAACGATGATGGTAACGATAATGGTGACTATGATGGTGATGGTCACAATGATTGTAATGGTAACAATCACAGTAACGGTGACTGTAATGGTAACGGTAACGATAACAGTGATGGTAATGGTGACGGTAACGGTGATGGTAATGGTAACGAGGATAGTCACGGTAATGGTAATGGTGACGATAACGTTCACAGTTACGGTAATAGTAATGGTGACGGTGATGGTGACGGTAACGGTAACGGTGAAGATAATGGTAATTATGACGATAGAGGTCACTTTAACGATTATAGTTACGGTAATGGTAATCATAATGGTGATGGTGACAATAATGGTAATTCACGGTGATAGTAACAGTTATGGTAATAATTACGGGTGACGGTAACGACCACGGTAATGGTGACGATAACAGTATCGAATACAGTAATTGTAACGGTAACAATAACGACAATGATAAAGGTGTTGGTAATGATAATGGTGACGGTAACGGTAGCAATGACGGTGACGGTGACGGTAACAGTGACATTAATAGTAATAGTGACATTAATAGTGATAGTAGTGGTAACGGTGATAGTAACGGTAACGATGATGGTAACGATAATGGTGATTGTGATGGTGACGGTCACAATGACTGTAATGGTAACGATCACGGTAACGGTGACTGTAACGGTAATAGTAATGATAAAGGTGATGGTAATGGTGACGGTAACGGTAATGAGGATAGTCACGATAATGGTAATGGTGACGATAACGTTCACAGTTATGGTAATAGTAACGGTGATGGTGACGGTAATGGTAACTGTAATGGTAACGGTCACTGTATCAGTAACCATAATGGTAACATCCATTGTAATAATGATGGTAACAATAACGGTAATGGTCATGGTAATGGTGACGAAAATGGTTTTCTGTAACGATGATGGTAATGGTGACAGAAACGGTGAAGGTAATGGTGATAGTAACGATGATGATAATGGCGACAGTGACAGTAACGATAACGGCGACAATAATGGTGAGGGTAATGGTGACGATAAGAGTGACAGAAATGGTGACGATAAGAGTAACGATCAGGGTAATGGTCATGGTAACAATAATAGTGACAGTAATGGTAACAGTAATAGTGACGGTAATGGTAACAGTAACAGTAACGGTAATGGTGATAGTAACGGTGGAAGTAACGGTCATTGTCATGGTCATGGTAACACTAACTATAACAAGGATAGTGACGGTAACAGTTATGGTGAGGATAACGGTAATAGTGAGGGTGACGGTAATGGTAACGGTAACGATGACAGTGGCGGTAACATTCATGGTTACGGTGATGGTAACGGTAACGATAACGGTAACAGTGATGGTAAAGGTAATGGTAACAGTGATGGTAATGGTTACGATGACGGCAATGGTAAAAGTAACAGTAACTACAACAGTGATGGTGACAGTAACGATAATGGTAACGATCATTGTAACTATGACGGTAATAGTAATGGTAATGGTAACAATAATGATGATAGTAACAATGATAAAAATGATGAGGGAAACAGTGATGGTAATGGTGACAATGACGATAACGGTGATTGTAAAAGTGACGGTGATGGTAACAGTGACGGTAATGATAACGGTGACAATGACAGAGGCAATGATGGTAACGGTGATGGTAACAATAACATTAATGCCCACGATAACAGTAATGATAACGATTACGGTAATGGTGACTGTGACGGTAATAATATCGACAATAGTAACACTAATGGTGATAGTAACATTATCGATAACAGTAACGTTTATAGTGACGGTAATGGTAACATTCTCGATCATGGTCACAGTAATGGTAATTGTAGCAATAATGGTGACAGTGACGGTGATAATAACGGTAATTGTGACAGTAACAGTAACATTAATGGTTATGGTGATGGTAACGGTAATGGTAACAATGACGGTGAGAGTAATGGTAATTGTAATGGTGATGGTGACAGTAACGGCAACGATGACGGTGACAGTAACGGTAATGGTGACGGTGACAGTGACTGTAGCGGTGATGGTAATAGTGATAGTAACCACTAGGATGACAATGATAGAAGCAGTAATGATAGTTGTAATGGTAACGGTCACTGTAACGGTAATGGTAACAGTGACGGTAATATTAACGGTAACAGTAATTGTTACTGTGACTGTAATAGAGACGATAAAGGTGATGGAAACAGAGATGGTAATGGTAACGGTGACAGTAAGAGTGAGGTGACTGTAACGATGATGGTAACAGTTACAGTAACAATTAGAATAAAGATTACAGTCACGATAATGGTAATGGTAACGGTCATGATAACGAGAATGGTAACGGTGATGGTAGCTGTAATGATAACAGTAACAGTGACGGTAGTGGTGAGGTTACGATAACGATCACGGTCATGGCAATGTTCATAGTAACAATGACACTAAAGGTGACGATAATGGTCACGGTGACAGTAATGATAATGGTAATTGTAACTGTGACAGTGACAGTAACGGTAATGGTAATGGTGATGGAAATGGTGACAGTAACGATGACGAAAATTATGACGGTAACGGTAATGGGGACTATCACGATAACAGTAATGGTGACGATAACGTACACGATTACGGTAACTGTAATGGTAACAATGATGATTATGGTAACGGTGATGGTAATGGTAACGGTAAAGGTAATGGTCATGGTGATGGTGACGGTAACAATAATAGTCACAGTAACGGTAACAATGACGATAACGGTGATAGTAACAGTAATGGTGATTATGGTGATGGTCACGGTAACGGTAACGGTAACGGTAACAAATAATGGTGATGATGACAGTGACAATTATGATGACTGTAACGGTAACAGTAATAGTGATGGTCACGATAATGTTGATGGTAATAGTCACGGTCATAGTAATGGTGATGGTAACGGTCACGGTCATGGTAATAGTGATGGTAACGGTCGCTGTATCGGTAATAGTCATAGAATGATGAGAGTAATGGTAACAATATCGGTGACTATAACGGTAATGGTCACGGTCACAGTAATGATCACATTCATGGTGATGATATTGGTTACGGTGACAATAACAGTAACGATGACGGTAATAGTAATGATTACTATAATGGTGGTGGTAGTAGTAACAGTAATGGTAATGGTAATAGTCACAGTAACGGTGACGGACACAGTGATTGAAACAATGATGGTAACGGTGACGATGACGGTGAGGGTAGTGATAATTGTGACGGTCACGATGACAATGATGGTAACAATGACGGATATAGTAACAGTCACGATCAAGGTAACAATGATGGTAAAGATTACGGTAACAGTCATGATAACGATAAAGGTAATGGTAATGGTAATGGTAACAGTGACAGTAATAATAACGGTAATGGTAACTGTAACGGTGATGGCAATAGAGACGGTAATAGTAACGGTGACTATAACGATAATGGTAATGGTAATGATGATGGTGACGGTAATGGTTATGGTAATAGTTATGGTGATGGTGAAGTTAACGGTGAAGATAATGATATCGCAGACATTAACGGTAATGGTAATAATAATGATAACGATGACAGTAACGATAACGATAACAATGAAAGTAACGGTACCGATAACGATAACAATGACAGTAACGGTAACGATAACTGTGATGGTAATGGTAACGATAACAATAACAATAATAGTGATGGTAACGATAATGATGATGGTATTGATAATAGTGACGATAACGGTGATGGTAAGGGTAACAGTGACCATAACGATAACAGTGACATTGATAGTAAAGGTGATAGTAATGGTAACGGTGACTATAACGGTATTGGTGACTGTGATGGTGACGGTAATGGTAACTTTAATAGTAATGGTAATGCTGATGGAAACGGTAATGGTTATGGTCACAGTAATGGTAATGGTAATCCTGACAATAACAATCATGATTACAGTGAGGGTAATGATAATAGTGATGGTAATGGCAACGATAACAGTAATGGTGATATTGACGATAACAGTGAGGATAATGGTAACAGTAACAATAACAATGACAATAACGGTAAGGATGACAATAATTATTATGATGACGATAATGGTGACGGTAATGTTGACGATAATGGTGACTATGATGGTAACAATGATGATGTTAGTAAGAGTGTCGGTAACAGTGACGATAATGAAGACGGTAACGATGACGATAATAGTAATGGTAATGGTAATAGTAACGGTAATGATAATGATAATGGTGATGGTGATAGTATCGGTTATGGTAACAGTTACGGTGACGGTGATAGTATCGATTATGGTAACAGTAATGGTGACGGTAATGATAACGATGACGTTGATAGTAGTAGTGATGGTAACGGTGATAGTAATGGTAACAGTGATGGTAACGATGATAGTAATGATAACGATGACGGTAACGGTGATGGTAATGGTAATGGTGATTGTGATGGTGACGGTAATGGTAATGGTAACGGTGACGGTAACGGTAACGGCAATGGTAACGGTGACAGTAATGGTAACGACAATGGTAACGGTGATGGTAACGATAATGGTGATGGTAACTATAACGATCACAGTGACGATAACGGTAACGGTAACGATAATAGTGATGGTAACGGTCATAGTCATGGTAACTATGACGGTAACAGTAATGAGGATGGTTATCATAAGTGTAATTGTGACGATAATGTTCACAATTGCGGTAATGATAATGGTGACGGTAATGGTAACGGTAATAGTGATTGTGACAGTAATGGTAACGGTAACGGTGACAGTGAGGTGACGATGATGGTAATGGTTACGGTGACAGTGAGGTGACGATGACAGTAATGGTTATGGTGATGATGACAGTAATGGTAATGGTAATGGTAACGGTTACATTAACGGTGACGATAATTATAACTTTCATGGTATCGGTCAATTTAATGGTCACGGCGAAAATAATGGTAATTGTAACAGTGACGGTGATAGTAATGGTTATGGTAACAGTTACAGTGATCGTGATGGTAATGGTAACGGTGACGATACCTATATCGAAAACGGTAGTAATAATGGTAATGGTAACGATAACGATAATGGTGCTAGTAATGATAACGGTGATGGTAACGGTAATGGTGACTGTAATAGTAACGATGACGTTGATAGTAGTAGTGACAGTAACGGTGAAGTAATGGTAACAGTGATGGTAACGGTTATAGTAATGGCAATGATGAAGGTAACAGTGATGGTGATGGTAATGGTAATGGTGATTGTGATGGTGATGGTAACGGTAATGGTGATGTTCATAGTGACGATAACAATAACGGTAACGGTAATAGTGACGATAACGGTAACAGTAAAGGTAATAGTGACAGTAACGGTAACGGTAAAGGTAATAGTGATGGCAATGGTAACGGTAACAAGGATGGTTACCGTAAGTGTAATGGTGACGATAACGTTCATGATTATGGTGACGGTAACGGTTATGGTAATGGTTATGATGACGGTAACGGTTATGGTAATGGTGACTGTGAAAGTAATGGTAATGGTGACAGTGAGGTGACATGAGAGTAATGGTTACGGTGACGGTAATGGTTACAATAACGGTGACGATAATTATAACTTTCACGATAACGGTCACTTTAACGATTATGGTTATGGTAACAATAATCGTAATAGTCACGGTGACAATAATGGTAATTGTAACGGTGATGGTGATAGTAACGGTTATGTTAATAGTTACGGTGACAGTGACAGTAACGGTCAAGGTAACGGTGACGATAACAATATCGAAGACGGTAATAGTAATGGTAACGGTGACAATACCTGTATCGAAGACAATAGTAATAATAGTAATGATAACGATAACGGTGTTGGTAATGAAAACGGTGACGATAATGGTAACGGTGATGGTAACGATAATGATGACATTGACAGTAGTAGTGATGGTAACGGTGATATTAACGGTAACAATGATGGTAACGCTGATAGTAACAATAACAATGATGGTAACGGTAATAGTAACAATAACGGTGACGGTCACAATGATGATGACTATAATGGTAACGATAATGGTGACTGTTACGGTAACGGTAACGGTAACAGTAGCAGTGATGGTAACGGTAACAGTAATGGTGATGGTAATGAGGATGGTCACCATAATGGTAATGGTGACGATAACGTTCACCATTACAGTAACAATAACGGTGACGGTAACGGTAATGGTAATAATAATGGTAACGGTGATGATAATGGAATGGTAACAATGACGGGTACTGTAACAATAACGGTAATGGTAATGGTCATGATCACGATAATGGTGACGGTAATGGTAATAGTGACGGTTACGGTAATGGTGATGGTAACAGTCACGGTCATGATAATAGTCATAGTAACTGTGACGGTAATGGTGACAGTAATGGTTACGATGACAGTAATGGTAAAGGTAATGGTTACGATAACTATAACTATAACAATGATGGTAAAAACTATGGTAACAGTAATAGTGATGGTAACAGTAATGACAACGGTAATTATGACTGTAACGGTGATGGTAAAAGTGATGGTAACGATAACAATGACAGTAATGATTATTGTAACGGTTACGATTACTGTAACGGTTACAGTGATGGTAACGGTAATAATGATTGTGATTGTAATGGTAACGGTGATAGTGAGGTGATGATGACAGTAATGATTATAGTAACGGTGAAGATAATGGTAACTGTCACAGTAACGGTCACTTTAACGGTTATGGTTACAGTAATGATAATCGTAATGGTGATGGTGACAATAATGGTAATTGACGGTAATAGTAACGATTATCATAACAATTACGATAATGGTGACGGTGATGGTAACGACCACGATAACGGTGACAATAATAGTATTAAATAACAGTTATGGTAACAATTACAGTGATGGTGACTGAAACGATGATGATAACAGTATCAAAGACGATAATAGTAATGGAAATCGTAACGATAACAATAATGGTGTGGGTCATGATAACGGTGACGATAATGGTAACAGTAACAGTGACGGTAATGGTAATGTTGACTTTGATAGCGATGGTGATGGTATCGGTGATGGTAATGGTGATGGTGACAGTCATAGTGACGTTAACGGTGATGATAACGATGACGATAATAGTGTCGGTCATGGTGATGGTCACAATGATGGTAATAGTAATGGTGACGTTAATGGTAATGGTGAAAGTAACAGTCGTGATAACGTTTATAGTGAGGGTATGGTAGCACTCTCGGTAATGGTCCCGGTGATTGTAACAATAACGGTGACGGTTATCGTAACGATAATAGTAACGGTGATGGTGCTAGTGACAATAATGGTAACCATGACAGTAACATTGACGTTAACGATTATGGTGATGGTGACGGTAATGGTAACAATGATGGTGAGAGTAATGATATTGTAACGGTGACGGTTATGGTGACGGTTACGGTGACGATGACGATGACAGTAATGATAACGGTGATGGTGATGGTGATTATAGCAGTGATGGTAATAGTGACGGTAAAGGCTATGGTGACGATGGTAGAAGCAATACCGATAGTATTAATGGTGACGATCACTATAGAGGTAATGGTAATGGTAATGGTAACGGTCACGGTCACAATCACGGTAACGGTGACGGTAATATTAATGGTAATGGTAATTGTTACGGTGACAGTAACGGAGTTGGAAAAGGTGATGGAAATGAAGATGGTAATGGTAACAATAACGGTAAGAGTGATGGTGACGATAACGGTTACAGTAATAGTTACTGTAATGATTATAGTAAAGGTTACGATCATGATAACGATAATGGTAATGCTGATGGTGACAGTTACAGTGATGGTAATAGTAATGGTAACAGTAACAGTGACGGTAATGGTGATTGTTACGGTACTGGTGATGGTAATCGTCATGGTCATGGTCAAGGTAACGATGACGGTAACTGTAACAGTGATGGTAACGGTTATAGTAATGATCATGATAACGATAATGGTTTGAGTAATGGTAACGATAACGGTAATAATAATAGAAATAATAAAGGTAACGATGATGGTGATTGTAACAGAAACGGTGACTATGATGGTAACAGAGATGGTGACGGTAACGATCATTGTATTAGTAACAGTCATAGTAATGATGAGAGTAATGGTAATGGTAACGATAACGGTGATGGTAATGGTAATGGCAACGGTGACAATAACAGTTATGGTAACAATTACGGTGATGGTGACGGTGACGGTAACAATAACGGTGACATTGATAGTAATAGTGACGGGATTGGTGATAGTAACGGTAACGGTGATGGTAACGGTAATGGTGACTATGATGGTGACTGTGGTGGTGATGGTAACAGTGACGGTAATAATAATGGTGACTATGATGGTGACTGTGGTGATGGTAACAGTGACGGTAACGGTAATGGTGATTATGATGGTGACTGTGGTGGTGATGGTAACAGTGACGGTAATGATAGCGGTGATGGTAACGGTAACGATAGTGGTGACGGTGATGGTAATGGTGACGGGAATGGTAAGAGGGACAGTCACGGTCACCATAATGGTGATGATAACATGTGATTACGGTAACGGTAACAGTGACAGTAACTATAACAGTGATAGTAAAGGTAATGGTAACGGTGATGATAACAGTAACGGTAATAGTGACGATTACTACGAAGGTAACGGTGATAGTAATGGCAACGATAACAGTCATAGTGACTATCATAGTGTTAATGACTGTGAAGGTACCGGCGATGGTGATGGTAACGGTGACAGTGATAGTAATGGCGATTACGGTGATGGTCACGGTAACGATAACGATGACAGTGACAATGACTGTAACGGTAACATTGACTGTAACGGTCACTATATCGATAACAGTCATAGTAATGATGGGAGTAATGGTAAGGATAATGGTATAAGTGACGGTGATGGTGGCTATAATGGTAATGGTGATAGTGATGGTAACGGTGATGGTCACGGTGATGGTAACTATGATGGCGACGATAACTATGACGGTTACGATAACGGTCACGGTTAAGGTAACAATGATGGTAAGGTGAAGGTAACGGTAACGGTGATGGTAATAGTTACGATAATGATCACGATAACGATAACGGTGAAGGTAAAAGAGACGGTAACAATAATGGTAATGGTGACGGTGATGGTAATGGTTATGGTAACAGTTACGGTGGTGGTGACAGTAACGGTCACGAAAACGGTGAAGATAACTATATCGCAAACGGTAATGGTAATGGTAACAGTAACGATAATGATAACGGTGATGGTAAGGGTAACGGAAATGGTAATGGTGACGTTGATGGTAATAGTGACAGTAACAGTGATAGTAATAGTAAAAAGGATGGTAACGGTATTTGTGACTATAATGCTGACAATGACGGTAATACTAAAGGTAACGATAACGATAACCATAATGATGACGATAACGGTGATGGTAATGATGATGATAACTTTAACGATAATGATAATGGTAATGCTGACGATAACAGTCATGATTACGATAATGGTAACAATAACAGTGGCGGTAATGACAACAGTGATGGTAACAATGGTGTTGACGACAACATTGATGATAATGATGACAGTAACGGTAACAATGACGATAAAGGTAAGGGTGACGATAATTGTCATGATGATGGTGAAGGTAACAGTAACGGTAATAGTCACGGTCACAGTGAAGGTAACAGTAACTAGTGACGGTGAAGGTAACGATAATGATGACAGTCATGGTAACGGTAATGATGATGATAATGATGATGATAAAGGTGACTGTGATGGTGATTCATGCCTAATTGGTGTCTCAGCTGATTCGTGTCCAGTTGGTGCTCCTTGATTGAGGGATTAATCAACAAAATTTATAACCTATAACACCATATACTAGGGTAGCAAAGACAAAGCTACTATAGCATAGTGGCTCTAGGATCGTTCACTGGGATGGGTTTTCACTTCACAAATGATATTATTTCAAAGATGAATTGGTGCCTTTTCATTTCAAGGTTAGCTTTAAAAGAAAACAAAAAGATGCTTGAAAAAGGATTGGTTTTAAACTAACCAAAAGTAGTAACTGATTTTACTTATAAAGAAAAGTGTTTCTTGGAGTTTAGATCACTGGGCTCAGATTCCTCATACAAAAAGGGAGTTCCGGTCACTTGTTTCTTTTCCTCGCATTAGAGAATTAACATATAGTTCCTTCTCCAACCGGTGTTGTACAAATGCTTCCCATTAATGGGTTCAAGCACTAAATCCCTCTCACTGATGCATCTTGCAATGGCTCATACCTCTCACCTAGCACTTGCCATTCAAGGTGATCTTTAACCTTGGATTTCCCTTCACAAGCTCGCAAGAGATAACTAATGGATGTCTCCTTGGAGTCCAAAAGCTTACCAAGTGTTGGCTATTCTAGAAAATCCTACCTTCAAGTCACCTACCCAGAGGCTCGCAAGGGGTAAACTAGTGCATCTCCATGGTTGGAGATCACTTGCCTTACCAAGTGTTGGCCCAGGTGATTAAAAGGAGTTTTAAGTTAACTAAAAAGATAAAAACCATTAACGGGTCACACTTTCTCTTCATTACAAACTAAAACAACAAAACTTCCAATTTATGTATGAGGAAACTCACCCGGCTTTCTTCACTCCAAGAGACAAAGAGCCTAGCCTCTCATCCCCCTGAGGAAAAATCCTCAGAGTTTGGTTGGCTAGAAAGAAAAATAACGAGAAAACAAGAATATATAGAAGAAACAGAGCAAGTGCTCTGTTTGCCGATTACATAAATATTATATGGTGGATTATATGGAACAACCTCTCTCGAGAGTCACCCCCTGAGAGTTTATATAGGAAGGTAATTTACCCTTCCTTGGATACTTCCTAGCTAAGGAATTACATGAGTGGCTGAATACAAGGAGAAAATGGAAATTTAGACACAAAAATATCAGAAGAAAAGATCTAAAAGAGTCGGTGCACAACTATCAGGAAGCTTCAAGACCGTTTTGCAGGTGAAAATGAGGTCTGCGAGATTTTGCAGATGTACAAAAAGGGCTGCGAAATTTCTTCATAGCATCCAGCTGACTTCGCACTGCTGCAAATTAGACTTCCATCTTGTGGTGTTTGGCTTCCATCGCGGCGTGAAGCTTCAGGGGAAGACCATAGCACTGTGCAAAATGGTTGCGAAATGATTTCGCAACCAAAGAGTGATTTTGCAACCATGCAAAATTCTTCCTTCAGCTTGAAGCAGTTGTCTTTCAATGGCTGTAACTTCCTCATTTCAACTCCGAATTGCACACGGTTTAAAGCATTGGATTGTTGACTTCCTAAGCTTTCAAATGACATATAGCATGCAAAAATTGGACATCAGGAAGTGCTCCAGAAGTGGCTGCAGTGACTATCATCAAGTATGCTTCCTCTGTTTTCTTCACTCTGTTTTTTTCCTCTTTGCTTTTCTCCTCTTTGCTTCTCTCCTTGCATTCCGGATTTGCTTATGGCAAAGAACTTCAAAGCTTTGGTTCTTCATGTTTATGAGCTCTTCATTGCTTTGCCATGGATTCCAAATAACTCTCCTCAATCTCATAATGCTTTGGTGATCAAAATACTAACAAAAACACCAAAACTTACACATTTTGATTAGAATTGATTGAAAGGGGCCTTAACATGCTAATTGGGTTAAAAGGCACTAACTACTACTCAAAAGTGTTTAAAAGGATCAATTACAAGCTATCAAATAGCACTTTTTGAGTAGTAATCAGATGGTAACGGTAAAGGTGACGTTAACAGTGACGATGATGGGAATAGTATCGGTAACGGTGACCATAATAGTGATGGTAATGGTGGTGATAATGGAGACGATAATGATCATGGTAACGGTGATGGTAACAGTAACGGTAATGGTAACGGTGACAAAGACAATAATGGTAATTGTAACAGTGATGGTGATAGTAATGGTGATGGTAATAGTGATGGTAAGGGTGACGGTAACAGTGACTATAATGGTTATGGTGATGGTAACAGTAACGGTGATGGAAATAGTAACAATAATGGTAACGGTGATGGTCACTATAACAGTCACTATAATCATAATGATAACTATCATGATAACGATGATGGTAATAGTAACGGTAACGCTAACAATTACGGTGATAGTAACAGTGATGATAACGGTGATGGTGACTATAACGGTGACGATAACGATTACAATAACGGTAACGGTAACGGTAATGGTAACTGTGACAGTGATAGTGACGGTAACAAGAATGGTGACGGTGACAGTATAGTGACGGTAACGATGATGATGATGATGTCAGTGATGATAACGGTAACACTAAAAGTGATGGTAATGATATGGTACTGGTTATAGTAAAGGTCACGGTCATGGCAACAGTTGTAGCAACGGTGATGGTAAAGGTTACGATAATGGTTATGGTGATGATAATGATAATGGTAATGGTAATGGTAATGGTAACAGTAACGGTAAAGGTAACAGTGATAGTAATGGTAACCATAACAATGACAGTAACGGTAACGGTAATGGTAACCATAAAGTCACAGTAACAGTAACAGTAACGGAAACCATAATAGTGACAGGAACAGTAATGGTAATGGTAACGGTGTCAGTAACCGTAATGGTAATGGTCATGGTAACAATTGTGGTAACAGTAATGGTAATGGTCATGATAACGGTGACGGAAATGGTGACGGTAATGAAAACAATATCGATAAAGATAATGGTGATGAAATTGGTGACGGTAATGGTGACAATAATGGTGATAATAATGATGACGATAATAATGACAGTGATTGTAATGGTAACAGTGAAGCTAATAGTGATGGTAACGGTTACAATGACGGTGACGGTGACTGTAATGATAATGGTAATGGTCACAGTAATGGTGATGATAACAGTAACAATAATGGTAACGGTAATAGTGATGATGACGGTGACGGTAACGATGACAGTAATGGTGATAGTAACGGTTACTATAATGGTAATGGTGATGGTAACAATGACTATAACAATAATGCTAACGATTATTGTAACGGTAACAATGATGGTAAAAGTAACGATAATGGTAACGGTAACGGTAACGGTAATGGTGAAGGTAACAGTAATGGTAACAATGATGGTAAATGTGACGGTGATGGTAACGATGACGATAACGGTTATGATAACTATTACGGTGACGGTAATGGTAACTATGATGGTAATGATGATGGTTATGGTAATGGATACGGTAATAATAACGATGACGGTAACAGTGATGATCACAGTAAAAGTGACGGTAATGGTTAAGATGACTGTAACTGTAACGATAACAGAAAAAATGTGATGGTAACAGTAATAGTAATGGTAAAGGTAACAGTAACGATAACCGTAACCATAACAGTGACAGTAACTATAACAATAACGGTAACGATCACGGTCATAGTGATGGTAAAAGTACTAGTAAATGTAATGATTACGCTGACAATAATGATGATAGTGACAGTGATGGTAACAATAAGGGCAATGGTAATGGTAATGGTGATAGTAACGGTGACGAAAATGGTCATGGTAATGGTACTAGTACTAGTAACGATGACGATGAAAACAATAATGATAAAGGTGACGGTAATGGTTAGGGTAGCGATAAGGGAAATGGTGATGGTGACGGTGACGATAACAGTAACGGTGATGGTGACGATGATGGTGGCCATAATAGTGACGATAACGATAAAGGTGACGGTAATGGTTACGGTAACGGTTATGGTGATGATAACGATAACGGTAATGGTAATGGTGATGGTGATGGTGACTGTAATGATGTCGGTAATAGTAACGGTAAGGGTGACGATAATGGTCATGATGTCGGTAATGGTGACGGTAACACTAACGGTAACGGTAATGGTAACAGTGACGATAATGGTGATAGTGATGGTAACAATGATGATTATGATGACTGTCACGGTAATGATGACAATAACGTTGATGGTAACGGTGACAGTAACAGGTATGATAACAGTAATGGTGATGGTGACAGCGATGGTAATAATCATTATCACGGTAACGATCATAGTAACGGTGATGGTAATGGTAACGGTTATCGTAATGGTAATAATAATGATAATAAAAACATTGATGGAAAAAATTACGATAACCAGAAAGGTAACAATAATAGTGTAGGTAATAGTAACGGTAATGATAATGATCACAGTAATGATGACAGTAATAGTAATGGTAATGGTAACGGTAACGATCATGAAAACGGTGACGGTGATGGTATCAATAACAGTAATGGTGATAGTAACGGTGATGGTCACGGTGGAGGTAATAGTGACGATAACAGTTATAGTGATGGTGACAATAATGGTGATGAAAACGGTCATGGTAACGTTAACACTAATGGTGATGGTGACGGTAATGGTTATGGTAACGGTTATGGTGACGATAAACTATAACGGTAATGGTAACGGTGACGGTGATGATGACTGTAACGGTAACGGTAAGTGTGATGGTGGCGATGACGATAACGGTAACGGTAACCCTAACGGTAATAGTAACGATGATAGTAACTGTACCAATAATGGTAACAGTGACGATAATGGTGATAGTAATAGTAACGGTGATGGTAACGACAATAGTGATGGTAACAGTGATGTTGACAATAATAGTGACAATAACGGTAACAATGACAGTAACGGTAACGATGATGGTAATAGTAACGGTAAGGGTGGTGGTAGTTGTCATGAAGACAGTAACTGTGATGGTGAAGGTAATGGTGTCGATCATGGTTGCGGTAAAGGTGATGGTGATGGTAACGATGACGATAACACTAACTGTAACGGTAAGGATAATGGTGATAATAATGGTGATGGTGACAGTAACGATGATGATTATGGTGATAAGCACGATAACGGTGACAGTGATGGTAACAGTATCAGTAAGGTGATGATAACGGTGACAGTAACAAAGACTGTAATGATCACAGTAACGGTGATGGTAATAGTGACTGTAATAATAAAGGTAACGATGATGAAAACGGTCACGATAATGGTAATAATAACGGTTATGGTAATGGTGATAGTAATGGAGACGATAATGAAGATGGTAATATTGACAGTAACGATCATGATTACGGTTACAGTAATAGCTACGGTAACGGTAACGGTGACACTGAAGGTAATAGTAATGATGACAGTGACGGCAATGGTTATAAATACGGTTATAATCACTGTAACGGTGGCTATAATGGTAACGGTAACACTAAAGGTAATGGTGTCAGTTACGATAATGATGGCAGTAACGGTCACAATAACGGTGATGTTAACAGAGATGGTAATGGTTACAATTACTGTAATGGTTGTGGTAACTGTAATGGTAATTGTAATGGTAACTGTAACAGTAATGAAAACAGTGATGGTAAAGATAGTTGTAACGATAAATGTAATAGTAATAGTGATGGTCACAATAACGATGACGCTAATGGTAAGGCTGACCATACTGGTGATGATGACGGTAACGATGACGATGAAGGTAACAGTAACGGTCATGGTCAAGGTAACGGTAACGATGATGGTAACACTAGTGGTAACGATACTGGTGACGGTGATGGTAACGGTGATGATTATGGTGACAGTCAAGGTAATGGTGATGATGATGGTAACAATAATGGTAAAGGTAATGGTAATAGTAACGGTAGCAGTGACGAAAACAATCACGATAACGATGATGATCACGGTAATGGTGACGGTGATCTTAATATTAACTGTTACGGTGTCAGTAATGGTGACGATAACGGTGACACTGACGGTAACAGTAATGGTGACAGTGACGGTAATGGTTACAATTACGGTGATGGTCATTATAATGGTGACGGTAACGGTAACAATAACGGCGACGGTTACGGTAATGGTGATGGTCACGGTCACGATCATGATCATAGTAACGGTGACGACAATGGTGACAATAATGGTTATGGTGACGGTAATTGTAATGTTAAGAAAGTAGTGACGGTAAAAATAACAGTAACAGTAACAGTGACAATAACAATAACGATAATGGTAACAGTCACGATAATAGTCATAGTAACGATGACGATAACAATACCGGTAATGGTAACGATAACAATGATGGAAATGGTGACAGTAATGGTGACTATTACGGTAATGGTGATGGTAACATGACGATAAAGGTGACGGTGACAGTAACGATGATAGTGGTAGTAACAGTGACGATAATGGTAAAGGTGACTATAATGGTTACAGTGACGGTAACAGTAACAGTAACAGTAACGATAACGGTGACGTTGACTGTAACGGTAACGGTAAGGGTGATGGTGATGGTAATGATAAAGGTGATGGTAACGGTGGCTATAACCGTAACGATAATAGTAATGGTGACGATAACGGTAATAGTGACAATGATGGTAACAATGACGATTACGGTGATGGTAATGGTGACGGTAATGATTATGATAACGGTAACGGTGACGGTGACGGTGATGGTAACGATCATAATTACGGTAACCGTCATAGTAATGGTGACAGTAATGGTAATAGTAACAATAACAGTAACAGTAACAATAACGGTAACGATAACGAAAATTGTAACTGTAACAAAAACGGGGACAGTAAAAATTATCGTAACTGTAAAGGTAAAGGTGATAGTGACGGTATCAGTGACAGTTAAAGTAACAGTAATGGTAACTGCAACGGTAACCCTAATGGTAACAGTAACGGTGAGGGTAACTATAATGGTGATGGTAATTGTAACGATGATGGTAATAGTAATGGTAATGGTAACGATAATAGTGACGATAACGGAGATAATAATGGTAATAATGATAGTAACGGTAAGGATGACGGTAATTGTAACGGTAAGGGTGATGATAATGATCATGATGACGGTAACGATGATGGTGACGGTGACGGTGAAGGTAACGATAACGGTGAAGATAACAATGACGGTAACACTAACGGTAACGGTGATGATAACAGTGATGGTGATGGTCATGGTAATGGTGTCAGTAATTGTTACGATAAGAGTAACAGTAACGGTAACGGTGACGATAACGAAGACAATAACAGTAACGATAATGGTCACGGTAATGGTGACGGAAACAGTGATGATATAGGTGACAGAAATAGTGACGGAAAGGTGACAGTGATGGTTATGGTAACGGTGATGGTATTATTTACAATAACAGTTACAATGATAGAAACGGTAATGGTCACTATGACAAATAACGGTAACGGTGATGGTGAGGTGATGATAGCGGTTGCGGTAACAGTGACGATAATAGTAAAGGTGATGGTAACGATTACAATGATAATAATGGTAATGGTAATGGTGACTGTATCAATAACTGTAAGGGTGATGGTGAGGGTGATGATAACGGTAACGATAACAGTGATGGTAGCGGTATCGTGGACGGTAAGAGTAATGCTAACGGTGATGGTAATGGTAATCGTAATGGTGACGGTAAGCATAACAGTGATGGTACCAATGATGTTGATGATAACAGTGACAATAATGATGATAGTAATGGTAACAATGACAGTAACAGTAAGGATGACAGTAACAATAATGGTAAGGGTGACGATAATGGTCATGATGATGGTAATTGTGATGGTGAAGGTAACGGCAATGGTCATGGTCATGGTAACAATGACGGTAACACTAACGATAATGATAACAATAACGGTGACGGTAACGACAATAGTGACGATAACAATGACAGTAATGGTAATAATGACGATAACAGTAGCGATAGCGGTAACGAGCATGATAACAGTAATGGTAAGGGTGTCGATAATGGTCATTATGAGGGTAACAATAATGGTGACATAGGTAACGGTCACGGTCACGGTCACGGTAATAGTAACAATGATGGTAACACTAACGGTAATGGTAATGGTAATGGTAACAATGATAATAACTGTGATGGTGATGGTAACAGTGACGGTAATGGTGATAATAATGATAATGATGACGATAACAATAACGATAAGGGTGATGATACTGGTCATGATGATGGTAATGGTGACAGTGAAGGTAACGGTAATGGTCAGAGTCATAAATGGTAACACTAACAGTAATGATAACGATAATGGTGACAATAATGGTAATGGTAATGGTGACGATAATGGTAATGGTGATGGTAATAGTGATGTTTACGATAATAGTGACGATAACGATGATAGTAATGGTAACAATGACGGTAGCAGTAATGATGACGGTAATGATCATGATAACAATAATGATAAGGGTGTCGATAATGGTCGTTATGATGGCAACGATAAAGGTAACGGTGAAGGTAACAGTAAAGGTCACAATCATGGTAACGGTAATGACGACGGTAACGATGATGGTAACACTGACGGTAACAGTGATGATAGCTGTGATGGTGATGGTAACGGTGACGGTAATGGTAATAGTAACAGTTACGATAATTGTAACGGTGATGATGATGGTAATAGTATTGGTAATGGTGAAGGTAACAATAATGATAATGATCACGGTAATGTTGATGGTAATGGTAATGATAACGGTGATGGTAATGATGACGATCATGTTAATGTGACAATGACAGTAATGGTAACGGATACTATAACAAAGACGGTAACAGTCACAATAATGGTGATAGAAACGGTGACGGTGATGATTATGATAATGGTGATGGTATTGTTGTGGTGACGAAAACAGTAATGGTAACTATGACAGTAATGGAAATGGTAATGGTGACGGTGAAGCGACGGTGGCGGTTGTGGTAACAGTGATGATAACGGTAAAGGTGATGGTGATGGTGATAGTAATAGTAATGGTAAGGGTGACAATAATGGTCAGTATGATAGTAACGGTATCAGTGACGGTGAAAGTAACGGTAACGGTCAAGGTCACTGTGACAGTAACGATAATGGTAACACTAACGGTAACGGTAATGGTTATAGTGACGATAACGGTGATGGTGATAGTAACAGTGATGATTATGGTGATGATGACGGTGACGGTAATGGTGGCAACAACGATGACGATAATGGTGATAGTAACGGTTATGATAACGGTAATGGTAACGATAGCGATGACGGTGATGGTAATAGTATCGGTAATGGTGACGGTAATGGAAATGGTAACAGTAACGGTAACAATCACGATAACAATGATGGTAATAGTAACGGTCACGGTGCTGGTAACCATTACAATAACGGTTGTCATAACGGTTACGGTAATTGTTCTGAAAACTGTTACAGTAATGGTTAGAGTAACAATTACGGTGCTGGAAATGTTAACAGTGACAGAAATAGTAAAGGTAAAGATAACGGTGACGGTGACAGTAACGGTGATGGTAATAGTAACAATATTGGTCACAATCGCGGTAATGGTTACGGTAAGGGTAATGTCAATGGTGACGAAAATGGCGACAGTAAAGTGGGCATGGTGACGGTAACAGTAATGGTAATGGTAACGGTTACGATGAGGGTAATGGAAATGATAACGATGACAGAAACGACGATGGTAATGGTGACGGTGGCAGTAACGTTCAAGGTCACGGTCACGATGACTATAAGGGTGAAGGTCATGGTGAAAGTAATGATGACGTTTACAATAATGGTCATGGTCATGGTAACGATGATGATCATAGTGACGGTAACGGTTATGGTAACAGTAATAATAATGGAAACAATAATGTTAAACATAACGATGACGATAATGGTAACGGTAGCGATGACAGCAACGGTAATGGTAATGGTGATGGTGACGGTATCGGTAACAGTAACAGTAACAGTATCACGGATAGTAATGGTAATGGTGACGTCAAAGGGAACGGTGATGGCAACCATAGTGGTGACAGTAACGTTGACGTTGACATTAACGATAATAGTAACTGTAACGATAATGGTAATAGTAACGGTAACAGTGACGGTAGTGATAACGGTGATGGTAACAAATACGGTAATGGTGACAGCAACGGTAAAGGTCACGTTTAATGTAACGGTGACGGTAATGATGATGGTGATGGTAAGGGTAACGGTAATGATAACAGTGATGGTAACGGTAATGGTGACAATGAAGGTAGCGGTAACGGTCACGGTCACAGCACTAACGGTAACAGTAACTGTCATAGTGACGATAACGGTGATGGTAATGGTAACAGTGATGATTATGGTGATGGTGACGGTGACGGTAATGGTGGCAATAACAATGACGGTAATGGTGACAATAACGGCTACGATAACGGTAATGGTAATGGTAACGATGACGGTGGCTATAATAGTATCGGTAACGGTTACGGTAATGGTGACGGTAGTGGAGATGGTAACAGTAATAGTAACAATCACGATAACAGTGATAGTAACAATTGCCATAACAGTTATGGTAACTGTTATGGAAACAGTTACCGTAACGATTACGGAAATGGTTAGAGTAACGATTACGGTGTTGGTAGCATTAACAGTGATGGTAATAGTAATGGTAAAGATAACGGTGACGATAACGGTGATGGTAATAGTAACAATATTGGTAATAGTCACTGTAACGGTTATGGTAGGTGTAACGGTAATGGTAACATTAACGGTGACAAAAACGACGACAATAACAGGCATGGTGACGGTAATAGTAACGGTAATGGTAACGGTTATGACAACAATTATGGTGAGGGTAATGGTAACGATAACGATGATAGAAACGGCGACGGTAACCGTGACAGTGGTGGTAACGTTCAAGGTCATGGTCACGGTAACGATCACGGTGACTGTAATGGTCACGATCATGGTGAAACTAATGTTGATGTTTACAATAACGGTCACGATAACAATGATGATCCCAATGACAGTAACGGTTATGGTGATAGTAACAATAACGAAAACAGTAATGATAATGATGACGGTAAAGATAACAGTAACGGTAATAGTATCATGGACAGTAACGGTAATGGTAATGCTGAAGGCAAAGGGAACGGCGATGGTAACTGTAGTGGTGACAGTAACGGTGATGTTCACATTGACATTAACAGTGATGGTAACTGTGACGGTAATGGTAACAGTAAAGGTAACGGTAATGGTAACAGTGACGGTAGCGATAACAGTGACGATAATGGTAACGGTAACGATGATGGTAACAAATACAGTAATGGTAACGGTGACAGTAATGGTCACATTTAATGTAACGATGATGGTAATGATGATGGTGATGGTAACGATAACGATAATAGTGACGATAACAATAATGGTGACGATGAAGGTAACGGTAACGGTCATGGTCACAGTGATGGTAACGATGACAGTAACGATGATGGTAACACTAATGGTAACGGTAACAATCATTGTGACGATAACGGTGATGGTAATAGTAACAATGACAATTATGGTGATGGTGACAGTGACTGTAATGGTGGCTGTAACGATGACTGTAATGCTGACAGTAATGGTTACGATAACGGTAATGGTAACGGTAATGATGACGGTGGTGGTAATCGTATCGGTAATAGTTACGGTAATGGTGACGATAATGGAGATGGTAACAGTAATAGTCACGATGTTGGTAACCATTACAATAACGATTGTCGTAACGGTTATGGTAACTATTATGGAAACTGTTACGATAACGGTTACGGTAATGGTTAGAGTAACGGTTACTATGTTTGTAAAGTTAATAGTGATGGTAAAGATAACGGTGACAGTGACGGCAACAATGATGGTAATAGTAACAATATTCGTAATAGTCACAGTAACAGTTACGGTAAGTGTAATGGTTATGATAAGTGTGATGGTAATGGCAATGTTAACGGTGACGAAAACGCTGACAGTAACGAGCATGGTGACGGTAATAGTAACATTAATGGCAATGGTTATGACAACAATTAGGGTGAGGGTAATTGTAACAATAACGATGACAGAAATGGCGATGGTAATGGTGACGATGGTAGTAACGTTCAAGGTCACGGTCACGGTAACTGTCACGGTGACTGTTAGGGTGACAATCATGCTGAAACTAACGATGACGTTTACAATAACGGACACGGTAATGATGATGATCACAGTGATGGTAACGGTTATGGTAACAGTAAAATTAACGAAAAGAGTAATGATAAACGTAACGGTGACAATAATAGTAACAGTAGTAGTGACAGCAACGGTAACAATGATGGTGACGGTGACGGTATTGGTAATAGTAATGGTAATGATGATGGTAAAGGTAATAGTATCACGGATGGTAACGGTAATGGTAATGGTGACGACAAAGGGAACGGTGACGGTAACCATAGTGGTGACAGTAATGGTGACGTTGACGTGGACATTAATAGTGACGGTAATGGTAACAATAAAGTTGATGGTAACAAATACGATAATGGTGACGGTGATGGTAATGATGATGGTGATGGTAACGGTAACGGTAATGATAATAGTAACAATAACGGTAATGGTGACGGTGAAAGTGAAGGTAACAGTAACGATCACGGTCACAGTGATGGTAACAATGTCGGTAACGATGATGGTAACACTAATGGTAACGGTAATGGTCATAGTGACGATAACGGTGATAGTAATAGTAACAGTGACGATTATGGTGACAGTGATGATAATGGTGGCAGTATCGATGATGGTAATGGTGACAGTAATGATGACGGTGGCGATAATAGTATCGATAACAGTTATGGTAATGGTGACTGTAATAGAGATGGTAACAGTAATGGTAACAATCACAATAATAGTGATGGTAGCAGTAATGGTAATGGGAATAGTAACGATCATGGTAAAGGTCACGGTCACGGTGCTGGTAACCATTACAATAACGATTGCCGTAACTGTTATGGTAACTGTTATGGAAACAGTTACGGTAATGGTAGAGTAACAGTTATGGTGTTGGCAACATTAATATTGATGGTAATAGTAATGGTAAAGATAACAGTGACGGTGACGGTAACGGTGATGGTAATAGGAACAATATTGGTAACAGTCACGGTAAGTGTAACGGTAATGGTAATGTTGACGGTGACAGAAACGGCGACACTAAATGGCATAGTGATGGTAATAGTAATGGTAATGGTAACGGTTACGACAACAATTACAGTGAGGGTAGTGGTAATGATAACGATGATAGAAACGATGACAGTAATGGTGACGGTGGAGGTAACATTCCAGGTCACGGTCACGGTAACGGTCACAGTGACTGTAAGGGTGAATATCATGGTGAAACTAATGATGATGTTTACTTTAACTGTCACGGTAACGATGATGATTACAGTGACGATAACGATGATGGTAAGGGTTATGGTAACAGTAACAATAATGGAAACAGTAACGATAAATGTAACGGTGACGATAATGATAACGGTAATAGTATCATGGACGGTAACGATAATGGTAATGGTGACAGGAAAGGAAACGGTGATAGTAACCGTAGTGGTGACAGTAATCGTAACGTTCACATTGACATTAACAGTGATGGTAACTATGACGGTAATGGTAACGGTGACGGTAGCAATAATGGTGATGGTAATAGTAATGGTGACGGTGATGGTAACAAATATGGTATTGGTGATGGTGACGTTTAATGTAACGGTGACGGTAACGATGATGGTGATGGTAATGGTAACAGTAACGATAACAGTGACAGTAATGGTAAGGGTGATGGTGAAGGTAATGGTAAGGGTGATGGTGAAGGTAACGGTCACGGTCACGGTCATAGTGATGGAAACGATAATGGTAACACTAACGGTAACGGTAACGATCATAGTGACGATAACGGTGATGGTAATAGTAATAGTGACGATTATAGTGATGGTGACGGTGACGGTGACGGTGACGGTAATGGTGGCAGTAATGATGACGGTAAGGCTGATAGTAACGATTACGATAATGGAGATGGTAATAGTAACGGTCACGGTAAAGGTCACAGTCACGGTGTTGGTAACCATTATGGAAACTGTTACAGTAACGGTCACGGTAAAGGTTGCAGTCGCGGTGCTGGTAACCATTACAATAACGATTGTCATAATGGTTATGGTAACTATTATGGAAACTATTACGGTAACGGTTACAGTAATGGTTAGAGTAACGGTTATGGTGTTGGTAAAGTTCACAGTGACGGTAATGGTAACGTAAAGATAACGGTGTCGGTGACGGTAACGGTGATGGTACTAGTAACAATATTCGTAATAGTCATAGTAACAGTTATGGTAAGTGTAACGGTTACGGTAAGTGTGACGATAATGGTAATGTTAACGGTGACAAAAACGCTGATAGTAACGAGCATGGTGACTGTAATAGTAATAGTAATGGTAACGGTTATGACAACAATTAGGGTGAGGGTAATCGTAACGATAACAATGACAGAAATGGCGATGGTAATGGTGATGGTGGCAGTCACGTTCAAGGTCACGATAACTATCACAGTGACTATTAGGGTGACAATCATGGTGAAACTAACAATGATGTTTACAATAACGGACACGGTAACGATGATGATCACAGTGACAGTAATGGTTATGGTAATAGTAAAATTAACGAAAAGAGTAATGATAAACGTAACGGTGACGATAACGATAACTATAGTAGTGATAGCAATGGTAACAATGATTGTGACGGTGACGGTACTGGTAATAGTAACGGTAATGATGACGACAAAGGTAATATTATCACGGATGGTAATGGTGACGGCAAAGGGAACGATGACGGTAACCATAGTGGTGACAGTAATGGCGACGTTGACGTGGACATTAATAGTGACGGTAATGGTAACGATAATTGTAACGGTGACAGTAACGATAACGGTGATGGTAATGGTAACAGTAACAGTGATGGTAACAAATACGATAATGGTGACGGTGACGGTAATGGTCAAGTTTAATTTAACGGTGACAGTAATGATGATGGTGATGGTAATGGTAATGGTAACGGTAACGGTAACGATAATAGTGACTGCAACGGTAATGGTGATGGTGAAGGTAACAGTAACGCTCATGGTCATAGTGACGGTGAAGGTAACAGTAACGGTCACGATCACAGTGACGGCGATGATGTCGATAACGATGATGGTAACGGTAATGGTCATAGTGACAATAATAGTGATATTACATAGTAACAGTGACGATTATGGTGACAGTGACGGTAATGGTGGCAGTATCGATGACGGTAATGGTGACAGTAATGATGACGGTAGCAATAATAGTATCGGTAATGGTGACGATAATTGAGATGGTAACAGTAATGGTAACAATCACGATAACAGTGATTGTAATAGTGATAGTAATGGGATAATAACGGGCATGGTAAAGGTCATGGTCACGGTGCTGGTAACCATTATAATAATGATTGCCATAACGGTTATGGTAACTGTTATGGAAACAATTACGGTAATGGTTACAGTAATGGTAGAGTAACAGTTACGGTGTTGGCAACATTAACAGTGATGGTAATAGTAATGGTAAAGATAACAGTGATGGTGATGGTAATAGTAACAATATTAGTAACAGTCACCGTAAGTGTAATGGTAATGGTAACATTAATGGTGATGAAAACGATGGCACTAATGGGCATGGTGATGGTAATAGTAACGGTAATGGTAACGGTTACGACAACAATTACGGTGAGGGTAATGGTAACAATAACGATGACAGAAACGGCGATGGTAACGATGACGGTGGTGGTAACATTCCAGGTCACGGTCACGGTAACAGTCACAGTGACTGTAAAGGTGAATATCATGGTGAAACTAATGATGACGTTTACAATAACGGTCACAGTAACGATGATGATTACAGTGACGATAACGATGATGGTAACGGTTATGGTAACAGTTCAATAACGAAAACAGTAACGATAAACGTAATGGTGATGATAACGGTAACGGTAATAGTATCACAGACGGTAGCGATAATGGTAATGGTGACGGCAAAGGGAATAGTGATAGTAACCGTAGTGGTGATAGTAACCGTGACGTTCAGATTGACGTTAACAGTGATGGTAACTGTGACGGTAATGGTAACGGTGACGGTGGCGATAATGGTGATGGTAACGATGATGGTAACAAATACAGTAATGGTAATGGTGATGGTAATGGTCACGTCTAATGTAACGGTGATTGTAATGATGATGGTGATGGTAACGGCAACAATAACGATAGCAGTGACGGTAACGGTCACGGTCATAGTAATGGTAACGACGATGGTAACACTAATGGTAACGGTAACGGTCATAGTGATGATAACGGTAATGGTAATAGTAAGAGTGACGACTATGGTGACGGTGACGGTGACGGTAATGGTGGCAGTAATGATGACAGTAATGCTGACAGTAACGGTTACGATAATGGAGATGGTAACAATAATGGTCACGGTAAAGGTCACGGTCACGGTACTGGTAACCATTACAATAACGATTGTCATAACGGTTATGGTAACTATTATGGAAACTATTACGGTAACGGTTACGGGAATTGTTAGAGTAACGGTTACGGTGTTGGTAAAGTTCAAAGTGATGGTAATAGTAACGATAAAGATAACGATGTCGATGACGGTAACGGTGATGGTAATAGTAACAATATTGGTAACAATCACAATAACAGTTATGGTAAGTGTAACGGTTACGGTAAGTGTAACAGTAATGGTAAGTGTAACGGTTACGGTAAGTGTAATAGTAATGGTAATGTTAACAGTGACAGAAACGGTGATAGTAACGGGCTTGGTGATGGTAATAGCAACGGTAATGGTAATGGTTACGACAACAATTACAATGAGGGTAATGGTAATAATAACGATGATAGAAATGATGACGGTAATGGTGACGGCGACGGTAACATTCAAGGTCACGATCACAATAACGGTCACGGTGACTGTTAGGGTGACGATCATGGTGAAAATAGTGATGATGTTTACAATAACGGTCACGATAATGATGATGATCACAATGACGGTAATGATGATGGTAACGGTGATGATAACTGTAACGGTAACAGTGATGGCAATGGTAACAATGATGGTAATGGTGACGATAATAGTATCGAAGATGGTAATAGTAATGGTAATGGTAATGATAACGATAATGGTGTGGGTGATGACAATGGTGATTGTAACGGTGATGGTGACAGTAACAGTGACGGTCATGATAATTGTGAGGGAAACGATCACTGTATTAGTAACAGTCAAGGTAATGGTGACGGTGATAGTAATGGTAACGGTAATTATGATGGTAACGATGATGGTAATGGTGACGGTAACAGTGACAGTAATGATAACGATGATGGTAACGATGACATTGACAATAATGATTTTGGTAACATTAGTGTGACGGTGACAGTAACGGTGATGATAACAATATTGAAGATGGTAACAGTAATGGTAATGGTAACGATAAGGATAATGGTGTGGGTAATAATAATAGTGACGATAACAGTAATGGTAATAATAACGGTGATGATAACGGTAACGGTGACAGTAACAGTAACGGTAATAGTGAAGTTATGATAACGGTGTCAGTAACGGTGACATTGACAACAATAGTGATGGTAACAGTAATAGTGACAGTAACGGCGATAGTAACGATAACTATAATAGTGATGTTTACGATGACTGTAATGGTAATGGTAACAATGATGGTCATCATGGTCGTAACAGTCACTGTATTAGTAACAGTCATAGAATGTCGATAGTAATAGTAATGATATCAGTGAACATAATGGTGACGGTGACAGTGACAGTAATAGTAATACTAATGGTAACAATAATAGACACGGTAACTATGACGGTCACACTGATTGAAACAGTGATGGTAACTTTGATGGTGACAGTAACTATGACGGTTATAGTAACGATTACGGTCAAAGTAACGATGATGGTAATGGTGACTGTAACAGTAACGGTGATGGTAACGGTTACGGTAACGATCACGATAACGGTAATGATAATGGTGACGGTTACAATAACAGAAATAATAACGGTAACGGTAACAGTAACGGTGATGGTAATAGAGACGCTAACGGTGACAATGATTGTAGCAGTGATGATAATGACAAAGGTGATGGTGACGGTAACGGTTATGGTAATAGTTATGGTGGCAGTGATAGTAACGGTCATGAAAATGGTGAAGATAACGGTGTCGCAGACGGTAATGGTAAAGATAACGACAACGGTCATGGTATTGATAGTAGTGACAATAACGATAACGGTCATGACAAAAGTGATGGTAACAGTAACAGTAACGATGAGGGTAATAGTAATGGTAATGGAAACGGTAACGGTGATGGTGATGGTAATGATGACGATAACAGTTAAGGTTGTGGTTACAGTAACGATTACTGTGATGGTAACGGTAATGGTGAATGTGACAATAATGGTACCAGTAACGGTGACAGTCAAATGATGGTGACGTTAACGGTTATGGTGATGGTAAAGCTAACGGTTACAGTAATGGTGACAATAATGGTAACTGTCATGGTAATGGTCACTTTAATGGTTATGAATATGGTAATGTTAATCGTAATGGTGACAGTGAAAATAATGGTAATTGTAATGGTGATGGTGACAATCACGGTAACGATCACAGTAACGATGACGATAACACTATCGAACACTATAACAGTAGTGGTAACGGTAACGATAACGATAACAGTGTTGGTAATGATAACGGTGATGGTAACGGTAGCGGTCACGGTGACATTGATAGTAATAGTTAAGGTAACGATGATAGTAATGGTAACGGTGACGATAATAGTGATAGTAATAGTAACGATAATGGTGACAGTAACGGTAACGATGATGATGACGATAAAGGTAACGGTGACGGTCACAGTGATGGTAACAGTAACGATAACGGCAACGATAATGATAATGGTGACGATAACGGTGACGGTAGTAGTAACCATGATGGTAACGGTGATGGTAACTGTGATGGTAATTGTAATAGCTACGGCAACAGTAATGATAATGGTAACAGTGATGATAACGGTAACAATAACAATGATGGTTACTACGACGGTAATGGTGACAGTGATAGTAACGATAATAGTAAGGGTCATGATGACGGTAACAATAATGATTATAGTAATGGTGACGGTAATAGTAACAGTAATGGTAATGGTAATAGTCATGGTAATGGTGACGGTCACAGTGATTGAAATGGTGATGGTAACGGTGATGATGACGGTAAGGGTGGCAAAAATTGTGACGGTCATGGTAATGATGATTGTTACAGTAATGGTCACAGTTAAGGTAATGATGATGATAACGGTAACAGTGATGGTAACGGTTACGGTAACGATCATGATGACGGTAACGATAACAGTTAGAGTAATGGTAATGGTGATGGTAAGAATAACAGAAACAATAATGGTAATGGTTATAGAGATGGTATTGGTAACGGTGATTGTAAAGGTGACGGTAACAATAACTGTAATGGAAATGGTAACGATAGCTGTAATAGTGATGGTAATGATAACGGAAAAGATGACGGTGATGGTAATGGTTACGGTGACGGTGACGGTAATGGTTACAGTTGTGATTACGGTAACGATTATTGTGGCGGTAACGGTAATGGTGACTGTGACAATAATGGTAATGATAATAGTGACAGTCAAGTGACGGTGACAGTAAAGGTAACAGTTACAGTAATGGTGACATAATGGTAACTGTCACGGTAACGGTTATCGTTAAGGTAACGATAATCGTAACGGTGATGGTGTCAATAATGGTAATTGTAACGGTGACAATGACAGTAAAGGTTATGGTAACAGTTACAGTGACAGTGACAATAACGATGACAATAAGAGTATCGAAGACGGTAACAGTAGTGGTAATGGTAACGATAACGAAAACGATGTTGGTAATGATAACAGTGATGATAACGGTAACGGTAAGGGTAATGGTGATTGTGATGGTGACTATGAATGTGACGGTAACGGTAACGGCGACGGTCACAATAACGGTTATGGTGATAGTGACAGTAATGATAATAGTGATAATAATGGTTATCATAATGGTGACGGTTACGGTAATAGTGATGGTAACGGTTACAATAACGGTAACAGTAACTATAACGATTATGATAACGATAATGGTGCCAATAACAATGACGGTAACAATATCGATAATGGTAACGGTAACATTAACGATAATGGTAACGGTAAGAGTGATAATAATAGTGATGATAATGATGGTGGTCATGATAACGACAATGGTAACGATGAAGGTAACGATGATGATAATGGTAGCTATCACCATAAAGATCACTTTAATGGTTATGGTTAGGGTAACGATAATCATAATGGTGACAGTTCAATAATGGTAATTGTAACGGTGACGATGACTTATGGTTACAATTATAGCAATGTTCACAGTAATGGTGATGATAATAGTATCGAAGACGGTAACAATAGTGGTAATGGTAATGATAATGATAACAAAGTTGGTAATGATAACAGTGATGGTAACAGTAATGGTGACGTTGATAGTAATAGTTAAGGTAACGGTGATAGTAATGGTTATGGTGATGGTAACGATAATGGTGACTATGAATGTGATGGTAACGATGATGGTAATGGTAACGGTGACGTTGATAGTAATAGTTAAGGTAACGGTGATAGTAACGGTAACGGTGACGGTCACAGTAACAGTTATGGTGACAGTGACAGACAGTAATAGTGATAATAATGGTTATAATAACGGTAACAATGATAGTAACGGTTACAACAATAGTAACAATTACGACAATGGTAATGGTAACAATGACGATGATGGTAATGGTGATGATTATGGTGATGGTCATGGTAACGTTGATAGTAATGGTCACAGTAACAGTTACGATATCGGTAATAGTAATAATGATGGTAACGGTAACGGTTTCGGTAATGGTGATATAACGGTGATGATAATGGTAACGGTGAAAGCAATGGTTACGATAACGGTAACAGTTACGGTAACATTAACGATAATGATAATGATAACGGTAATGGTAATGGTAAGAGTGATAGTAACAGTGATGATAACGATGGTGGTCACAATAACGAAAATGGTAACGGTGAAGGTAATGATGATGATAATGGTAACTATCATGGTAACGATCACTTTAACGATTATGGTTATGGTAACAGTAATAATAACGGTGACAGTGATAGTAATGGTAATTAACAGTAACGATAACAGTGATGGTAACGGTTATGGTGACGGTAATGGTAATGATAACGGTGATGGAAAGAGTAAGGGTAATGGTAATAGTGATGGTCACTATAGCGGTAACAGTAACCGTAACAGTAACTGTCACGCTAACGATAATGGTAACAGTTACGGTGATGCTAACGGTGACAATGAGAGTAACGGTGATGATAACGGTTATGGTAATGATTATAGTAACGGTTACAGTGACGGTAATGGTAACGATAACGATGAAGGTGACACTAACGATAATGGTAACTGAGAAAAAGGCTATGCTTAGTTAAGAAAAACACCCAAAAGAGGGGGTGAATTGGGTTTTTAAAAGCTTTTCAATCACAACAAATTTAAATAAAATATAAGCAAAGTAAAGAGATAGAGTTTAGAGAATTCAAACTCGAGTTTATAGTGGTTCGACACTTCCTTGCCTACGTCCACTCTCCTCAACCTCCTAACTGAGTGAGGGTTCCACTAACTTGAAGCTTCAACCAAGCTTCCAATCTTCTTACACTTGGATTCTGGCTCCAATGGGCTCTTACACAACCTCTTCAAGATTCAACCCTCTTAAAGGCTTTAACACTCAAATTGTTACAAGATATAATCGCTCAACCTAGCTTAAAGATGGCTCAAATACAAGATAAAGCTAGGATGACAAACAAGAGTGCACTAAAGAATATGCAAGTGGTGATTTAATGCACTATGAAAGAAATGAGAGCTTTTTGATCAAGAACAGGTAGGTGGGCTTTGAATGCAAGTGTTCTCTTGTCAATAAATGAAGTGGAGCTCTCAATTTATAGGTTACTAAGCTCGGGAGTCAAAAACAGCAAAAGGTAACCTCGTCTGATCAAGCTAGGGGTCGACCGGTTCATTAGCCGTTGGAGCATTTAATGCATGACAGGTTACTGTTGCCTCAACCGGACCTCGACTGGTAAGGGAATCATCTCGATCGAGAAGAGAAGGCTACTAGGAGAAAGATAATGTTTTTGACCTTCCTCGACCGGTCCTCGATCAGACGACCTCAACTGGTCGATCGGTTCCTCAATTGGTTGACCGGTTGGCCATAGCCTCGACCGGTTGAACCTTTTTTGGCCTCGAAAACCTATTTTTTTTATTCCTTTCTTTTCTAACACTTAGGCAAGGTCCTTAGGTAAATTATTAAGCCAATTATAAAACATTTTGACTAAGGTACATTAGTTAAAAACTCGGGTTTTAATGAAATCGACGTTTTAAAGAATAAACCAAGTTTTCTAAGATGCATGAAACATATGAAAATCCTAAGTGCACTCATGCATTCATCTTACATTAGTTTCCTATGATCACAAGTCTTCCAAGCGTCTCGATCTTGTATCCATTTGGTCATTTGATGAATTTTCGAGTTTACACCTGAGATTCTTAAACATTAAACCAATTAGTCACTTAACCATGGTTTGTTATCATCAAAACCCGATTAGGAGCACCCTTGGGCTAACAATCTCCCCTTTTTTGATGATGATAAACCTTGGTTATCTAGGAGAGAAAAAAAATCTCCTCCTCAAACCAATCATGGATCAATCAAACGATTTTTAATAGGAAACAATGTAAAACACGAAAAATGAACAATGGATAAAAATGTCATATCATATATATATGGAAACCTCACATGTACAATAAGATAGATATGACAATGATGATAATGACATGCATGAGGGTCTCCTAGATCCTATAAATTTCTCCCCTTTTGGCAACATAAAAAAGAAACGAAGGGGGATGTCCAGATAGTCTCAAGGCTGAGGGGGTGGATGAGGAAACATAGAGCGGAGATATGCCATCATCTCCTCATGCTGACTCTCCTGACAGCTTTGAATACGATCAATGTGCTGCTGGAGATGGTCGAAGGTAGCCTACTACTGATCCATACACTCCTCTATGCACTCAAATCACTGCTGGACATGATCAAACTAAGAAGTGACTCTAGTCTGATACTAATCTAGGTGCTCCTCCATAGAGTAGAAGTGAGAGTCATGGACTAAGGCGAGTTCCTCCATACGAGTCCCAAGGGAGTTAATCTGAGCAGAGACATCCATCCAAGGGGCATGATCAGGAATGTGATGTGCCTGAGATGGTAGCTCGGTAAATGATGGCTGAGATGAAGGGCCTGCTGTGGAAGACGGCTCAATCATCATAGGCTCTGAGAAGGTAGCCTCAACATGAATGCCCTCTAACTAAGGTGGAGGCTGAATGTCAAGTTCCAGGCCCTTTCTACTCAAAGTCCCTTTGAGGGTCCAACCCATCCTCTATGTCTCTGATCTCGGCCTCCTCCTCTACTCCGGGATGTATCTAGTCCTGTCCTCGGGCCTGTCGCTCAGCTTTCCTAACCCAAGAGCCATCGGGTGCCTTCTCGAACTTCATGCGCCCCAAAGACTGCTCATCATACGTGTCATAGCTGGTGGGGGCCTCAAAATCCGTCTCTCTACTCAAGTCGACCCCTGCATCCTTGAAAACAAGGGTAAGGAAGCGGCCATAGGGGAGTACTCGTGTCATGCTCTCAATGCAGGAGATCATATGCATCATCATCAGGTATCCCACATGAATCTGTCTCCTAGTGAGGATCGAGTCCACAATAAAAGCCTCGAGGTAGGAGACCTCGTCTCGATGTCCTCCACGTGGTAAGAGAATAGAACAAATCATGTGGTGAAGGACTGGGTTGGTTATGGTCAGGTTGTGAGCCGATGGTTTGCCCAACCCTTGGGTATCGACGAGTTCGCACAACCTCTTAACAGCCTCTCTAGGCTCGAGTCCGCATAGTGGGCCATGCCTTGGCCTCATACACTTGGAGTCCAATCGAAGGGATGTCAAGAATGTGGCAGATACTCTAGGGACTCAATCTGATCTCAACTCCCCTTACAGTGGATAATACGGATCCTCCAAGCCCATAGGTTGCCCGGGAATAAAAGCCCGGACTAGAGTCGGGAAAATCAGCTCGGCAATAGTCACAACTAGCAGCCATCCCATTCGTCCGAATAGCCCCTCAAACCCGAAGTGCTGAAGTTGGGAGAAATTGACACTTCTCCCTAGGATGACTTTCCTCTGGGAAAATTTTTGCTTGTAGTGCTAATAGTCTTCATTCGAGCTTAAGAGTGTCATGTCATACCTCGCCTTTCGGCGAGCCTCTGCCTACTCGGGCTGAGATGGCTCAGTAGGGCACTTGCCCTGAGCCCTGGAGGTGCCCATCTCTCTCCTTGGTGCCATCCAATGAAATGAAAAGGAGAAGGATTCCAAAAAGAGAAGGAAAGGAAATGAGAAGGAGTAATCACAAGCCCGAAGCCCTAGGCACACAGAGAAGAAGTTGAAACAACCTTAAGGTGCGCGGTGTAGAGAGGAGACACTCTCAAAAGCTGAAACCCTGGGTTTCAAACCAAAGCCCTAGCTTAAATCCGTCCCAAAAACAAATCCAAGCCTTCAATAAGTCCGAAATCTTGCCAAAATGGTCTTCTGGAAGCAGGAATGTGAAGGGACAACAAGCTATGGAGGAGAAAAGGTAAGAAATAGAGCGCGGGAGGGCTTTTTAAATTCCCAGCCCCGACGAACCGGTCGACCGGTTGAGAAACCGATAAACCGCCTGGTCAACGATCAACGGTCAACGATCAACGATCATGGTCAACGGTCGATTTTTCCAAATTTTGTTGCATTTTCTTGTCTCGTGATCCTCTCCCTGTCCTTTTCAGTTGAAATCCCCAATCTTTGATGTCCAATGCCATGGGAATTTTAATTTTTGGTCAAAATTTGACCTCTTTCCTAGGATTATTTCTATATGATGCATATGATATGAATTTAATGCAATCATAGGGCATATTCAAGTGTAATATCAACAAGAATTCATCAAGCAATCATTTGATAAAAAAAAAATCACCTCTAGTTGTCTTCTAATATCAACAAATTGCTCTTCACTTAGGGGTTTTGTAAAACTATCGGCAAGTTGATCTTTTGTGCTTACAAATTCAAGTGTAATGTCACCCTTTTGTGCATGGTCTCTAAGAAAATGATGTCTTATCTCTATATGCTTAGTCCTAGAGTGTTGTACTGGATTTTTTGAAATGTTTATGGCACTAATGTTATCACATTTTATAGGAACATGCTAAAAAATCAAATTGAAATCACTAAGTTTTTGTTTCATCCAAAGGATTTGTGCACAACATAAATCGGTTGCTATGTATTCGTCTTCCGCTGTAGACAAAGCTACCAAATTTTGCTTCTTACTATGCCATAAAACAGGTGAGTTCCTAGGAAATGACAAGTGCCACTAGTGCTTTTTCTCTCAACTTTACAACCGGCAAAGTCAGCATCCGAGTATCCAATTAATTCAAAGTTATCACCCTTAGGATACCATAGGCCTATGTCCATAGTTCCTTTTAAATATCTAAGAATTCATTTTACAGCACTTAAACGAGATTCCTTAGGACAAGATTGAAATCTAGCACACAAGCATACACTATACATGATGTCGGGTCTACTAGTGATCAAGTATAGCAAATAACCTATCATGCCTCTATACATAGTTGAGTTGACGGGCTTATCTTTCTCATCCATGTCAAGCTTGATGGATGAACTCATTGGAATCTTCATTGTTTTGGCTTCCTCCATATTGAACCTTTTGAGGAGATCCCTTCTATACTTTGTTTGATTGATGAAGGTTCCTTCCTTTAGTTGCTTGATTTGAAGTCCAAGGAATAAGTTAAGTTCTCCCATCATGCTCATTTTGAACTCACTATGCATGCATTTAGAGAATTCTTCACAAAGAGAGACATTAGTAGCTCCAAAAATGATATCATCAACGTATATTTGTACTAAGAGCATGTCATTATCTTTGGTTTTTATCAAAAGAGTTGTGTCAATTTTTCCCATTTTAAAACCCTTTTTCAAAAGAAATTTACTCAATCTTTCATACCATGCTCTAGGTGCTTGTTTCAAACCATAAAGTGCCTTTTTAAGTCTAAAAACATGATTAGGAAAGTTAAAACTTTGAAAACCGGGTGGTTGTTCAACATATACCTTTTCATTTATAAAGCCATTTAAGAAAGCACTTTTCACATCCATTTGATATAAAACAAAGTCTTTAAAACATGCAAAGGCAAGTAGCATCCTAATGGCTTCCAATCTAGCCACGGGAGCAAAGGTTTTTTCATAATTTATCCCTTCTTCTTGATTAAAACCTTGGGCTACTAGTCTTGCTTTATTCCTTATAATTATGCCATTTTCATCCATTTTGTTTCCAAAGACCCATCTAGTTCCAATAACACTTTGATTTTGAGGTCTTGGCACTAATTCCCATATTTCACTTCTTTCAAATTAGTTTAACTCTTCTTGCATGGCAATCATCCAATTTTCATCAAGTAGAGCATCTTTTATATTTTTAGGTCCAATTTGAGAGATAAAAGCAAGATTATTGCAAATATTTCTAAGGGGTGATCTAGTTCTTACCCCACTAGATGGATTACCTATAATTTGATCTTGTGGGTGGTTGATGACAAACTTCTAATCTTCAGGGAGGTCCTGGCTTGATTCACCTTGCACTTGTTGAGAAGGAGGTAAGGTGATTCTTCTTTCTTGGGACCCTCTACATATTCTTCTTGGTGCCTTCTATCTTCAATTTCTAATTTTCCCATGGAGGTCTCCAAGCCTAAATCATCATCAAAGCTCTCTATTTCTCGGAGAGAATTGTTAGATTCATAAAAAATAACATGGATGGACTCCTCAACTACCATGGTTCTTTTGTTAAAAACTCTAAAAGCTTTACTTTAAGTTGAGTAACCAAGAAAAATTCCAACATCCGATTTTGCATCAAATTTTCCAAGATTGTCTTTGGTGTTTAATATAAAGCATTTTCACCTAAAGACTTTAAAATAGCTAATGTTGGGTTTCTTGTTTTTCCAAAGCTCATAAGGAGTTTTCTTAAGAATAGGCCTTAATAAAATTCTATTTAAAACATACCAAAAAGTGTTAACTGCTTCGGCCCAAACGTATTTTGGTAAATTGTTTTCATTTAGCATGGTTCTAGCTATTTCTTTAAGAGTTCTATTTTTCCTTTCAATTACCCCATTTTGTTGAGGAGTTCTAGGAGCTGAATAGTTGTGGCTAATACCATGCTCATTGCAATAGTCTTCAAAATCAATATTTTCAAATTCTCTCCCATGATCACTTCTTATACAAGTAATTGTAAAACCTTTTTCATTTTGAACCTTGTTGAAAAACTTTGAAAACTCATAAAAGGCTTCATTCTTTTGACTTAAAAATAAGACCCAAGTGTATCTAGAGAATCATCCACAATAACAAAAGCATACGATTTTCCTCCAAGGCTTAGTGTCCTAGAGGGACCAAATAAATCCATATGCAATAATTCAAGAGGCCTAGTTGTTGAAATGAAATGTTTGTTTTTAAAGGAGTTTTTGATTTGCTTTCCCATTTGACAAGCTTCACAAACTTTTTCTTTTTGAAAATTTATTTTGGAAGGCCTCTAACAAGTTCATCTTTGTTGAGTTGGGAAATGAGGTCCATGTTAGCATGTCCCAACCTCCTATGCCACAACCAACTTTGATCATGCATGCTTGAAAAACATCTATCACGACCATCATATTTTGAAATATTTATTGCATAAACATTATCACATCTATGGCCCATGAAGATGGTTTTATCATTTTGAATATCTTTGATGATGCAATGAGAAGCTTCAAAAATCAATTTAAAACCTTTGTCACAAAGTTGACTTATGCTCAAAAGATTATGTTTTAAACCATCAACTAATAAAACAATTTCAATAAGAGAGGATGTGTCATTATCAATGTTGTCTTGACCAATGATCCTTCCTTTTGAATTGTCTCCAAAGGTAACATATCCTCCCTTTTTTTTTGTAAGGAAAGTGAACTTGGATTCATTCCCTATCATGCTTCTTGAGCATCCACTATCCAAGAACCACTTATCCTTCTTTGATCCCTCATCTAGATCATCTATTGCCATGAAGCACATGTTTCCCACTTCCTTCTCATTTTCTTCTTTGGATGATTCTTCACTTTCACTCCAAGTGGCCATCATTGCCTTCGTCATTCTTCTCTTGGCTTCACTCTTATAGAGAGGACAATCATATTTGATGTGTCCCGATTTTTTGCACTTGAAGCATGTCAAATCTCTTTTCTCTTCCCATTTCTCCTTGTCACCATGGGATGAAGATTCCTTTTTAGAAGGATCCCTTCTAGAGGTGAATTTCCTTTCTCTAAACTTTTCACCTCTCATGTATTTGTTGAGCTTTCTTGTGATGAGGGCTAAATCATCATCTTCATCACTTGGCTTTTCTTCTTCAACATCTTCTTCTTCCTTGGTTGTAGCTTTGAGGGCTATGCTCTTCTTCTTTTTGTGTTAACCCTCTTGTAGCTTCTTTGTCAAATTGATCTCATATGTCATTAATGACCTATGAGCTCTTCCATAGGTAGCTTAGTCAAGTCTTTTGCTTCTTGAATTGCGGTGACCTTGGTGTGCCACTTTAATAGGAGAGACCTCAATATCTTCATCACCTTCTTGGATTCCTTATAGGTTTTTCCCAAAGCTTCAAGATTATTGACAATGTCGGTGAACCTAGTAATCATCTCAACAATAGTCTTAGTTTCTTTCATTGAAAACAATTCATAGTTATGAAAAAGTAAATTGATTTTTTACTCTTTCACTTGATTAGTTTATTCATGAGTTATTTCTAGCAACCTCCAAATTTCTTTAGCCGATTTGCATTGACATATTCTATTATATTCATTTCTATCCATAGCACATGGTAAAGTAAAAATGGCTTTAGCATTTAATTGAAAGTTTCTTCTATCAACCTCATTCCATTCTTGTTTGGGTTTTGGAACCAAAACTCTATCAACTAGTTTACTGGGAAAAATTAGGCCATCTTCAATGACATCCCATACATCTAAATCAGTAGATTGCAAATACCAAGTCATTCTAGTTTTCCAATAGGGATAGTCGGTTCCTGTAAAGAATGGAGCTCTATGTTTTGAAACATTTTCAGCTTGGGATGAGCTTGATGGAATAACCATTTCATCTTAGATGATTAAGTCTTAAAAAAAGAGGTCTAACTCTGATACCAATTGAGAAAACAAAGGCTATGCTTAGTTAAGAAAAACACCCAAAAGGGGGGGTGAATTGGGTTTTTAAAAGCTTTTCAATCACAACAAATTTAAACAAAATATAAGCAAAGTAAAGAGATAAAGTTTAGAGAATTCAAACTCAGGTTTATAGTGGTTCAGCACTTCCTTGCCTATGTCCACTCTCTTCAACCTCCTAACCGAGTGAGGGTTCCACTAACTTGAAGCTTCAACCAAGCTTCCACTCTTCTTACACTTGGATTCCGGCTCTAATAGGCTATTACACAACCTCTTCAAGATTCAACCCTCTTGAAGGCTTTAACACTCAAATTGTTACAAGATATAATCCCTCAGCCTAGCTTAAAGATGGCTCAAATACAAGATAAAGCTAGGATGACAAACAAGAGTGCACTAAAGGATATGCAAGTGGTAATTTAATGCACTATGAAATAAATGAGAGCTTTTTATCAAGAACCGGTAGGTGGGCTTTGAATGCAAGTGTTCTCTTGTCAATAAATGAAGTGGAGCTCTCAATTTATAGGTTTCTAAGCTCAAGAGTCAAAAAAAGCAAAAGGTAACCTAGTCCGATCGAGCTAGAGGTTTATCGGTTCACTAGCCGTTGGAGCATTTAATGCATGACAGGTTACCGTTGCCTCAACCGGACCTCAACCGGGAAGAGAAGGCTACTGGGAGAAATAGAAGGTTTTTGACCTTCCTTGACCTGTCCTCGACCAAACGACCTCAATCGGTCGACCGGTTCCTCAACCGATTGACCGGTTGGCCATAGCCTTGATCGGTTGAGCCTTTTTTGGCCTCGAAAACCTATTTTTTTTATTCCTTTCTTTCTAACACTTAGGCAAGGTCTTTAGGTAAATTATTAAGCCAATTATAAAATGTTTTGCCTAAGGTACATTAGTTAAAAACTCCGATTTTAATGAAATTGACGTTTTAAAGAATAAATCGAGTTTTCTAAGATGCATGAAACATATGAAAATTCTAAGGGCACTCATGCATTCATCTTACATTAGTTTCCTATGATCACAAGTCTTCCAAGCGTCTCGATCTTCTATCCATTTGGTCATTTCATGAATTTTCGAGTTTATACCTGAGATTCTTAAACATTAAACCAATTAGTCACTTAACCATGATTTGTTATCATTAAAACCCGATTAGGAGAACCCTTGGGCTAACAGTAACGATAACGGTAACAGTGATGGTGAGGGTGACGGTAATGATAATAGTAATAGTGACGGTAAAGGTGATGGTTATGGTACTGGTGACGGTCACCATCACGGTCATGGTAATGATCATAGTAATGATGATGGTAAAGCTGACAATAATTATTACGATAACGGTAATGATAACAGTAATGGTGATGGTGATGGTAATAGTAATGGTAACAGTAACGGTAATGCTGACAATATCAGTAACCGTAATGATAACGGGTAACAATGACGGTAACAGTAACGATAATGGCCACAGTAATGGTGACTGTAATAATGACGGTAAATGCTGACAGTAACGGTGATAGTAATGATGATGATAATTGTGATGATGACGATTATAGTGATAGTAACGATAACGGTGATGATAATGGTGACGATAATGGTGATGGTAACAGTAATGGCAACGATAACGGTTACACTAATGGTAATGGTGACGGTAATGATAATGGTAACGGTAACGGTAAGTCATGGTAATTGTGAGGGTAACTGTAATGGTAACGGTGATGGTAACGGTGGAATCAACGACCATTGTCACGATCATGGTAACGCTAACTGTAACGGTGACAGTGATGATAATAGTTACGATGACGATAACAATAACAGTGACGGTGATAGTAACGGTAACATTCATGGTTACGGTCATGGTAACAATAACAGTAATGGTAACAGTAATGGTAATGATTACGATAACGATTATGGTGATGGTAATGGTAAAAGTAACTGTAACTATAACAGTGACGGTGACAGTAATGATAATGGTAACGATCATTGTAACTTTGATAGTAATAGTAACGATAATGGTAACAGCAACGATGACGGTAATAGTGATGGTAACGGTGATAATGACAATAACAATGACGGTGATTATAAAAGTGACGGTGACGGTAACAGTGATTGTAACAATAATGGTGACGATGATAGTGGCACTAACAGTCACAGTCAGATTGATGATAATGGTGATGGTAATGTTGACGGTAACAGTTACAGGGACGTTGATGGTAACAGTGACGGTAACGGTGATGGTAACAATGATGGTAACACTAATGATAACAGTGACACTAATGGCTACGATAACGGTAATGATAACAATTACAGTAACAGTAAAAGTTACGGTGACGGTGATGGTGATTGTAACGGAGATTGTAACAGTGACGGTGGTAGAAGCCGTAACTATGTTGGTAATGGTGATGGCCACTGTAACGGTAACAGTAACGGTAATGGTAACGGTGATGGTAACGGTTACAGTAACAATTATAGTAAAGGTTACGGTCACGATAACAGTAATGGTAATGGTCACGATAACGGTAATGGTAACGGTGATGGTGACAATTACGGTGATGGTTATGGTAACGGTCACGGTCATGGTAACGTTCATAGTAACAATGACGATAAAGGTGATGATAATGGTCATGGTGACGACAATGATAACGATAACGATAACGATAACGGTGATGGTGATGGTAACAGTGATGGAAGCGGTGACGATAACGGTAACGGTGATGCTAATGGTAACAGTGATAGTAATGGTAATGAAAACGATAACTATGACGGTAACGGTGATAATTGCAATAACGGTGACGGTAATGGTAACAGTCATAGTGATGATAACGGTGATGGTGATGGTGATGGTAACAGTGATGGTGACGGTAACGATGATAGTGACGATAATAGTAACAATAACGATAATGGTGACACTAACAATAATGGCGATAACGGTAACGGTAACAATAACGGTGACAGTTACGATGATTGTAACGATAACGGTAATAGTGACAGTAACGATCACGGTAATGGTGACGATAACGATCATTATATCGATAACAATCATAGAAAGATGAGAGTAATGGTAACGGTGTTATTGACTGTACTGGTGACAATGATGGTGATGGTGATGGTGACGGTAATGGTGATGGTGACGTTGACAATAACGGTCCATTCACGATGACTATAATGGTGACGATATTGGTTACAGTGACAGTAATAATAACGATGACGATAATAGTAATGATTACAATAATGGTGATGGTAATAGTAACATAATGGTAACGGTAATAGTCACACGATGATAGTTATAGTAACAGTCACAGTCAAGTTAACGATGACGGTAACGGTGACTGTAACAGTGATGGTAATGGTAACAGTGACGATGATGGTAACGGTTATGGAAATAGTTACGGTGGCGGTAAAGTTAATGGTCGCGATAACGGTGAAGATAGTGGTATTACGGACGGTAACGGTAATGGTAATGATAATGGTGATGGTAACGATAATGATAACGGTGATGGTAACGATATCGATGATGCTGACAGTATTGATAATAGTATTGCGGATGGTAATGGTAACGATAATGATAACGATGACAGTATTGATTATGGTGACGATAACGGTAATGGTGTTGGTAAGGGTAACGGTGATGGTAACTTTAACGGTAATGGTGATGGTAACGGTAACTGTATTAGTGACTATGATGGTGATTGTGATGGTGATAGAAATGGTAATGGTAATGCTAATGCTAATGCTAATGGTGACAGTAATGGTAATGATGATGGTAACTTTAACGGTAATGGTGATGGTAACGGTAACAGTCACGGTCACTATAACAATAATGGTTATGGTAACGATCACGATTACGGTGACGGTAATGATAACAGTGACGGTAATGGAAACAGTGACGATAACGATGATATTGACGATAATAGTGACGATAAATGGGAACACTAATAGTAATAATGATAGTAACGGTAAGGGTGATGATAATTGTCATGATGATGGTAACGGTGATGGTGAAGGTAATGATACCGGTCATGGTCACAATAATGGTAACGATGACGATAACAGTGAGACTCTGATGGTAACGATGACGATTACAATGACGGTGATGGTAATAGTATCGGTAACGGTGAAGATAACGATGACGGTGATGGTGACGATAATGGAGATGGTAACGGTAACGGTAATGATAATGGTGACAAAAACTGTGATGGTCATGGTAATGGTGACGGTCCTGGTAACCATGACGGTAATGGTAATAGTGACAGTTATGATAATGGTGATGGTAACGGTTATGATCACGATAACAGTCACAGTGACGGTGATAGTAATGGTGATGGTAAAAATAAAGGTAACTGTAATAGTAAAAGGTAATGATAACGGTAATGGTTATTGATTACTACCAAAAAGTGCTATTTTGTAGACCTAATTATAATGGTTTTAAGCACCTTTGTGTAGTAATCATATTCATTTAACCCAATTAATTCATTAAGGTCCTTAGTAATTGGTTTTAACCATTTTGTGGCAAGTTTACATGTTTTTATCAGCTTATGAATCAATTCAAGCATGCCAAATGATGGAGGAGCTAATTAGACAAGTTAAAGCAAGGATTTTGGAAGTTTACAGGCTTGAATTTCAAGTGGAAACACGAGCACAAGCAAAGAGAATGCAAAGAGGAAAAACAAGCAAAGTGAAGAGGAAAACAGAGGACAGCAGCTGCAGTCTTCTTTCGAACTTTTGGAGCACTTACCGAAGTCCATTTTCTACATGCTATATACCATTTCAAAGCTCAGGAAGTCAAGAATCCAACGCTTCAAACCGTGTACAATTTGGAGCTGAAATGAGGAAGATATGGCCTTCGGAAGACAACTGCATCAAATCTTGTGAAAATTTCGCAAGGTGAATTTCTCCTTGCGAAATTTCGCAAGGAGGATTTAGGCACATTGCGAAAATGCCGAATTTCCTCTGTTTCTCCACGCACGCACCACCGACTTCCCATATTTTTTTGCTTGATATTTTCTCATGTAAATTCCTTTTGTAACCTTGTAATCAACCAATGAAAAGGTTGCTTTTGTATTAGCTTTTGTAATTTAGCTTGTTATTGTCTTTAAATAGAGGTGAAGAGCCTTAGACAAAAGGAGTTTGTAACCCGTAACCTTAGAAATTATAAGAGCTCTTTTGTTCAAAAGCTTCTTTTCTCCTTTCTTTCTCATTTTCTTAGTAGCCAAACATCCCCCCAAGGATGAGAGGCTAAAACCTTTTAGTTTCTTGAAGTAATGGATGCCATGTGAAGCTCCCGTGTGAGGATGGAGATTTCCAAGCCATAAATGTAAGTAGCCAAGCATCATAAATGTTTTCATTCAAAGTAAAGCTTTTAATCCCTCTGACTTGCTTTGAATGGCCAATACTTGATAACCTTTTGGTCTCAGTGGATTCTTATTGTTAGATCCATTGACGTTCATTAGTTATCTCCTACGAGCCATTGTATTGCAAGGGGAGGAGATGTCCTATATCAATAAAAGAGCATTTATGAGGTTCAGCTACCCTTTTTGTAAGTTTTCAAGGACTAAAACTTAGTTGTTAAACTCATACCGGTTCGGGAAGTAAGCATCACCTTAGTTGCTTCCCCAACTCGAGGTGAAAAGTCCCAAAATCTCCATTTTTACACCGTGAGTTAAGCATGGTTATCCAAAGCTTTGAGAAACTTCTTTTTCCATCTTTTAACCTATTTTCATGTTAGTTTAGTTTACAACACCTTCATCTTTTTATGTTTTCATCTTAACCTAATTTTTATTAAGAAAAGTTCACTCCATCCTCCGAACTTCACCAGTTAAAGTAAAAACCCATCCCAGTGTTCGATCCTAGAGCCATTATACTATAGTAGCTTTGCTACTTTAGTGTAAGGACGTTAGGTATAAATTTTGTTGATACCCTTACATGCCAAGCTACCAAGAGTCGGGTTATCAGTTATGGTGACGGTAATGATAACAGTTAGAGTAACAATGACAATAATTATAACCTTCACGGTAATGATCACTTCAACGATTATGGTTACGTTAACGACAATCGTAACAGTCATGGTGACAATAATGATAATTGTAACAGTGACAGTGATAGTAACGGTTATGGTAACAATTACGATGACGGTGATGATGACGGTCACATTAACCGTAACGGTCACTGTAACGGTGATGATAATAGCATCGAAGATGGAAATAGTAATGGTAATGGTGATGATACCTATATTGAAGACGGTAGTAATAATGGTAAACGGTAACGATAACGATAATGGTGTTGGTAATGATGACGGTGATGGTGACAATAACGATAACAATGACATTGATAGTAATAGTGATGGTAACAATAACGGGTGATGGTAACAGTGATAGTAATGGTAACGATGACGGTAACAGTGATAGCAATGGTAACGATGATGGTAAAGTAATGGTGATTGTGATGGTGATGGTAATAGTAACGGTAACGGTAACGGTGACAATCACAGTGACGATAACGATAACGGTAATGGTGACTGTGATAGTAATGGTAACGGTAATGGTGAGGATGACGGTAATGGTTACGGTGACAGTAATGGTAACGGTTATAATAACGGTGATGATAATTATAAGTTTTATGGTAAAGGTCACTTTAACAATTATGGTTATGGTAACGATAATCGTAACGGTCACGGTGACAATAATGGTAATTGTAACGGTGACGGTGATAGTAACAATTATGGTGATGGTAACAATGACGGTAACGATAACGATAACAATATCGAAGACAGTAATAGTAATGGTAATGGTGATGATACCTGTATTGAAGACTGTACTAGTAATTGTAAAGATAACGATAACGATGTTGGTAATGATAATAGTGACGGTAACGGTAACAGTGACGGTAAATGTAACGATGATGTTGATAGTAGTAGTGACAGTAACGGTGATAGTAACGGTAACAGTGATGGTAACGGTAATAGTAACAGTAACGATGATGGTAATGGTGATAGTAATGGTAATGGTGATGGTGATTTTGATGGTGATAACGGTGACGGTCACAATGACGATAACGGTAATGGTAATGGTAATGGTGATGGTAACGATAATGGTAACAACAACAGTAATGGTGATGGTAACAATAACGGTGATGGTAACAGTAATGGTAACAATAATGATAATGGTAACGGTAACAGTAACGGTTACGATGACGTTAACGGTAACGGTAACGGTAGCAGTAAAGGTAATGGTAACGGTAATGGTGATGGAAACAGTGTCACTAACGGTCACAGTCATGGTAATAGTGATGGTAATGGTTATAGTGATGGTTATGGTAATGGTGATGGTAATGATCACGGTCACGATAACGGTCACAATAACTATGACGGTAATGGTGACAGTAATGGTTATGGTGATGGTAATGGTAAAGGTAATGGTTACGATAATTATAATTGTAATGGTAATGGTAAAAATTACGGTAATGGTAAAGGTAACTATAATAGTGACGATAACAGTAACGGTAACGATGACGGTAAAGGTGACAGTAATGGTTACAGTTATGGTTACTGTAATGGTTACGGTGGTGGTAACGGTAATAGTGACTGTGTTGTAATAGTAACGGTAATGGTGACAGTGAGGTGACGGTGACGGTAATGGTAATGGTTACGGTGACGGTAACGGTAACAGTTACAGTAATGGTGAAGATAATGGTAACTCTCACGATAACGATCACTTTAACGGTTATGGTGATGGTAACGATAATCATAATGGTGATGGTGACAACAATGGTCATTGACGGTGATAGTAACGATTATGGTAACAATTACGGTGATGGTGACGATAACGGCCATGGTAACGGTGACGATAACAATATCGAATACGGTAATAGTAATGGTTATACTAATGATAACGACAATGGTGTTGGTAATGATAATGGTGACGGTAACGGTAACGGTGACATTGACAGTAATAGTGATGGTAACATTGATGGTAATGGTGATAGTAACGGTAATGGTGATGGTAACGATAATGGTGACCATGATGGTAATGGTAACGATGGCGGTCGCAGTGACGGCAACGGTAACGATCACGATAACGGTGATGGTAACGATAATGAGGACAGTCACATTAAGGGTAATGGTGACAATAACGTTCACGATTACAGTAACAGTAACGGTGACGGTAATGCTAATGGGTGATGGTGACGGTAATGGTAACGATAACGGTGATGATAACAGTAACTGTAATAGTGATAGTTACATCGACAGTAACAGTGATGGTAATGGTAACGGTAACAATAACAGTGACGATGACTGAGACAATGACAATGACGGTGACAGTGATGGTGACGGTAATGGCGATGATGACAGTAATAGTGATGATAATGGTGACGAAGACAGTGATAGTGACGGTGATGGTAATGACGACGATGACAGTAACAGTGAACGTGACAGTAATGGCAATTATAGTGATGGTCACGATAATGGTAACGATAAAAATAACAGTGATGGTGACGATGATAGTGACCATGATTGTAACGATAACGATGACTGTGATGGTAATGGTCTGTCACCATAATGATGGCGGTAATGGTCCCTATATCGGTAACAGTCATAGTAATGATGAGAGTAATAGTAACGATGATGGTAACAGTGAAGGTAAAGGTAACGGTGATGGTAATGGTAACGGTAATGATAACAGTATCAAAGACAGTAGTTGTGATGGTAACAATAACGATAATGATAACGGTGTGGGTAATGACAAGGGTGACGATAACGGTAATAGTGACGATAATGGTAACAAGGACGGTCATGGTAATGGTGATCATAACCTGTGATTACAGTAAAGATAACGGTGATGGTAATGGTAATGGTGACGATAACCGTAACGGTGACGGTAATGGTAATGGTGATGATAACGGTAATGGTAATAGTGATGGTTACTGCGACGGTAACGGTGATGATAATGGCAACTGTCAAAATGAAGATAACGGTGATGGTGACAGTGAGGGTAACGACGATGCTGATGGTGACGGTAATCGCGATTACGGTGACGGTCACGGTAACGGTAACGGTATCAATAATGATGACAATGATGATGACTATAACGGTAACAGTGACAGTAATGGTCACGGTCACGATCACGGTAATGGTGATGGTAACTGTCACTGTATCAATAACAGTCATAGTAATGATGAGAGAAACAACAATGGTAACGGTATCAGTGACGCTAACAGTAATGGTAACTGGGACGGTGATGGTGACGGTAACGGTCACTGTATCGATAACTGTTTTAGCAATGATGAGAGTAACGATAACGATCATAGTAAAAGTGATGGTAACAATAACGGTAATGGTAACGGCAACTATAACTATAACGGTGATGGAAATGGTCATGGTAACGATCACGGTCACGGTAATAGTGATGGTTCTGAAAATGGTAATGGTAACTGTCAGAATCACGATAATGATAATGAAGATGATAATAGTGATGGTCACGATGATGGTAATAGAAATGGTAACGCTAACGATAACGGTGATAGTAACGATAGCGGTAACGTTTATAGTGATGGTAACGATAATTGTCTCGGTAACGGTAACGGTAGCAATAACAGTGACAGTGATGGTAACAATAACGGTGATGGTTATCGTAACGATAATAGTAACAGTGATGGTACCGGTGATGGTAACAGTAACAGTAACCGTGATAGTAATAATGACTTTAACGGTTATGGTGATGGTAACGGTAATGGTAACAATGACGGTCAGAGTAATGGTAATTGTAATGGTGACGATGACAGTGACTGTAACGGTTATGGTGACGGTGGTAGAAGCAGTAATAGTAGTGCTAAGGGCTACGATCACTGTAACGGTAATGGTAACAATAATGGTAATGGTCATGGTAACGATGATGATAATATTAATGATAATGGTAATTTTTATGGTGACAGTAATAGAGACGGTAAAGGTGATGGAAATGGAGATGGTAACGGAAACAATGATGATAAGAGTGATGGTGACAATAACGGTTATAGTAACGGTTACGATAACGATTACAGTAAAGGTTATGGTCATGATAACGGTGATGGTGACAGTTATAGTGACGGTAACTTTAATAGTGACGATAATAGTGACTATTATGGTAATGGTCACAATCACGATCAAGGTAACAATGATGGTAACAGTGACAGTAATGGTAACAGTGATGGTAAAAGTTATGATAACAATCATGATAACGGTAAGGATTAGAATAATGGTAATAATAGCAAAAACAATAATGGTAATGGTGATGATGACTATAACTGAAACAGTGACTATGACGGTAATGGTGATGGTCACAGTAATGGTGATGGTAAAGGTCACTGTATCGGTAACAGTCATAGTAATGATGAGAGTAATGGTAATGGTGATGGTAATGGTAACGGTGATGATGACAGTAATGGTTAGGGTAACAATTATGATGACGGTGACAGTAACGGTGATGATAATAGTATCGAAGATGGTAATAGTAATGGTAAGGGTAATGATAACTATAACGGTGTGGGCAATGATAACAGTGATGGTAATGGTAACGGTGACAGTAACAATAACAATGACGGTAACGGTAATGGTGATGGTAACAGTGATGGTGACAATCACAATGACGTTAACGGTGACGATAATGAAGATGATAACAGTGACAATCATGATGATGGTCACAATGACGGTAATAGAAATGGTGACGCTAACAGTAACAATGATAGTAATTGAAACGGTAACGTTTATAGTGACAATAATAGTAATAGTAACTGTAACAATAGCGGTGAAGGTGACGGTAACAATAACGGTGACGATTATTGTAATGATATTAGTAACGGTGATGGTGCCGATGACAATAGCAATAACCGTGACAGTAACAATGTCGTTAACTGTTATGGTGATGGTAACGGCAATGGTAACAATGACGGACAGAGTAATGGTAATTGTAACGATGACGATTATGGTGATGGTAACAGTGACGGTTACGGTTATGGTAAGGATCACAATAATGGTAACGGTAACAGTGATGGTAAAAGAGACGGTAACGGTAATAGTGATGGTAATAGTAACGGTGACGATGACGGTAATGGTCACGAAAACAGTGAAGATAACGGTATCATGGACGGTAATGGTAATGATAATGATAACGGTGATGATATTGATAACCGTGACAGTAATGGTAATGATAATGGTAAAGGTAATGGAAATGGTAACGGTGACATTGAAGGTAATAGTGACAATAAAGGTGATAGTAATAGTAACGATGAAGGTAACGATGACAGTAACGGTGACGGTAACTTTAACGGTAATTGTAATGGTGATGAAAATGGTAATGTTGACGATAACGGTCACGATAACGATGATGGTAATGACAATAGTGACGATAATGATGATGTTAATGATAACATTGATGATGATGATGACAATAACAGTAACAATGACGATAATAGTAAGGGTGAAGATAATTGTCATGATGACGGTAACAGTGACAGTGAACGTAACGGTAACGATCACAGTCACGGTCACAGTAATGTTGACGATAACGATGACTGTGATGGTAACGGTGACGATGACAATAACGGTGATGGTGATGGAAACAGTATTGGTAGCAGTGATGATAACGGTGAAGGTAATGGTGACGATAATAGAGATGATAATGATGATGGTAACGGTGATAGTAACAGTAATGGTAATGGTAACGATAACAGTGATGATAATCGTAACTGTCACTTTAATGGTTATAGTTATGGTAACGGTAATGATAACAGTGATGGAGACAATAATGGTAATTGTAACAGTGATGGTGATAGTAACGGTGACAATAAAGGTGATGCTAACAGTGACAGTAAGGGTGACGGTAGCAATGACGATAACGGTTATGGTGATGGTAACGATAACGGTGATGGAAACAGTAACGGTAATGGTAATGGTGACAGTCACTGTATCAGTAATAGCGACGATATCGGTTATGGTGACGGTCAATGTAACGGTCACCGTAACCGTAATGATAACTGTCACAATAATAGTGATGATGTCGGTGACGATAATGGAAACACTAATAGTGATGACAACGGTGATGGTTATGGTACTAGTTACGGTAAAGGTCACGATCATGGCAACGATCACAGTAACGATGATGGTAAAGGTGACGATAATGGTTACGGTGACGGTAATGATAACGGTAACGACAATGGTAATGATAACGGTGATAGTAACAGTAACAGTAACGATAATCGTAATAGTGACAATAATGGTAACTATAACAGTGACAGTAATAGTAATAGTAACAGTGATGGTAATGGTATCAATAACCGTAATGGAAACGGTCATGGTAACAATGATGGTAATAGTAATGGTATCAGTAACCGTAATGAAAACGGTCATGGTAACAATGATGGCAATAGTAATGGTAATGGTCATGGTAACGATGACGAAAAAGGTGACGGTAATGAAAATAATATCGATGAAGATAATGGTATCGAAAACAGTGACGATAATGGTGACAGTAACGGTGATGGTAATGGTGATAGAAATGGTGACGGTGACAGTTTAGCTAACGGTGAAGCGAATAGTGATGGTAACGATTACGATGATGGTGACGGTGACTATAACAGTAATGGTAACGATCACTGTAATGGTGTCAATTACAGTAACAGTAATGGTAATGGTAATAGTGATGATGATAGTGATGGTAACGATGATAGTAATTGTGATGGTAACGGTTACTGTAATAGAAACGGTAATGGTTATTGTAACGGTAACAATGATGGTAAAAGTAACGATAATGGTAACGATAACGATTACGGTGACGGTAATGATAACTATGATGGTGACAATAACGGTCACGGTCATGGTCTCAGTAACTATGACAATTATGGTAATGGATACGGTAATGATATTAATGACGGTAATGGTGATGATCACAATAAAGGTGACGGTAATGGTTACGACGATGGTAATGGTAATGGTAATAGAAAATGTGATGGTAACAATAACAATAATGGTAAAGGTAACGGTAATGATAACTGTAACCATAACGGTGACAATACCCATAACGATAACGATAACGATCACGGTAATAGTGATGGTAAAAGTAATGGTAATGGTAATGATTACAGTGACAATAATGATGACGGTGACAATAACAACAAGGGTAATGGTGATGAAAATGGTCACAGTAACGATAAAAGTAATAGTAACGATGACGGTGACGGTGGAGGTAATAGGGACGATAATGATAAAGGTGTAGGTAATGGTTACGATAATGGTTATGGTGATGGTAACAGTAATGGTAAGGGAAATAGTGACAGTGACGGTGATGGTGGCGGTAACAATGACGATAACGGTAAAGGTGATGGTAATGGTTACGGTAACGGTTATGGTGACGATAACGGTAACGGTAAAGGTAACGGTGATGGTGATGATGACTGTAACGGTAATGGTAAGTATGATGGGGACGGTGGCGTAACACTAACAGTAACAATAATGATAATGGTGATGATAACAGTGATGGTGATGGTAACAATGACAATTATGATGATGGTCATGGTAACAGTGACAATGATGTTGATGGTAATGGTGATAGTAACGGATACGATAACAGTAACGGTAATGGTGACAGTGATGGTAACAATCAGGATCACGATAATGATCACAGTAACAATGATGGTAATGGTTACGATGATGGTAATGGCAACAGTAACGATAACAATAACCATAATGAAAATGGTGATGGAAAAAAATATGATAACCAGAAAGGTAACAATAACAGTGCAGGTATTAGTAACGGTAACGATAACTGTAACGATCACGAAAACGGTGACGGTAAAGGTGACGATGATGGTATCAATAACAGTAATGGTAACGGTAATGGTGATGATAATGGTGACGAAAACGGTCATGGTAACAGTGATTGTCATGATAACAGTAACAGTAATGGTGACAGTCATGGTGGCGGTAATAGTGACAATAATGGTAAAGGTGACGGTAATGGTTACGATAACAGTTATGGTGATGGTAATGATAACGGTAAGGGTAACGGTGACGGTGATGATACCGGTGATGGTAATGGTTATGATAACAGTTATGGTGACGATAACCGTAACGATAATGGCAAGTGTGATGCTGACGATGACTATAACGGTAATGGTAACCCTAACTGTAATAGTAACGGTGATAGTAACTGTACCGGTAATGGTAATGGTGATGATAACGGAGATGGTAACAGTAATGGTGATGGTAACGACAACAGTGATGCTAACAGTGATGTTGACCATAACATTGACGATAACGATGATAGTAATTGTAACAATGACAGTAATGGTAATGATGACAGTAATAGTAACGATAAGGGTGATGGTAGTGGTCATGATGACAGTAACGGTGATGGTGAAGGTAATGGTATCGATCATGGTCACGATAAAGGTAATGATGACTGTAGCAATGATGATAACACTAACGGTAATGGTGATGATAACAGTGACGATGATAGTAACAGTGATGATTACAGTGACAAGCACAATAACGATGATGGTGATGGTAACAGTATCGGTAAGGTGATGATAATGGTGACGGTAACGTAGACTGTAATGGTCATGATAACGATGATGGTAACAGTGACTGTAATAATAACTGTAACGATGATGAAAACAGTCACGATAATGGTGATAGTTATTGTAACGATTACAGTAATGGTTATGGTAATTGTGATAGTAATGATGACGATAATGAAGACGGTAACATTGACAGTAACGATCAAGGTTAAGGTTAAAGTTAAAGTAACGGTAACGGTAACGATGACACTGAAGGTAACAATAACGATGATAGTGATGATAATGGTTACAAATATAGTGATAATCACTATAATGGTGACTGTAATGGTAACGGTAACACTAACGGTAAGGGTGAAGGTTACGATAACGGTGATGGTAATGGTCACAATAATGGTGACAACAATGTGATGATAATGGTTATGGTGACGGTAATTGTAACGGTAACGGTAACAACAGTAGTAATTGTAATGGTAAGAAAACAGTGAAGGTAAAAATAACAATAATGGCAACAATAACAATAACAATAACGGTAACAATCACAATAACGATGACGATAATAGTACCGATAATGGTAACGATAGCGATGATGGAAACGGTGACAATAAAGGTGACGATGATGGTAATAGTTATGGTAATGGTACTAGTAATGGTGACGATAAAGGTGATGGTGACGGTAATGATTACAATAATGATGACGGTGAGGGTGACGATGGCAGTAATAGTGACGGTAACGGTAAAGGTGATTGTAATGGTTATAGCGACGGTAACGGTGACGGTGACATAATGGTAATGGTAAGGGTGATGGTAATGATAACGGTGACTATAACCGTAACGATAACAGTAACAGTGACGGTATAAGGTGACAGTAAAAGTGATGTTGATGATAACAATGACAATAACGATGGCAGTAATGGTAACATTGACAGTAACAGTAACGATGATGGTAATAGTAATGGTAAGGGTGACAATAATGGTCATGATGATAGTAATGGTAACAGTGGCGGTAAAAGTAATGGTAATGGTCACGGTCAAGGTAATGGTAACGATAACGGTAATAGTGACGATAATAGTGACGATTATGGTAACAGTGGCGGTAACAGTTACAGTAATGATGATAGTAACAATTATGATAACGGTAACGGTGACGGTGATGGTAACAGTCACAATAACTATGACGGTAATGGTTACTGTAACGGTAATGGTTACAGTGACGACAATTGTAACTATAACAAAAATGATGATAGTAAAAATTATGGTAACTGTTAAGGTAACGGTGATAGTGATAGTAATAGTGACGATAAAAGTAACGGTAATGGTAATGGTAATGGTAACCCTAACGGTAATGGTAACGGTAATAGTAACTGTGACGATAATTGTAATAGTGATGATAACGGTGACGGTAACAGTGATGTTGACAATAATAGTGATGATAACAATGATAGCAATGGTAATAATGACGGTAACGGTAATTGTAATGGTAAGGGTGACGATAATGGTCATGATGACGATAACGGTGAGGATGAAGGTAATGGTAATGGTCATGGTCAGGTAACGGTAACGGTGATGGTAACGATGACGATAACAGTAACGATAACTTTAATGGTAATGGTGATGTTAATGGTGACGGTGACGATAACGGTGACGGTGATGGTCATGGTAATAGTGATGGTAATAGTAACAGTAATTGTTATAATAACTGTAATAGTAATGGTAACAGTAACGGTGATAGTAATTGTTACGATAATGATAATAGTAATGGTAACGGTGACGGTAACAAAGACGGTAATGGTGAAGGTAATGGTGACACAAATGGTGATGGTATACATGACAGAAACAGTGACGACAAAGGTGACGATGACTGTTATAGTAACGGTGGTAGTATCGGTCACGATAACGATTACGGTGACGAAAACAGTAATGGTCACTGTGATAATAACGGTAACGGTAATGGTGATGGTGAGGTGACAATAACGGTTGTGATAACAGTGACGATAATGGTAAAAGTGATGGTAACTGTTACGATGACGATAATAGTAATGGCAATGATAACGGTGACGGTGACTGTAACGGTAACGGTAAGGGTGATGGTGAGGGTGATGATAATGGTAATGATAATGGTGATGGTAACGGTATCGTGGACAGTAATGGTAATGGTAATGGTAACGGTCACAGTAACGGTAACAGTAATAGTAAGCACAATAGTGATGGTAACGGTGACGGTAATGGTGATGGTAATAGTAACGATAATGATCACAGTAACGCTAATGGTAATGGTAATGGTGATGGTCAAGGTCACGGTAATGCTGATGGTAACACTAATGGTAACTTTAATGGTAACAGTGACGATAACGGTGACTGTGATGGTAGCAGTGACGATCATGGTAATGGTGACGGTGACAGTAATGGTAACGATGATGATAATGGAGACAGTGATGAAGAAGGTAACGGTAATAGTCATAGTAATGGTGACGAAAATGGTGACGGTGATGGTATTATTACAATAACGGTTAAAATGACGGAAATAGAAATGGTAACTATGACAGTAATGGTAAAGATAACGGTGATGATGAAGTGACTGTGGTGGTGGTGGTTGCGGTAACAATGATGATAACGGTAAAGGTGACGATGATGGTAAGACTAATGGTAATGGTAACAATTACAGTGACGATAACGGTGATGGTGATAGTAACAGTGATGATTATGGTAATAGTAACGGTTACGATAACAATAATGGTAATGATAATGGTGACGGTGATGCTAATAGTACCGGTAACGGTTACGATAATGGAGATGGTAATAGTATTGGTAACGATCACGGTAACGATGATGGTAATAGTAACGGTAATGGTAATTGTAATGGTCACGGTAAAGGTCATGGTCAAGGTGCTGGTAACCATAACATTAACAGTTGCCATAATGGTTATGATAACTGCTATGGAAACGGTTATGGTGCTGGTAACATTAACAGTGATGGTAATTGTAACAATAAAGATAATGCTCACGGTGACAGTGACAGTGACAATGATGGTAATCGTAACAATATTGGTAACAGTCATGGTAACGGTTATGGTAAGTGGAACGGTAATGGTAACGATAATGGTGATCGAAATGGCGATAGTAACGGGCATGGTGACTGTAACATAAATGATAATGGTAACAGTTACAACAACAATTACGGTGAGGGTAATGGTAAACATAACAATAGTGATAATGATAACGGAGGCGGTAACATTCAAGGTCATGATCACAGTGACTGTAAGGGTGATAATCATGGTGAAAGTAACGATGACATTTACAATAATGGTCACGGTCACGGTAACAGTGATGATCACAGTGATGGTAAGAGTGACGACAACGGTTATGATAATGGTAATGATAACAATAATGGAAATAGTAACGTTAAATGTAACGATGACGATAACGGTAATAGTAACGGTGATGGTAACGATAATAGTAAAGGTAACGATGATGGTAATGGTAACAATAACGGCAACGGTGACTGTAATAGTATCGCGGACGGTAATGGTAATGGTGACAGGAAAGGGAACGGTGATGGTAACCATAGCGGTGACAGTAATGGTGACATTGACATTAACAGTGACGGTAACGGTAACAGTGATGGTAGCTATAACGGTGACGGTAATGGTAACTGTAACAATAACAATGACAGTAACGGTAACGATAATTGTAATGACAATGCTAAAGGTGACTGTAACAAATATGGTAATGGTGACGGTGACAGTAATGGTCACGTTAACTGTAACGGTGATGGTAATGATGATGGTGACTGTAACGATAATGGTGATAGTAATGGTAACGATAACGATAACAATAACGATAACAGTAATGGTGACGGTGACGGTGATTGTAATGAAAAGGGTAATAGTGACAGGACGGTGATGGTTACGCTAATGGTCACAGTAATGGTGAAGGTCACGATCACGGTAACGGTGACGGTGATAGTAATGGTTATGGTGATGGTAATGGTAAGGGTAACGAAAATGGTAATAGAAGCGATGACGGTTACAGTAACGATAAGGATAATCATAACCGTTACAGTGACGGTAAAAGTAACGATGACGGTAACGATGATGAAAACTGTGCTGGTAATAGTGACATGACAATAACGATGATGGTAACATTTACGATAATGGTTATTATGGTGACAGTAATTATGACGCTGACAATAACGGTAACGGTAACAATGATAGTGATGATGACAGTGACGGAGGCAATACCTAGAATGATAACAGTTATGGTATAGGTAACGAGAAGGATAATGGTGACTGTAACAAAAACACTTAAGGTAACGGTGATGGTAACGATAACGGTGACAGTATCGGTAATAGTGATAGTAACGGTAAGGCTAATGGTAACGATAACGGTCATGGTAACAGTAACGATAACGGTAATGGTAACGGAGACGATAATGGTGACAGTAACGGTGGCAGTGATGGTAATGGTAATGGTGACAGTAACGGTAGCAATGATTGTAATGGTGACAATAACAGTGATGATAACGGTGACAGTAGCGGTTATAATAACAGTAACAATAACCGTAGTTGTAACGGTAGCAGAAACAGTGATAGTTATGGTAACAGTATCGGCAACAGTAACAGTAATGGTGACGGTGATAGTGACAGTGACAGTAACGGCTATGATAATGGTAACGGTAACGGTAATAGTAACGGTGACGGTGACAGTGACAATGATAGTAATGGTGACAGTAACACTGATGGTAATGGTACGACATCAGTAACAGTAACAGTAATGATGATAGTGATGGTGACGATGACGATAACAGTGATAGTAATGGTTATAATAACTATAATGGTTAAGGTAACGGTTATGGTAACGATTATGATAACGGTTAAGATAACAGTTATGGTAACCATTATGGTAATGGTAACAGTAACGATAATAATAATGGTTACGGTAATGACGACGGTAACAACATCGATAATGGTGATGGTAACAAAAATGATACGTGTGCCGGTAATGGCAACAGTAATGGTAACGATAACAGGGACGATGACAATAATGGTGATAGTAATTGTTACGATAACAGTAACAGTTACGATAACGGTAACGATTATAATAATGGTAACGGTGGCGGTAATGGTAATAATAACGACGATGGTAACACTGACGGTGACGATTATGATGACGGTGATGGTAATGTTCACAGTAATGGTCACACTAACGGTTATGATATCGGTAACAGTAACGGTGATGGTGATGGTAACAATGACGTTAATGGTGAGATAACGGTAATGGTGAAATAACAGTGATAATAATGGTAACAATTGCGGTAACATTAATGATAACGGTAATGGTAATGGTAAGAGTGAAAGTAATAGTGACAATAACGATGACGGTCACGATAATGAAAACAGTAACGGTGATGATAATGGTAACTATCACGGTAACGGTCACTTGAACGGTTATGGTTATGGCAATGGTAATCATAACAGTGACGATGATAGTAATGGTAATTGTAATGATGACAGTGATAGTAACGGTGACGGTAACAGTGACGGTAATGGTAATGGTGATGGTAACAATGACGGTAACCGTGACGGTAGTGGTGTTACCACTAATGGTAACGGTTATGGTGACGGTGACGGTAATGGTAATAGTGATGGTAACGATAATGGTAAGGATGATGGAAAGAGTAATGGTATTGGAAACTGTGATGATCACTGTAACAGTAACGGTAATGGTAACGGTCACGGTAACTACCTTAGTAATGGTGATGATAATAGTAACAGTAACGATAATAGTTATAGTGATAGTAACGGTTATGGTAATGGTGACGGTGATGGTAATGTTGACGATAACGGTTACAGTAATGGTTTCGGTAACGATTACAATAACGGTTATAGTGATGATAACAGTAACGGTTACGATGACAATAACAGTAACAGTAATGATAATGATGAAGGTGACAGTGATAGTAACAGTAATGGTGAGGGTGACGGTAACGGTAGCAGTAATAATGACGATAATGGTGATGGTCATGGTCATGATAATGGTCATAGTAATGATGATAGTAAAGCTGAGGATAATTGTTATAGTGACAGTAATAATAACGGTAATACTAACAGTAACGGTGACTATAATAGTAATGGTAATGGTGATAGTATCAGTAGTCGTAATGGTAACAGTCATTATAATGATGACAGTAACAATAACGGTAATGGTCATGGTAATGATGATGATAATAGTTATAGTAATAGTGTCCGTAACGATTATAGTAACGGTTACTATGACGATAAGAATAACAGTAACGATAAGGATGAAGGTGATAGTGACGGTAACAGTAACGGTGACGGTGAGGGTAACAGTGAAGGTAATGGGAACAGTAACAGTGACGGTAATGGTAACAGTAACAATAATAGTGACAGTAACGATGACAGTTATGATACTAGTGATGGTGACAGTCATAGTAACGGTCACAGTAATGATGATGGTAAAGCTAACGATAATTGTTATGGTGACAGTAACAATAACGGTAACAGTAACAGTAACAATGACTGTAATAGTAATGGTAATGGTAACAGTATCAGTAACCGTAATTGTAATAGTCATTATAATGATGATAATAACAGTAACGGTAATGGTCATGGTAACGATGATGATAACAGTTACAGTAACAGTTTCGGTAATGATTACAGTAACGGTTACTGTGACGATAACAATAACAATAACGATAACGATCAAGGTGATAGTGACGGTAACGGTAACGGTAACAGTAACAGTGATGGTGACGGTGAGGGTGAAGGTAATGGTAATAGTAATAGTGATGGTAACAATAATGGTAATAGTAACGGTGACAGTTACGATACTGGTGACAGTGACAGTGACGGTCATGGTAACGGTCACAGTAGTGATGATGGTAAAGTTGACGATAATTGTTATGGTAACAACAACGGTAACAGTAACAGTAATGGTGACGATAATAGTAATGGTAATGGTAATGGTAACAATATTAGCAACCATAATGGTAACAGTCATTATAACGATGATGGTAACAGTAACGGTAATGGTCACGGTCACGGTGACAAAAACGGTGATGGTAATGGTGACAGTCACAGTAACAATGGTGATAATAATAACCGTAATGATAACAGTAACGATGACGGTAACGATGATAGAAACAGTGACGAAAACATAACAGTGATGGTAATAATGACAATAATGGTGACGGTAAGGTTACGGTGACGAAGACAGTAATGGTAACGGTAACCATCAGGGTAATTGTGACGGTAACGACAATGGTAACGATTAGGGTAATTGTCATAGTAACAGTAACGATGACGGTAATGGTGATGGTAACAGTCACTGTCACTGTCATGATAACGCTAACGGTAATAGTGATGGTGATGATGACAGTGACGGTTACGATGACTATAACGGTAACGGTAACAGTGACAGTAATGGTGACGATCATGGTAATGGTGACGGTAATGGTCATTATATCAATAACAGTTATAGAATGATGAGAGTAATGGTAACGGTATCAGTAACTGTAACGGTGACGATGATGGTGACAGTAATGGTGATGGTGACGGTGATGATAATGGTCACGGTCACATTCACGGTGATGATATTGGCTATGGTGACATAACGATAACAGTGATAGTATTAGTAATGATTATTATAGCGGTGACAGTAATAGTCACGGTAATGGTGACGGACACGGTGATTGAAACAATAAAGGTAATGGTCACGGTGATGGTAAGGGTGGCAATAACTATGACGGTCAAGGTCAAGGTGATGGTAACGATGATGGTTACACTAATAGTCACGGTCAAGGTAACGATGACGGTAACGATGATGGTAACGGTAATGGTAACAGTAACGATGATGGTAATAATAACAGAAACAATAACGGTAACGATAAAGGGGATGGTAATAGAGATGGTAACGATAACAGTGACTGTAACTGTGATGGTAATGGTAACGGTGACGGTGACGGTAATAGTTATGCTAACAGTAACGATAATGATAACCGTGACTATAACGATAATGATAACGATAACGATAACAATGACGATATTGCGGATGTTAATAGTTGGTAATGGTAATGGTAACGACAACGATAACGGTGACGGTAAAGGTAACGGTGATGGTAAGGGTAATGGTGACGGTACCGGTGATAGGAACGGTAATTGTGACAATAATAGTATTGGTGACTATGATGGTGACTGTGACGGTGATAGTAACGGTAATGGTAATGGTGACGATAACGATCACGATTACAGTGATGGTAATGATAATAGTGACTGTAATGGCAATAGTGACGGTAATGGTGATATTGATGATAACAGTGACAATAATGGTAACAGTAACAATAACAATGATGGTAACGGTAAGGGTGACGATAATTTTCATGATGACGGTGAAGGTAAGGATAATGATCATGGTCACGGTAATGGTGACGGTAACATTGACAATAACAGTGACTGTGATGGTAACGGTGATGGTGATGGTAACAATATCGATAACAGTGATGATAACGATGACAATAATGGAGACGATAATGATAACAATAAAGATAACGGTAACGGTAATGATAACGATGACAGAAATGGTCATGGTAACGGTGACGGTGACAATCACGGCAACGGTCATGATCACGGTAACAGTGATGGTCACGGTTACGATGACGGTCATGGTAACGGTGACGATCATGGTAACGGTGACAATCAAGGTAATGGTGACGGTAATGGTAATAGTGAGGGTTACGATAATGGTGATGGTAATAGTCACGATCACAATAACAGTGATAGTAATGGTGATGGTAACGGTTATGTAAGGTTATGATAACAATAACTATAACGGTGACGGTAAAAATAGAGGTAACGATAACAGTGATGCTAATAATAACTGTAATAGTGATGGTAAAGGTAATGGTAATGGTAATGGTAATGGTGACGCTAACAGTAAAGGTAACAGTCATGGTAACGATGATGCTAACAACACGGTAATGCTGACGGTAACGATTATGATAACGGTGATGGTAATGGTGATTGTGACAGTAATGGTAACGGTAATAGTGACAGTGAGGTGACAGTGATGGTAATGGTTATGGTAACGGCAACGATCATGGTTACAGTAACGGTGACGATACTTATAACTTTCATGGTAACAATCACTTTAATGGTTATGGTTATGGTAACGATAATTGTAATGGTCATGGTGACAATAATGGTAATTGTAATGATGACGGTGATAGTAATGGTTATGGTAATAGTTATGGTGATGGTGACGGTAACAGTATCAAAGACGATAACTTTAATGATAATGGTGATGATACCTATATCAAAGATGATAGTAATAATGGTAACGGTAATGATAACAATAACGGTGTTGGTAATGATAAAGGTGATGGTAACGTTAATAGTGATGGTAACGGTAACAATGACGTTGATAGTAGTAGTGACGGTAACGGTGATAGTAACGGTATCGATAATCGTAACGGTCATGGTGACAATAATGGTAATTGTAATGATGACGGTGATAGTAATGGTTATGGTAACAGTTATGGTGATGGTGACGGTAATAGTATCAAAGACGGTAACGTTAATGGTAATGGTGATGATACCTGTATCGAAGATGATAGTAAAAATGGTAATGGTAATGATAACAATAATGGTGTTGGTAATGATAAAGGTGATGCTAACGTTAACGGTAACGATGATGTTGATAGTAGTAGTGACGGTAATGGTGATAGTAACGGTAACAGTGACAGTAATGGTAATGGTGATTATCATGCTGACGGTAAGGGTGGTGGCCATAGTGACAATAACGGTAACGGTGATGGTAACAATGACGATAACAATAACGGGGACAGTCACCATAACTGTAATGGTGATGATAAAGTTCACGATTATGGTGATGATAACAGTTACAGTAATGGTTACGGTGATGGTAACGGTAATGGTGACTATGATAGTACTAGTAATGGTAACGGTGACAGTGAGGTGATGATGACGGTAATGGTTACGGTAACTGTAACGATAATGGTTACAATAACGGTGACGATAATTATAACTTTCACAGTAACAGTCACTTTAATGGTTATGGTCATGCTAACGATAATCGTAGCGGTCATGGTGACAATAATGGTAATTGTAATGAAGGCGATGATAGTAATGGTTATGGTAACAGTTATGGTGATGGTGATGGTAACAGTATCAAAGACGGTAATGTTAATGGTAATGGTGATGATACCTGTATCGAAGACGATAGCAATAATGGTAACGGTAATGATAACAGTGTTGGTAATGATAAAGGTGATGGTAACGTTAACGGTGATGGTAACGGTAATGATGACGTTGATAGTAGTAGTGATGGTAACAGTGATAGTAACAATATCGATAATCGTAACGGTCACGGTGACAATAATGGTAATTGTAACGATGACGGTGATAGTAATGGTTATGGTAACAGTTATGGTGACGGTGACGGTAACAGTATCAAAAAGGTAACGTTAATGGTAATGGTGATGATACCTGTATCGAAGATGATAGTAATAATGGTAACAATAACGATAACAATAACGGTGTTGGTAATGATAAAGGTGATGCTAACAGTAATGATGACTTTGATAGTAGTAGTGACGGTAACAGTGATAGTAACGGTAACAGTGATAGTAACAGTATCGATGACTGTAACGGTGATAGTAACTGTAATGGTGATTGTGATGCTTAAGGTAACGGTGACGGTCATAATGACAATAATGGTAATGGTAACAGTGATGGTAACAATGACAGTAACAAAAATTGGGATAGTCACCGTAATTGTAATGGTGACGATAACATTCACGATTATGGTGACGGTAACAGTTATGATAATGGTTACGGTGATGGTAACGGTAATGGTGACTATGATAGTAATGGTAATGGTAACGGTGACAGTAAGGTGATGATGATGGTAATGGTTACGGTAATGGTAACGATAACGGTTACAATAACGATGACGATAATTATAACTTTCACGGTAACAGTCACTTTAATGGTTATGGTTACGGTAACGATAATCGTAACAGTCACGATGACAATAATGGTAATTGGAACAGTAACGGTGATAGAAACGGTTATGGTAACAGTTACAGTGACGGTGATGATAATGGTCACGGTAACGGTGACGATAACAGTATCGAAGACGGTAAAAGTAATGGTAATGGTGATGATACTTGTATCGAAGATGGTAGTAATAATGGTAACGATAACGATAACGATGTTGGTAATGATACTGGTAACAGTGATAATAACGGTGGTGATGAAGGTAACGATGATAGTAACGATAATGGTGATTATGATGGTGACAGTAACGGTGATGGTCATAGTGACGATAATGGTGATGGTGACGATAACAGTAACGGTGATGGTAACGATGACGGTAATGGTATTGGGGATGGTGACCGTAACGGTAATCGTGATGATAACATTCAAGATTACGGTAATGATAACGATGTAACAGTAATTGTAACAATAATGATAACGGTAGAGGTAACAGTGACGGTTACTGCAACATTAACAGTAACGGTAATGGTAACGCTAATGGTAACAATATTGTAATGGTAACGATAACGGTGACGGAAATGGTCATGGTAACAGTCACGGTCATGGAAATGGTGATGGTAATGGTAATACTGATGGTTACGGTAATGGTGATGGTAACTGTCATGGTCACAATAACGGTCACAGTAACTGTGAATCTAATGGTAGGAGTAATGGATACGATGATGGTAATGTTTACGATAATTGTAACTGTAATGATGATGGTAAAAATTACGGTAACTGTTACAATGACGGTAACGGTGATAGTAAAGGTGACGGTGATGATAATGGTTGCGGTGACGGTAACGGTTACAGTAATGGTTATGGTGACGATAATGGTAATGGTGATTGTGACAATAATGGTAACAGTAATGGTGATAGTGAGGTCATAATGATAGTAATGGTTACAGTAACAGTAACAGTAATGATTACAATAATGGTGACCATAATTATAACTTTCATGGTAACGGTCACTTTAACGGTTATGGTTACGGTAAAGATAATGGTAATTGTAATGGTGATGGTGATAGTAATAGTTATGGTAACAGTTATAGTGATGGTGACGATAATGGTCACAATAACGGTGATGATAATAGTATCGAAGATGGTAATACTAATGGTAACGGTGACGATACTTGTAACGTAATGGTAACGGTCATGGTCACAATAACGGTCATAGTAACTATAATGCTAATGGTGGCAGTAATGGTTACGGTGACGGCAATGGTAAAGATAATGGTTACGATAACTGTAACTGTAACGGTAATAATGACGGTAACAGTAACGGTAATGGTAACAATGACTGTAACGGTGACAGTAATGGTAACGGCTACAATTACGGTTACTGTAATGGTTACAGTGATGGTAACAGTAATAGTGACTGTGATTGTAACGGTAATGGTAACGATGATAGTGAGGTAACGGTTATGGTGACAATGACGGTAACGGTTACAGTAACGGTGAAGATAATGGTAACTATCATGATAATGGTCACTTTAGTGGTTATGGTTACGGTAACGATAATCGTAATGGTGATGGTGACAATAATGGTAATTGACGGTGATAGTAACGGTTATGGTAATAATTATTGTGGCGAAAATGGTAATGGCCATGGTAACGATGACGATAATTGTATCGAATACGGTAATAGTAACGATAAAGATAACGGTGTCAGTAATGATAATGGTGACGGTAAAGGTACTAGTGACATTAACAGTAATAGTGACAGTAACGATGATAGTAACAGTAACAATGATGGTAACGGTGATGGTAACGATAATGGTGACGGTGATGGTGACAGTAATGGTGACAGTCACAATGATGGTAACGATGACGGTAATGGAAACAATAACGATAATGATAACAGTGATGGTAATAGTGACGGTAACAGTAATGGTAATGGTAATGAGGACAGTCATGGTAAAGTAATGATGACGATAACATTCACGATTATGGTAACAGTAATGCTAACGGTAATGGTAACGGTGATGGTGACGATAACAGTAACGATGATGATAACGGTAACGGCAACATTGACGGTTACTTCGACAGTAACGGTGATGGTAGTGGTAACAATAACGATAACGATGACGGTGATGATAACTATGATGATGACAGTGACGACGACGGTGATGGTGAAGGTAAAAGTGATGGTAACGATGAATGTGACAATAATGGCAATAACAGTGATGGTCACAATAACGGTAACGGTAAAAATAATGATGACGCTGATGGTGAAGTGATGGTAATAGTAATGGTCACAATAATGGTGACGGTAATGGTCACTGTTATGGTGACAATGACGGTAACGGTTATAGTGATGGTGACGATAATGGTCACAATAACGGTGATGATAATAGTATCGAAGATGGTAATACTAATGGTAACGGTGACGATACTTGTAACGTAATGGTAACGGTCATGGTCACAATAACGGTCATAGTAACTATAATGCTAATGGTGGCAGTAATGGTTACGGTGACGGCAATGGTAAAGATAATGGTTACAATAACTGTAACTGTAATGGTAATAATGACGGTAACAGTAACGGTAATGGTAACAATGACTGTAACGGTGACAGTAATGGTAACGGCTACAATTACGGTTACTGTAATGGTTACAGTGATGGTAACAGTAATAGTGACTGTGATTGTAACGGTAATGGTAACGATGACAGTGAGGTAACGGTTATGGTGACAATGACGGTAACGGTTACAGTAACGGTGAAGATAATGGTAACTATCATGATAATGGTCACTTTAGTGGTTATGGTTACGGTAACGATAATCGTAATGGTGATGGTGACAATAATGGTAATTGACGGTGATAGTAACGGTTATGGTAATAATTATTGTGGCGAAAATGGTAATGGCCATGGTAACGATGACAATAATTGTATCGAATACGGTAATAGTAACGATAAAGATAACGGTGTCAGTAATGATAATGGTGACGGTAAAGGTACTAGTGACATTAACAGTAATAGTGACAGTAACGATGATAGTAACAGTAACAATGATGGTAACGGTGATGGTAACGATAATGGTGACTGTGATGGTGACAGTAATGGTGACAGTCACAATGATGGTAACGATGACGGTAATGGAAACAATAACGATAATGATAACAGTGATGGTAATAGTGACGGTAACAGTAATGGTAATGGTAATGAGGACAGTCATGGTAAAGTAATGATGACGATAACATTCACGATTATGGTAACAGTAATGCTAACGGTAATGGTAACGGTGATGATAACGGTAACGGCAACATTGACGGTTACTTCGACAGTAACGGTGATGGTAGTGGTAACAATAACGATAACGATGAAGGTGATGATAACTATGATGATGACAGTGACGGTGACGGTGATGGTGAAGGTAAAAGTGATGGTAACGATGAATGTGACAATAATGGCAATAACAGTGATGGTCACAATAACGGTAACGGTAAAAATAATGATGACGCTGATGGTGAAGTGATGGTAATAGTAATGGTCACAATAATGGTGACGGTAATGGTCACTGTATCGGTAATAGTCATCATAATGATGAGAGTAACTATAATGATGATGGTAACAGTGATAATAACGATAACGGTGACGGTAACGGTGATGATAACAATATTGAAGATGGTAACAATAATGATAATGGTAACGGTAACGATAACCATAACGGTGTGGGTAATGATAATGATGAAGATCATACTAATGGAGACAGTAAGGATGACGGTAATGGTAATGGTGATGATAACCGTAACGATGATGATAATGGTAATAGTAATGGTAACGATCACGATGACGGTGAGGGTAACGACAATGGTGATGGTGACAATAACGGTGACAATAATGGTGATTACGGTGATGGTCAATGTAACTGTAATGGTATCAATAACGGTGACGATGACGTTGACTGTAACAGTAACAGTGACATTAACGGTCAAGGTCATGGTAATGGTGATGGTAATAGTCACTATATCGATAACAGTCATAGTAATAATTAGAGTAGCGACAACGGTGACAGTATCAATGACGGTAACAGTGATGGTAATGGTAACGATAATGGTAACAGGGACGGTGACGGTGCTGGTAATGTGACGGTAATGATCACGGTCACAATAACGGTCACAGTAACGGTGACGATAACGGTGATGGTATTGGTTACAGTGACAGTAACGGTAACAATGACGATAATAGTAATGATAAGGTAACGATGACGGTAATAGTAACAGTAATGGTAACGGTAATAGTCATGGTAACAATGATTGAAACAATGATGGTAATAGTTCCAATGATGGTAACTATGATGGTTATAGTAATGGTCACAGTCAAGGTAACGATGACGGTAATGGTAATGGTAAGAGTAATGGTAACGGTAACGGTAACAATAACAGACACAATAATGGTAACGGTGATGGTGATGGTGACGATGACGGTGATTGTGACAGTCATGGTAATGGTGACGGTAACAATTGCTATATCGGTAACTGTCATAGTAGTGATAAAAGTAATGGTAACAATCACGGTAACAGTGACGGTAACAATAATGGTAATGGTAACAGTAATCGTAATGATAATGATAACGGTGATGGTGATGATAACAGTGACGATGACAGTGACAGTGATCGTGACGACAACGGTGAAGGTGACGATGAATGTGACAATAATGGCAATAACAGTGATGGTCACAATAACGGTAATGGTAAAAATAACGATGACGGTGACGATGACTGTAACAATAACGGTGACTGTGATGGTAACATCGATGGTCACAATAATGGTGACTGTAATGGTCACTGTATCGGTAATAGTCATCGTAATGATGAGAGTAACGGTAACGATGATGGTAACAGTGATGGTAACGATAACGGTGACGGTAACGGTGATGATAACAATATTGAAAACGGTAACAAAATGGTAACAGTAACGACAACGATAATGGTGTGGGTAATGATAACGATGACGATCATACTAACGGTGACGGTAATGGTAACAGTGATGATAACCATAGCAATGATGGTAACGGTAACGGTAATGGTAATGGTAACAATCACGGTGATGGTGAGGGTAACGGCAATGGTGATGGTGACGATAACGGTGACAGTAATGGCGATTACGGTGATGGTCAGGGTAATGGTATCAATAACGATGACGGTGACGGTGACAATGACGATGACTGTAATGGTAACAGTGACATTAACGATCACAATCACGATAATGGTGATGGTAACAGTCACTATATCGGTAGCAGTCATAGTAATAATGAGAGTAGCAGTAATGGTAACGGTGACGGTGATGGTAACGGTAATGATAATGGTAACAGGGACGGTGACTGTGACGGTGCTGGTAATGATCACGGTCACAATAATGGTCACAGTAACAGTGACGGTATTGGTTACAGTGACAAAAACAGTAACAATGACGGTAAAAGTAACGATAATGGTAACGATGATGGTAATAGTAACAGTAATAGTAATGGTAATGGTAATAATCACTGTAACGATGATTGAAACAATGATGGTAATGGTGACGGTGACGGTAACTATGACGGTTACGGTAATGGTCACAGTCAAAGTAATGATGATGGTAACGGTTATGGTAACTATAACGATAATGGTAATGGTAACGATAAGAGTAACGGTGATGGTAATGGTAAGAGTAATGGTAACAGTAACAATAATAATAACAGACATAATAACGGTGACGGTGATGGTGAAGATGACAATGACTATGATAGTCATGGTAATGGTGACGGTAACGATTACTGTATCGGTAACTGTCATAGTAATGATGAGAGTAATGGTAATGATCACGGTAATAGTGACTGTAACAGTAACAGTAATGGTAACGGTAACGGTAACGATAACGATAATGATAATGGTGACAAAAATGGTCACAATAACGATCATGGTCACGATCATGATAAAGGTCATAGTACCGGTGATGGTAATGGTAACGACAATGGTTACGATAACTGTAACTGTAATGGTGATGGTAAAAATAACGATGGCGATAACAGTGGTGGTAATAGTTACTACAACGATAAAGGTGACACTAACAGTGCCAGTAACAGTAAAGGTAACTGAAGGGCACCGGTGACAGTGATGGTCACTGTAACGGTAATGGGAAGGGTGAGGGTGATGGGGATGGTAACGGTAACTGTAATGATATCGTGGACAATAGCGGTAATGGTGACGGTGACGGTAACAGTGACACTAATGGCTACGATAATGGTAACGATAATGGTGATGGTGATTGTAACCGTATCGATAACAGTCACGATAACGATAACGATAACTGTGACAATAACGGTAATGATGACATTAAGGGTGACAGTAACAGTTATAATAACGGTAAAGGAAACAGTAATGATTACGTGAACGATGACGATAACAATGATGGTAACAGTCACGATCACGGTCATGATAACAGTGACGGTAATGGGGATGGCAACGGTGACGGTGACAGTGATGGTGACGGTCATAGTGACATTAACGATGATGCTAACGGTGACGATAATATTAATGGTAATGGTAATTGTTACGGTGACAGTAACAAAGATGATAAAGGTGATGGAAATGGTAACAGTGACGGCAAAAATGATGGTGATGACAACGGTTATGGTAATGGTTATGGTAACAATTATGGTGATGGTGGGTATAACAGTATCGATAATAGTCATGATAACATAGAGGGTAACGTCGTCGGTAACAATAATGGTAACGGTGACGATAACGGTAACAGTGACAGTAACAGTTATGATAATGATAAAGGTAAAGATAATGGTTACGGGAACGATGACTGTAACAATGATGGTAATAGTCACGGTCATGGTCATGGTCACTGTCACAGTCACGGTAATAGTGATGGTAATGGTGATGGTAACAGTGACGATGATGGTGATGGTAACGGTGATAGTGACAGTCACAGTGACATTAACGGTGACGGTAATGTTAATGGTAATGGTCATTGTTACGGTGACAATAACAAAGACAGTAAAGGTGATGGAAACGGTAACAGTGATGGTAAAAGTGATGGTGACGACAACAGTTATAGTAACGGTTACGATAACGATTATGGTGATGGTGACTGTAACAATATCGATAACAGTCACGATAATGTGGACAATAATGTCGTAAGTAACGATAACGGTAACGGTGATGATAACGGTAACGGTGACAGTAAGGGTGACAGTAACGGTTATGATAACGGTAAAGGTAACGATAATAGTAACGATGATAGTGCCGGTGACAATAATGGTAACTGTGACAGTAATAGTGACGTTAATGGTTATGGTGATGGTAACAATAATGGTAACAATGATGGTAAGAGTAATGGTAATTGTAACAGTGACGGTTACGGTGATGGTGATAGTAACGGGTAATGGTGACGATGACGATGATTGTAGCGGTAATGGTAACAGTGACGGTAACGACTACGATGATGGTGAAAGAAGCAGTAACGGTAGTGGTAATGGTGGTGGTCACTATAATGGTAACAGTAACGGTAATGGTAACGGTCATGGTAACAACGACAGTAATATTAATGGTAATGGTAATTGTTACGGTGATAGTAACAGAGATGGTTAAGGTGATAGAAAAGGTAACAGTGATGGTAAAAGTTATGGTGACAACAACGATTACAATAACGGTTACGGTAATGATTATGGTGATGGTGACTGTAATAGTATCGATAACAGTCACAATAATGGTGATGGTAATGTCGTCGGTAATGATAACAGTAACAATGATAGTAAGAGTGACAGTAACGGTTATGATAACGGTAAAGGTAACAATGATGGTAACAGTCACGGTCATTGTCATGATAACAATGACAGTAGTGGTGATTGTAACGGTGACGGTGATGGTGATGGTGATGGTGAAGGTCACAGTGACAAAAACGGTGACTTTAATAGTGACGATAATGAAGACTATAACAATGACGGTCATGATGATAGTCACGATGATGGTAATAGAAATGGTGGCGCTAACGGTAACGATGACAGTAACGATAATGGTAAATGATAGTCACGATGACGGTAATAGAAATGGTGGCGCTAACGGTAACGATGACAGTAACGATAATGGTAAGTTTACAGTGACGATAACGGTAACTGTCTCAGTAATGGTCACGGTAATAGTTATGGTGACGATAACAATAGAAATAACGATGACAGTGATGGTAACAATAACAGTTATGGTTATCATAATGATAATAGTAACAGTGATGTTGCTGGTGACAATAACGGTAACTGTGACAGTAACAGTGATGTTAACAATTGTGGTGATGGTAACGGTAATGGTAACAATGATGGTAAGAGTAATGGTAATTGTAACAGTGACGGTTACGATGATGGTTACAGTGATGGTGACAGTAATGGTAACGGTGACTGTAGCAGTGATGGTAACGACTATGGTGATAGTGGTAGAAGCAGTAACGGTAGTGGTAATGGTGACGGTCACAATGACGGTAATAGAAATTGTGACGCTAACGGTAACAGTGACAGTAACTATAACTGTAACGTTTATAGTAACTGTCTCGGTAATGGTGATGGGAACAGTAGAAATAACGATGACCGTGACGGTAACAATAACGATGACAATTATCATAACGATAATAGTAACGGTGATGGTACCGGTGACAATAACGGTAACTGTGACAGTAACAGTGACGTTAATGGTTATGGTGATGGTAACGATAATGGTAACAACGATGGTAAGAGTAATGGTAATTGTAATAGTGACAGTTACGGTGATGGTTACAGTGATGGTGACAGTAACGGTAACGGTAACGATGATGGTGATGGTGACTGTAGCGGTGATGGTAACAGTGATGGTAACGACTATGGTGATGGTGGTAGAAGCAATAACGGTAGTGGTAATGGTGATGGTCATTATAACGATAACGGTAATGGTAATGGTAACGGTCATGGTAACGGTGAAGGTTATATTGACGGTAATGGTAATTGTTACAGTGATAGTAACAGAGACAATAAAGGTGATGGAAACAATAACAGTGACGGTAAAAGTGATGGTGACGACAACGGTTACAGTAACGATTACGATAAAGGTTACGGTCACAATAACGGTAATGGTAAAGGTGATGGTGATAGTTATAGTGAGGTAACAGTAATAGTGACGGTAATGGTGACTATTACAATACTGGTGATGATAAAGGTCACGGTCACGGTCACTGTCAAGGTAATAATGATGATAACGATAACGATGATGGAAATAGTTACGGTAACAATCACGATAACAGTAAGGGTTAGAGAGTAATGGTAACGGTGACGGTAATAATAACGGTACCGATGACGATGACTGTAACGGAAACGATGACTATGACAGCAACAGTAACAGTCACGGTAATGGTGACGGTAACAGTCATAGTAATGATGAGAGTAATGGTAACGGTGACGATAACAATGACGTTAATAGTAATGTTGAGGGTGACAGTAACAGTTATGGTAAAAATTATGGTGACGGTGACGGTAATGGTCACGTTAACAATAATGATAACGATAATGATAATGGTGTGGGTAATGATAACGGTGATGGTAACGGTAACGGTGACGGTAACGATAACGGTGACAGTGACGATGACGGTAACGGTAATGGTAACGGTGACGTTGATAGTGATAATGACGGTATCATTGATAGTAATGGTAATGGTGATGCTAACGGTGATGGTGATGGTCACAGTGCTATTAACGATGATGATAACGAAGACAATAAAAGTGATGATCATGATAATGGTCACAATGACGGTAATAGAAATGGTGATGCTAACGGTAACGGTGATGTGACAGTAACCGTAACGATAACGTTTATAGTGATAATAACGGTAACTATCTAGGTAATGGTCATAGTAACGGTTATGGTGATGGTGACGATAACGATAACGATAACGGTAGCAATAACAATGACTATGACAGTAACAATAACAATGATGGTTATCGTAATGATAATAGTAACTATTATTGGGCCAGCGATAATAATGGTAACCGTGATAGTAATAGCGACGTTAACGATTATGGTGATGGTAACGGTAATGGTAAACATGACGGTAAGAGTAATGGTAATTGTAACGATGATGGTTACGGTGACAGTTATGATGGCTATGACAATAACAGTAACGGTGACGATGACTGTGGCAGTGATGGTGATAGTGACGGTAGCAGCTATGGTGAAGGTGGTAGAAGCAGTAATGGTGACGATCACTACAACAGTAATGGTAATGGTAATGGTCATGGTAACCATGATGGTAATATTAACGATAATGGTAATTATTATAGTGACAGTAACGGAGACGGTAAAGGTGATGGAAATGGAGATGGTAGCGGTAAAAGTGACGGTAAGAGTGATGGTGACGATAACGATTATAGTAACGGTTACGGTAATGATTATAATAAAGGTTACGGTCACGATAATGGTAATGGTAACAGTGATGGTGACAGTTACAGTGATGGTAACAGTGACTGTTACGGTACTGGTGATGGTAACGGTCAAGGTAACGATGATGGTAACGATGACAGTAACGGTAACAGTGATGGTAACAGTTACTGTAACGATCGCGATAACGATAACGGTGACGGTGACTGTAACGGAAACGGTGACTATGATGGAACAGTGACAGTCACGGTAATGGTGATGGTAATGATCACTGTGACGGTCATAGTAATGATGAGAGTAACGATAACGATGACGGTAATGGTAACAGTGACGGTGATGATAACAGTATCGAAGATGGTAATGGTAATGGTAAGAATAACGATAATGATAACTGTGTGGCTAATGATAAAGGTGACGGTAATGGTAACGGTGACGGTGATGGTAATGGTGACTGTGACGGTAATGATAATGGTGACATTGATAGTAATAGTGACAGTATTAGTGATAGTAACAATAATGGTGATAGTACAGTAATGGTGAGTGTTGTGGTGATGGTAACAGTGACGGTAACGATAACGGTGACAGTAACGGTAACGGTAAAGGTCATGGTAACGATAACAATAATAAGGACGGTCACGATAATGGTAATGGTGCTGATAATGTATGATTACGGTAACGGTGATGGTAATGGTAACGGTGACAATAACCGTAACAGTGACAGTAATGGTCATGGTAACGGTGATGATAACAGTAATGGTTACTACGACAGTAATGGTAATGGTAACAGTCACGGTGATGATAACAATGTCGATGATGGTGATGGTAATAGTGATAGTAATGGCGATTACGGTGATGGTCACGATATCAATAATGGTGACAATGACGGTGATAATGACTGTAATAGTAACAGTGACGGTAACGGTCACTATATCGGTAACAATCATAGTAATGATGAGAGTAACGGTAATGATAACGATATCAGTGACGGTAATGATGACGATGACTGTAATGGTAATGGTGATGGTGACGGTATTGGTTATGGTGATAGTAACGGTAATGATGATGGTAATAGTAACGATTACGGTAATAGTAATAGTAATGGTAACAGTAACAGTCACAGTAACAATGATGGTCACGATGATGGTAACATTGACGGTGACGATAACTGTGGCAGTTACGGTAATGGTCACAGTCAAGGTAATGATGATGGTAACGGTGACGGTAATGGTAACGTTGATGGTAACGGTTACGATAATGATCACGATAATGGTAACGGTGATGGTTACAATTAGAGAAACAATATTGGTAACGGTAACAATGATGGTAAAAGAGACTGTAACGATAACGATGACGGTAATTGTAACAGCAACAATGACGGTAAAGTGATGTTGATGATAATGGTAAGGGTGACGATAATTGTCATGATGACAGTGATGGTGACGATAATGGTCACGATCATGGCAATAGTAAAGGTAACGGTGATGGTCATGGTAATAGTAACGGTAACAATGACAGTAATGTTGATGATAATGGTGACTGTGATGGGAACAGTATCGGTAACGATGATGATAACGGAGATGGCAATGATCACAATAATGATGAGGGTAACAATAACAGTGATGATAATCATAACTATCATGATAACTGTCACTTTAACGGTTATAGTTACTGTAACGGTAATCGTAACAGTGACGGAGACAATAATGGTAATTGTAACAGTGATGGTTATAGTAACGGTGACGGTAACAGTGATGGTAACAGTGACGGTAATAGTGACGATAACAGTTATGGTGACGGTAACAGTAACAGTAACGGTGATGGAAATAGTAATGGTAACGGTAATGGTAATGATGACAGTCACTATAACGGTAACAGTGACGATATCAGTTATGGTAAAGGTGATGGTCACTGTAAGGGTCACCGTAACCGTAATGATAATTGTCACAATAACAGTGATAGTAGTAGTAATGGTAATGGTAACAGTTATGGTGACAATAACAGTGACGATAATGATTACAATGACAGTAACGGTATGGTAATGGTGACGGTGACGATGATAGTGATGATACTGGTGATGATAACGGTAACATTAATAATGACAGTAAAGGTGACGGTTATGATACTAGTTACGATAAAGGTCATGATCATGGCAACAGTCACAGTAACGGTGATGGTAAAGGTGACGATAATGGTTACGGTGACGGTTATGATAAAGGTAATAGTAACAGTAACGGTAACAGTAACCATAACAGTGACAAAATGGTAACCATAAAAGTGATAGTAACAGTAACGATAATAGTAACCATAACAGTGATAATAACAGTAACAGTAATGGTAACCATAACAGTTACAGTAACAATAATGTTAACAGTAACCGTAATAGTAATGGTAATGGTAACGGTAACTGTAACAGTGATGGCAACGATATCAGTAACCGTAATGGTAATGGTGATGGTAAGAATCACGGTAATAGTAATGGTAATGGTCATGGTAATGGTGATGGTAATGGTCATAGAAATGGTTACAGTAATAGTGATGGTGACAGTAACGGTAACTGTGATGCTAATAGTGATGGTAACGGTTACAATGATAATGACGGTAACAGTAATGGTAATGGTGACGATAACAATAACAGTAATGGTGACGGTAACGGTGACGATGACGGTGACAGTAACGATGATGGTAACAGTTACTGTAACGGTAACAGTTACTATAACGGTAACGATTACTATAATGGTAACGGTTACGGTGACAGCGACAGTAATATTAATGGTCAGGGTAATTGTGATGGTAACAGTAATAGTAATAGTAATAGTAACAGTGATGGTAATGGTAATGAAAACGGTGATGGTAACGATGACGAAAATGGTAACGGTAATGGTGACTGTAATGGTGATGGTGATGTTGACAGTAACGGTCACGCTTATGCTCAAGGTAACGGCGACAGTAAGATGATGGTAACGGTTATGGTAATGGTTTCAGTGACGGTAATGGTAATGGTGACGATGACAATAACAGTAACGATAACGGTAATGGTAATGGTAACGATGACAATAATAGTAGCAGTAACGGTAATGGTGACGGTAACAATGATGATAACGGTTATAGTAACAGATTCGATAACAATCACAGTAAAGATAACAATGAAGGTGATAGTGAGGTAACGATAATGGTAATAGTAATAGTGATAGTAACGATGACAATTACGGTCCTGGTGACGGTGACAGTCATGGTCAAGGTAACGGTCACAGTAATGATGATGGTAAAGTTGACGATAATTGTTACGATGACGGCAACAGTAACAGTAACAGTAACGGTCATTATAACGATGATGGTAACAGTAACAGTAATGGTCACGGTCACGGTCACGGTGATGAAAAAGGTGATGGTAATGATGACAGTGACGGTGATAGTAACGGTGACAGTGATTGTAATGGTGATGGTAACGATGATGATGACTATAACAGTAACGATAATGGTCACGGTAAAGGTGGTGATAACAATAACCATAATGGTAATGGTAACGATAACGATGACAGCAACGACGATAGAAATAGTGATGAAAACGGTGACGGTAACAGTGATGGTAACGGTAACGGTTAAGCTGACAATAACAATAATGGTGGTGACAATAATGGTAATGGTAAAGGTCAGGGTAATTGTGACTGTAACAGTAACGGTGATGGTGACGTTAACGATGATGGTAACGGTAACTATCACGATCACGATAACAGTGATGGTGACGGTAATGATTACGGTGACGATAACGATAACAGGGACGATACAATAACGATAACAGTAATGGTGACAATGACGGTGATAGTTGTGGTAACATTCACAGTTACAATGACAGTAACAGTTATGGTGACGGTAACTGTAAAAGTAATAGTAATTATAACAATGACGGTGACAGTAATGATAACAGTAACGATCACTATAACTATGATGGTAATTATAATGGTGACGGTGACAGTGACAATAATGGTAACCATGATAGTAATAGTAATGCTAACAGTTATGGTGATAGTAACGGTAATAGTAATAATGATAGTGAGAGTAATGGTAATTGTAACAATAATTGTAATAGTGACGGTGACGGTGGCAATAACCATAACCATGACAGCAACAATGATGTTAACAATTATGGTGATAGTAATGATAGTGGTAACAATGATGCTGAGAGTAATGGTAATTGCAACGGTGAGGGTTACAGTGACGATGACAGTAACGGTAATATTGACGGTGATGGTGACTGTAGTGGTGATGGTAACAACAATAGTAACGACTAGGGTAACGGTGGTAGAAGAAGTAACGGTAGTGGTAATTGTGACGGTTAGTGTAATGGTAAAGGTAAGGGTAATGGTAACGGTGACGGTAATGGTAATTGTTACGGTGACAGTAATGGAGATGGTAAAGGTGATGGAAAAGGAGATGGTAACGGTAACAATGACGATAACGATGATGGTGATGGTAACGGTTACAGTAACGATTACAGTAAAGGTTATGGTCACGATAACGGTAATGGTAATGGTCACGATAAGGATAATGGTAGTGATGATGGTGACAGTTACGGTGACGGTAATCGTAATGGTAACAGTAATAGTGACGGTAACGATGACGGTTATGGTACTGGTGACGGTAACGGTAACGGTCACGATCATGGTAACATTCACAGTAGCAATTACAGTAAAGGTGATGATAATGGTCACGGTGACGGTAACGGTAATGGTAACAGTGATGGAAATGGTGGCGGTAACGGTGATGATAATGGTAATGGTGATGATAACGTACACGATTACGGTAATGGTAACAGTAATGGTGATGGTAACGGTAATGATAACAGTAATGGTGATGGTAACGGTAATGGAAACAATAACTATAACGATAACGTTGATGATTGTAGTAATGGTGACGCTAATGGTAACGGTAATGGTAATGGTCACAGTGATGATAACGATGATGGTGACGATAACGACGATAGTGACGGTAATGGTAACAATGACGGTAATAGTGATAGTAACAGTAATGGTGATTACGATGATGGTCACGGTAAAAGTAACGGTAACAATAATGGTGACAGTTACGATGACTATAACGGTAATGGTAACAGTGACAGTAATGGTGACGATCATACTAATGATGACGGTAATGCTCATTGTATTGATAACAGTCATAGAATGATGAGAGTAATGGTAATAGTATCGATAACTGTAATGGTGATGGTGACGGTGACGGTAATGGTGATGGTGATGGTGACGGTAACGGTCACTGTCACAGTAATGGTCACATTCACGATGATGATAATGGTGACGATATTGGTTATAGTGACAATAACGATAACGATGACAGTAATCGTAATGATTACTATAACGGTGACGATAATAGTAACAGTAATGGTAACAGTAATAGTCACGGTAATGGTGACGGACACGGTGATTGAAACAATGAAGGTAACGGTGACAGTGATGGTAAGGGTGGCAATAACTGTGATGGTCACGGTCACGGTCATAGTAACAATGACGGTTACACTAACAGTCATGGTCAAGGTAACGATGATGGTAACGGGGACTGTAACAGTAACAATAATGGTAACAGTTACAGTAACGATTAAGGTAACAACAACAATAATTGTAATGGTAAGAAAACAGTGAAAGTAAAAATAACAGTAATGGTAACAATGACAGTAACAATAACGATAACGGTCACAATAACGATGACGATAATAGTACCGGTAATGGGAATGATAACGGTGATGGAAACGATGATAGTAAAGGTGATGGTAAAGGTGACGGTGATGGTAATGGTTACGGTAACGGTTACGATAATGGTGATGGTAATGGTGACGATAAAGGGGATAGTGACGGTGATGGTAACGGTTACGGTAATGATGACGGCAGTAATAGTGACGGTAACGATAACGGTAGCGGTGACTGTAATGGTAATGATAAGGGTGATGGTAATGATAATGGTGACGATAACAGTGATTATAACCGTAACGATAACAGTAACAGTGACGGTATAAGGTGACGATAACGACAATAGTGACAGTAACAGTGATGTTGATAATATTAATGACAATAATGATGGCAGTAACGGTAACGATGATGGTCATGATGACAATAATGGTAACGGTGACGGTGAAAGTAACGGTAACGGTAACGATGATGGTCATGATGACAATAATGGTAATGGTGACGGTGAAAGTAACGGTAACGGTAACGATGATGGTCATGATGACAATAATGGTAACGGTGACGGTGAAAGTAACGGTAACGGTAACAGTCAAGGTAATGGTAACGATAACAGTAACTGTGATGATAATAGTGACGAAGATGGTAACAGTGACGATTATGATGACAGTAATGATGACGGTAACAATTATGATAACGGTAATGGTGATGGTGATGGTAATGGTCACAATCACGGTAACATTCACAATAACCGTGACGGTAATGGTAATAGTAATGGTTATAGTGACGACAATTGTAACTATAACAAAAATGGTGACAGTAAAAATTATGGTAACTGTAAAGGTAATGGTGATAGAGACAATAACAGTGATGGTAAAAGTAACTCTAATGGTAATGGTAATGGTAACCCTACAGTAACGATAACAGTAATAGTAACAGTGACAATAACGGCGATGTTGACAATAATAGTGACGATAACAATGATAGCAATGGTAAGAATGAAAGTAACGGTAACGATGATGGTAATTGTAATGGTATGGGTGATGATAATGGTCATGATGATGATAACAGTGACGATGAAGGTAACGGTAATGGTCATGGTGACGGTAACAGTAACAGTGACGGTAACGATGATGGTAATACTAATGGTAACTTTAATGGTAACGGTGACGGTGATGGTCATGGTAACGATGATTGTAACAGTGACAATAACGGTGACAGTAATTGTTTCGATAATTGTAACAGTAATGGTAACAGTAACAGTAACAGTAATTGTTACGATAACGATAATAGTAATGGTAACGGTGACGGTAATGGAGACGATAATGGTGAAGGTAATGGTGATGGAAACGGTGACAGAAACAGTGACGACAAAGGTGACAATGACGGTTACGGTAATGGTGATGGTATCGGTTATGATAACGATTATGGTGATGAAAACGGTAATGGTCACTATGATAATAACGGTAACGGTGATGGTGAGGTGATAATAGCGGTACCGGTTGTGGTAACAGTGATGATAATGGTAAAGGTGACGGTAACTGTTACGATGACGGTAATGGTAAAGATAATGATAACAGTAATGGTAACGGTGATGGTGACTGTAACGGTAATGGTAAGGGTGATGGTGAGGGTGATGATAACGGTAATGATAACAGTGATGGTAACGGTATCGTGGATAGTAATGGTAATGGTAACGGTGATGGTAACAATAACAGTAATCGTAACGGTGACAGTAAGCACAATAGTGATGGTACCAATGAGATAATAGCAGTGATGAAAACGGTGACAATAACGCTAACAATGATGGTAACGGTAACGATGACGGCAACAGTAATGGTAAGGGTGACGATAATGGTCATGATGATGGTAATGGTGATGGTGAAGGTCACAGTAATGCTCATGGTCACGGTAACACTAACGGTAATGATAACAATAACGGTGACAATAACGACAACAGTGACAGTAATAGTAATGTTGACGAGAACAGTGATAGTAACTGTGATAATGACAGTAATAGTAACGATGATGGTAACAGTAATAGTAAGGGTGTCGATAATGGTCATTATGATGATAAGAATAATCATGACGGTGAAGGTAACAATAATGGTCATGGTCACAGTAACGATGACGATAACACTAACGCTAATGATAACAATAACGGTGATGGTAAAGACAACAGTGACAGTAATAGTGATGTTGACGATAACAGTAACGATAACGGTGATAATGACTATAACAGTAACGATGACGGTAACAATAATGGTGATGATGAAGATAACCGTAATGGTCATGGTCACAATAACAATGACGGTAACACTAACGCTAATGATAATAATAACGGTGATGGTAACGACAACAGTGATAGTAACAGTGATGTTGACGATAACAGTGACGATAACGGTGATAGTAACGGTGATAATGACAGTAACAGTAACGATGACGGTAACAATGTTGGTAACAGTAATGGTAAGGGTGTCAATAATGGTCATTATGACGGTAACAATAATGGTGATGGTGAAGGCAACGGTAACGGTCACGGTTACGATAATGGTAACGATGATGGTAACACTAACGGTAACGGTAACAATGACAATAACGGTGATGTTGATGGTAACGGTGACGGTAATGGTGACAATAATGATAACAATGACGATAACGATAACGATGACGGTAACAATAACGGTAAGGGTGACGATAATGGTCATGATGATGGTAACGGTGACGGTAAAGATAACGGTAACAGTCACGATCATAAACGGTCATGGTAACGATGATGGTAACAGTAACGGTAATGATAACAGTAATAATAAGGGTAACAGTGACGATAACGGTGACAATAATGGTAATGGTAATGGTGACGGTAACGACAACAGTGACAGTAACAGTGATGCTGATGATAATAGTGATAGTAATGGTAACAATGACGATAACAGTAACGATGATGGTAACGATCACGATAAGGGTGTCGATAACCTTAACAGTGATGGTAATTGTAACGGTAAAGATAACGGTGATAATGACGGTAATCCTAACAATATTGGTAACAGTCATGGTAAGAGTTACGGTAAGTGAAACGGTAATGGTAACGATAATGGTGATGGAAACAGTGATAGTAACAGGCATGGTGATGGTAACATAAATGATAATGGTAACGGTTACGACAACAATTACGATGAGGGTAATGGTAACGATAGCAATAATGGTAACATTCAAGGTCACGGTCACGGTGACTGTAAGGGTGACAATCATGGTGAAAGTAACGATGATGTTTACAATAACGGTCACGGTCACGGTAACGGTGATAGTAATAGTAATGGTGACGGTAACGGTAACAATAATGATGATGGTAACGGTGACGGTAATGGTAATGGTGATTGAAACTGTAACAATAACGATAATGGTGATGATAATGGTCATGATTACGGTAACGGAAACAATAATGGTAACGATAACAGTGATGGTAACAGTGATGTTGACGATAATGGTGATAGCAATGGTAACAATGACGATAACGGTAAGGGTGACGGTAATATTGACGATAACGGTGATTGTGATGGTAATGGTGACGATAACGGAGACTGTAACAATCACGGTAACAGTGACAGTAATAGTTACTGTAATGGTAACAATAACGGTAATGGTAACGATAACGGTAACAATAACTATGATGGAAATGGTCATGGTAATGGTGACAGTAATGGTAATGGTCATAGTGACTATTACAGTAATGGTGATGGTAACGATCATGATCATAATAACGGTCATAGTAACGGTGATGATAATAGTAACTATAACGGTGATGGTAAAAATAATTGTAACGATAAAGGTAACGGTAAAAGTGACTATAATAGTAACAGTAACAGTAACAGTAATGGTAATGGAAACGATAATGGTGATGGTAAAGGTGACGATGATGGTAACGGTTATGATTGCGGTTATGGTAATGGTTACAATGACAGTAACGATAATAGTGATTGTGACAGTAATGGTACCAGTAACGGTGACAATCAGGTGATGGTGACGATAACGATTATGGTGAGGGTAATGGTAACAGTTACAGTAATGGTGACAATAATGCTGACTATCATGGTAATGGTCACTTTAATGGTTATGAATACGGTAACGATAATCGTAACGGTGATGGTGACAATAATGGTAATTGTAATGGTGACGGTGATGGTAACGGTTATGATAACAGTTATGGTGACGGTGATGGTAACTATCACGGTAACGATGACAATAACAGTATTGAAGACTGTAACAATAGTGGTAACGACAACGATAATGATAATGATAACAGTGTTGGTAATGATAACAATGTCGGTAACAGTAACGATGACGTTGGCAGTAATAGTTAAGGTAACAGTGATAGAAATGGCAATGGTGACGGTAACAGTGATAGTAATGGTAACGGTCACAGTAACGGTAATGGTGATTGTGATGGTGACAGTAACGGTAATGGTGATGGTGACGGTAACGGTAACGGTAACAGTAACGGTGAAGGTGATGGTCATAGTGATGCTAACGATAATGGTAACGATAATAGTGATGGTAACGGTATGTTAAAGATAATAGTAACGGTAACAGTGATGGTAACGGTGATGGTAATGGTGACGGCAACGGTAATAGTAACGGTAACAGTGATGGTTACTATGATGATAACGGTCACGGTAATGGTAATGGTAAAGGTAACCATCACGGTGATAATAACTGTGACGATGATGGTGACAGTGACGATGACGATGATGGTGACGATGACGGTAACGGTGATGGTGACGGTAACGGTAATAGTGATAGTAATGGCGATTACGGTAATGGTAATAGTAACAATAATGGTGACGATGACGATGACTATAATGGTAAGGATAACAATGATGTTAACGATGACAGTCATGGTAATGGTGACGATAACGGTCACTATAATGGTAATAGTCATAGTAATGATGAGAGTAACGGTAACGGTAATGTTATCAGTGATAGTAATGGTGATGGTGACAGTAATGATCACTGTATCGATAACAGTCATAGTAATGATGAGAGTAATGGCTAGTAACGGTGACGGTGACGGTAATATGACAGTAACGGTCACAATCACAGTAAAGATCACATAAATGGTGACAATAACGGTGACGGCAATGGTTAAGGTGACAGTATTAGTTATGGTGATAGTAATGATAACAATGGTAGCAGTAATGGCAATGGTAATAGTCACGATAATGGTGATGGTCACGGTGATGGTAACGATGACGATGAAGGTGGTGATAACTCTGACGGTCATGGTAACGGTAACAATGACGATGATGGTTACGGTAATGGTGATGGTAACAATTACGATGATGGTAATGATTACGGTAACGATCATGATAATGGTAATGGTAACGGTTAGAGTAACGATAACATGATGGTAACAATAATAGAAATAATAACGGTAACGGTAACAATAACGGTGATGGTTACAAAGACGGTAATGGTAACAGTGACTGTAATGGTGACAGTAACAGTAACTGTAATGGAAATGATAACGGTGACTGTAACGGTAATGGTAACAGTAACGAAAAAGGTGACGATGACGGTAACGGTGATGGTAACGATTATAGTGATGGTGACAGTAATGGTTATGGTTGCGATTATGGTAATGGTTACGGTGGCACTAATGGTAATGGTGACTATGACAGTAATGGTAACGATAATAGTGACAATCAGGTGACGGTGATGGTAATCGTAACGGTTACAATAACGGTGACGATAATGGTAACTGTTACGGTAACAGTCACTTTAACGGTTATGGTTACGGTAACAATAATCGTAACGGTGATGGTGATAATAATGGTAATTGAAATGGTGACGATGACAGTAAAGGTTATGGTAACAGTTATGGTGACAGTGACGGTAACAATGACGATAACAGTATCGAAGATGGTAACAGTAGTGGTAATGGTAATGATAATGATAATGGTGTTGGTAATGATAATGGTGACGGTAATGGTAACGGTAACAGTGACGATAATGGCAACGATGATGTTGATAGTAATAGTTAAGGTAACAATGATAGTAACTGTAACGATGATGGTAACGACGATAATAATGGTTATGGTGACGGTAACAGTGATAGTAACGGTAATGGTGACGGTAGCGGTAATGGTGACTATGAATGTAGCGGTAATGGTAACGGTGATGTCAACGATAACGGTAACAGTGACAGTCATGGTGACGGTAATGGTTATGGTGATAGTGATGGTGACGGTAATAGTGATAGTAATGGTTATAATAACGGTAACAATTATGATAATAGTGACGGTAACAGTAATAGATACAATAACGGTAATGGTGTCGACAATGGTGACGGTAATAGAAATGATTACCATCATGGTAACAGTAACAGTAACGATGACGATAACGGGGACGGTGACAGTAATGGTTACGATAACAGTAACGGTTACGACAATGGTAATGGTAATGGTGGCTGTAACAGTAGCGGTAACGATGATGGTAATAGTGACGATGATGGTAATGGTGATGATTACGGTCACGATCATGGTAACATTGATGCTAATGGTCACAGTAATGGTTACGATACCGATAACAGTAATGGTGACAGTGACGGTAATAGTGATGGTAATGATGATGGTAACGGTAATGGTGAAATAACGGTGATGATAACAATAATTGTGAAAGTAATGGTTACAATAACGGTAATAGTTATGGTAACATTAATGATAACGGTAATAGAAATGGTAAGAGTGACAGTAACAGTGACAATAACGATGATGGTCACAATAATGACAATAGTAACGATGAAGGTAACGATGATGATAATGGTCACTATCACTGTAACAACCACTTTAACGGTTATGGTTATGGTAATGGTAATCGTAACGGTGACAATGATAGTAATGGTAATTATAATGATGACGGTGAAAGTAACGGTAACGGTGATGGTAACGGTGAAGTTAACAGTGATGGTAACAGTTATGGTGACAGTAACGGTAATGGTAACGGTGATGGAAAAAGTAGCGTTAATGATAACAGTGATGGTCACTGTAGCGGTAACGGTAACGGTAAGGTCATGGTAACTGTAATGGTAACTATCACAGTAACGGTAATGATAATAGTATTGGTAACGATAACAGTTATGGTGACAGTAATAGTGATAATGATGGTAACGATGACAGTAACGGTTACAATAACAGTTATGGTAACGATTACAATAATGATTACGGTGACGATAACGGTAACGATAACAATGAAGGTGACAGTGATGATAATGGTAATGCTAACGATAACAGTGACGGGAAGGGTAACAGTAACGGTAATAATAACAGTGATGGTAACGGTGACGATAACGATGATGATTATGGTACTAGTGATTATCACGGTCACGATCATAGTAACGGTCATAGTAATGATGACGGTAAAGCTGATGATAATTGTTACGGTAACGATGACAATAATAGATGGTAACAGTAACGGTAACGGTAATAGTAACGGTAATGGTCACAGCAATTGTGACGAAAATGGTGATCGTAATGGTGACTGTAACGATGATGGTAATGGTGACAAAAACGGTGAAGGTAATGGTGATAGTAATGGTGATGATAATGGTGACAAAAATGGTGATGATGACTGTGACGGTGATAGTAATGGTAACTGTGAGGGTAATGGTTATGGTGACGATGACGGTGATGGCGACGGTAACTATGATGGGGACGGTAACGGTGATGGTAACAATTACGATGACGATGACGATGACGGTAACGGTGACTATAACACTAATGGTAACAGTCACGATAACGGTGACGATAACAGTAACGGTAATGGTAATGGTAACGGTGATGGTTACGGTGATGATAACAGTGACAGTAACGGTGGTGGTAATGGTGATAGAAACAATGACAGAAATAACGGTAACAGTGATGGTAACGATGACAGTAATGGTAACAGTAATGGTTATAGTAACGGTTATTATGACGATAATAGTAATGGTGACGGTGATAGTAATGGTAATGGTAATGGTCAGGGTAATTGTCACGGTAATAGTAACGGTAATGGTAACAGTAATGGTAACGGTCATGGTAATTGTGATGGTAACAATAACGGTAACGGTGGAAGTAACAATCACTGTCACGGTCATGGTAATGCTAACTGTAATGGTCATGGTGAAGGTAATAGTGACAGTGAGAGTAACTGTAATGGTAACGGTGACAATGACGGTGATAGTGGCGGTAACATTCATAGTTACAGTGATGGTAACGGTAACGATAACAGTGATGGTAACAATTATGATAATTATTATGGTAATGGTTATGCTGACGGTAATAGTAAAAGTAACAATAATTATAAGAGTGACGATGACAGCAACAATAAAGGTAATGATCACTATAACTGTGACACTAATAGTAACGGTAATGGTAACAGTAACGATGACAGTATTAGTTACAATGACGATAATGGTGATAGTGATTGTAAAAAGTGACGGTGACAGTAACAGTGCAGTAATGGTAACGGTGACAATGACAGTAACGGTTATGGTCACAGTAACGGTGATGATGACACTAATCATTATGGTAACGTTCACGATAACAATGGCAGTAATGGTCACAGTCACACTAACGATAATGGTCACTGTACCAGTGATGGTAACAATAACGGAAACAAAAACGATGATGGTATCAATGACAGTAACAATAAAGAAAATAGTAACGATAAGAATAATGGTGATGGTAAAAGTAACGATAATAATAACGGTAACGATAATGGTAACGGTGACGGTAATAGTGACGATAAAATAAAAAGTGACGATAATGGTGACGGTAACGATAATGGTTAAGGTAATGATTAGGGTGACAGTAATAGTAATAGAAACAATAACGGCGACGATGACTGTAAAGCTAAAGGTAAGGGTGACGGTGATTGTCATAGTCACGGTGATGATGACGGTGATGGTATTGGTAATAGTAATAGTAACGGTAACGGTAACCGTAACGGTAATGATAACTGTGATGATAACAATAATGGTGAGAATAACGGTAATTGCAACGATGAAAGTAATAGTTACGATAATGGTAATGGTAATGATAACGGTGATAGTACCGACAATAGTAACGGTGACAATAACGGTAACGGTAACAGTAACGGTGATGGTAATAGTAACGATAACAGTAATGGTGATGATGATAACGGTGGTGGTAATGGTAATGGTAACGATGACAATAATAGTAAAGGCAACGGTAACAGCAACAGTGACGATAACGGTGGCAGTGATAATAACGGTTACAATAGCGGTAATGGTAATAGTAACGGTGACGGGGATAGTAATGGTGACGGTGATAGTAATGGTGATGGTATAAGTAATAGTAACAGTATCGGTAACAATAACAGTAACGATGACGATGACGGTGATAGTGACAGTAATGGTTATAATAATGTTAATGGTTACGATAACAGTAACGGTGTCGGTAACAGTATCGATAATGGTGATGGTAAAGGTGACGGTAATGGTAATAGTAATGATGATAACAATGGGGATGGTGACATTAACAATGATAGAAACACTAAAAGTAACTGTTACAATAACGGTAACGGTTATGGTGACGATGATGATAACGGTGACAACAATGTTGACGGTAATGGTGACAGTAATAGTTATGATAACGGTAACGGTAACCGTAACGGTGACGGTAACGGTAACAGTGACGGTAACGGTAATAGTAATGGTGATGATAATGGTAATGGTGATGGAAATGGTGAAAGTAATGGTGACAGTAACGTTGACGGTAATGGTGATAGTAACGTTGACGGTAATGGTGAACGTAACATTGACGGTAATGGTGATAGTAATGGTTATGATAATAGTAACGATAAGAGTAATCATAATAGTGATGGTAACTATAATAGTAATGGTGACGATAACAGTAATGGTGATGGTAACTATGAAAGTAATTGTCACAGTAACGTTGACGGTAATGGTGACAGTAACGTTGACAGTAATGGTGACAGTAACGTTGACGGTAATGGTGATGGTAAGGGTGACGGTAATGGTGACCATGACATTGACGGTAATGGTGACAGTAATGGTTATGATAACAGTAACGATAATGGTAATCATAATAGTGATGGTAACAATAACAGTAATGGTGACGATAACGATAATGGTGATGGTAACGGTGAAAGTAATAGTTACAATAATGGTAATGGAAGAGTGATAGTAACAGTGAAAGTAACGATAAAGGTAACCGTAACGGTGATGGTAACAGTAATGGTAATGGTGAAGATAATGGAGATGATAACGGTAATGGTGATGGCAACGGTGAAAGTAATGGTTACAATAACAGTAATGGAAATGGTAACGGTAATGAGAACGGAAACAATGATGGTCATGGTAACAGTGCTGATGTCGGTAACAATGATGGTCATGGTAACAGTGCCGATGTCGGTAACGATGATGGTCATGGTAACAGTGCTGATAATGGCAACGGTAACGGTGAAGGTAGCGATGATGATAATCGTAACTGTCATGATAATGGTCACTTTAATGGTTATAGTTACAGTAACGATAATCGTAACGGTAACAGACAGTAATGGTAATTGTAATAGTGACGGTGATAGTAACCGTGACGATAACGGTGATGGTAACAGTGGCAGTAAGGGTGACAGTAGCGGTGATGGTAACAGTGATGATAATAGTTATGGTGATGGTAACGGTAATGGTAACAGTGATAGAGACAGTAACAGTGACAGTAACGATAATGATAATCGTAACGATAACTATAAAGATAATGGTCACTATAGTAGTAATGGTAATGGTAATGGTAACAGTTACAATGATAGTAACGGTTACAATAACAGTTACGATGATAGTAATGTTAACGGTGACAGTGACAGTGACGATAACGGTAACGGTCATGGTAACGGTCACAGTAATAGTGATGGTAAAGGTGACTATAATGGTTATGGTGACGGTAACAATAACGGTAACAATAATGGTAATGGTCATGGTAACGGTAATGGAAACGGTGGAGGTAATGAAAAAAGATATTGGTGAAGATAATGGTGACGGAAATGGTGACAGTAACGATGATGGTAATGGTGATGGAAATGGTGACGGTAACAGTGATGGTGACAGTAATGGTAATGATGAAGCTAATAGTGATGGTAATAGTCATGGTAACGGTTACGATGACAGTGACTGTAACAGTAATGGTAACGGTCACGGTAATGGTGACGATAACAATAATAGTAATGGTAATGGTAACGATGATGGTAAGGTTACGTAACGGTAATGATAATGGTTATTGCAACAGTAACCGTAACGGTTACTACAACAGTAATGGTAACGGTTACAGTGACAGTAACAGTAATAGTAACAATACATTAACTGTGACAGTGACAGTAATGGTAAGGATCAGGGTAAATGTGACAGTAATAGTAACAGTAATGGTAACGGTAACGGTAACGATAACGGGGACGAAAACGGCAAAAGTAAAGGTGACTATAACGATGATGGAAATGGTGATGGAAACAATGACGGTAACGGTGATGGTAATGGTCACACTCATGCTTAAGGTAATGGTGACGGTGATGGTGACAATAACAATGATGGTCATGGTTACGATAATGGTAACGGTAACGGTCATGGTCACGGTGACAGTGGTGGTAACAATCATGGTCACGGTTGTGGCAACGGTGACGATAAGTGTGATGGTAACTATGACGGTAACGGTAATGGTGATATTAACGATTACGATAACAATTATGGTAACAATTACGATGATGGTAACGGTAATGGTAACAGTGACAGTGGTAGTAACGGTAACAGTAATGAGAACTATGATGGTAACAGTAATGGTAATGGTAACGGTAATGGTAACAATAACGATGATGATAACGGTGATGAAAATGATAACGGAAACGATGATGGTAATGGTGACAATGAAGGTAACAATGACGGTGACAATAACGATGACGGCGATAATAACAGTGATGATAACGGTAATGGTCACATTCACGGTGACAATATTGGTTACGGTGACAGTAACGATAACGATAACGGTAATAGTCACGATAATGGTGATGGACACGATGATTGAAACAGTGATGGTAACGGCGATGGTGACGGTGAAGGTGGCAATAATTGTGATGGTTATAGTGACAGTGACAGTAATGATGACAGTTACGTAACAGTCACGGTCAAGGTAACGATGACGGTAACAATAACAGAAACAATAACCATAACGGAATAGAGATGGTAATGGTAATGGTGACTGTAACGGTTATGGTAATAGTTGTGGTGACGGTGACATTAATGGTCACAATAACGGTGAAGATAACGGTATCGTGGATGGTAACAACAATGGTAACAATAACGATAACTATAACAGTGACGGTATTGATAACGATGACGGTGATGGTAAGGGTAACGATGACAGTAATGGTAACAGTGATGTTGACGGTAATAGTGATGGTAATGGTGATAACGGTGATGGTATCGGTATTGGTGACTATGATGGGGACTATGACAGTGATGGTAACAGTAATGGTAACGGTAATGGTGATGATAACGATCATGATTACGGTGACGATAATGATAACAGTGACGGTAAGAGTGATATTCAGGACAATAGTGACGATAATGCTAACAGTAACGGTAACAATGATGGTAACGATAAGGGTGACAATAATTGTCATAATGACGGTAACGGTGATGGTGTAGGTAACGGTGACTATGATGGTGACTGTGATAGTGACGATAACGAAACGGTAATAATAATGGTGATGATAACGATCACGATTACGGTGACGGTAATGATAACAGTGATGGTAATGGCAACAGTGACGGTAAGAGTGATATTGACGATAACAGTGAGGATAATGATAACAGTAATGGTAACAATGATGGTAACAGTAAGGGTGACGATAATTGTCACGATGACGGTAATAGTGACGGTGAAGGTAATGATAACAGTCACAGTCACGGTAATGGTGATGGTAATGTTGACGATAGTGGTGACTATGATGGTAACGATGGCGATTACGATGATGGTGATGGTAACAGTATCTATAACGGTGATGATAATGGAGATGGTAACGGTGACAGTAATAATAACGGTAATGGTAATAGTAATGGTAACGGTGATGGAAACGATAACGGTAACGGTGACTGTCATGATAACAGTGATGGTAATGGTAATAATGACGGTTATGATAATGATGATGGTAATCGTCACGATCACAGTCATAGTAACGATGACGATAATGGTGATGGTAATGGTAATGGTAATGGTATGATAACTATAACTATAACGGTAACGATAATAGTGACGCTAATAGTAACAGTAACGATAACGGTGACAATAACGATGATGGTAATAGTAATGGTAATGAAAACAGTAATGGTGATGGTGATAGTAATGGTTACGATAACGGTTACAGTAACGGTTATGGTAACAGTTACGGTTATGGTAACGATAACAGTGAGGTGATGGTGATGATAATGGTTACGGTGACTTTAATAGTAAATAGTTATAGTAACAATGATGATAATTATAACTTTCACATAACGGTCACTTTAACGGTTATGGTTACAGTAACGATAATAGTCACAATCACGGTGACAATAATGGTAATAGTAATAGTGATGGTGATAGTAACGGTTACGGTAACAGTTACGATGATGGTGATGGTAACGATAAAAGTATCGAAGATGGTACCAGTAATGGTAACAGTGATGATACCTGTGTCAATTACGGTAGTAGTAATGGTAATGATAACAATAATGATAATGGTGTTGGTCATGATAACGGTAACGGTAATGGTACTGGTAACGGTGATGGTAATGGTACCAGTAACGGTGACATTGATAGTAATAGTGACGGTAATGGTGATAGTAATGGTAACGGTGATAGTAACGGTAATGGTGAAAGTAACGGTTATAGTGATGGTAATGGTGACAATAATGGTAACGGTGATGGTAAAGGTAATGGTGATTGTGATGGTGACGGTAATGGTGAGGTAATGGTGACGATAATAGTATCGAATACTGTAACAGTAATGATAACGATAACGGTGTTGATAATGATAATGGTGACGATAACGGTAACGATGATGGTAATGGTGGCAATGATGGTGATGCTAACAGTGACATTGACAGTAATAGTAATGGTAACGGTAACGCTCACAGTGATGGTAATGGTGATAGTAACGGTAATGGTGATGGTAACGGTAATGGTGACTGTGATGGTGATGGTGATGGTAACGGTGATGGTAATGTTAATAGTAACTGTAAAGATAAGGGTAATGGTAACGATAATGGTGACGATAGCATTCACGATTATGGTAATAGTAACTGTGACGGTAATGGTAACTGTGATGGTGACGGTAACGATAACGATGATGATAACGGTAATGGTAATAGTGACGATAATGGTAACGGTAACAATAACGATGACAGTGATGATAACGGTGATAGTGACGGTGACGATAACGACGACAGTGGTGGTAACGGTGAATGAGACAGTAATGGCAATTATAGTGATGGTCACAGTAATGGTAATGGTAATAATAACGATGATTGTGACGGTAATGATAATGGTGATGGTAATGGTCACTGTATCGGTAACAATCATAATAATGATGAGAGTAATGATAACGATGACAGTGATGGTGTCAATAATGGTTATGGTAACAATCACGGTGACGGTGACGGTGACGGTAACGATAACGGTCATGGTAACGGTGATGATAACATTATCGATGACGGTAACAGTAATGGTAACGGTAACGGTAAAGATAATGATAACGGTGATGGTAACGATAATGATAACGGTGACGATAATGATAACACTGATGGTAACGGTAATGGTGATAGTAACAGTAACAAGGAAGGTGAGGGTAACAGTAATGGTGATGATAACGTGTGATTACGGTAATGGTAACGGTGATGGTAATGGTAACATTATGATAACCATAACGGTGATGATAACGGTAATGCTAATAGTGGCAGTTAATACGATGGTAATGGTGATGGTAATGGTAACGGTAACAATCACGAAGACAATAACGGTGATGGTGACACTGCCAATGACGATGATTGTAACTGTAACAGTGACAATAACGGTCACGGTCACGGTAATAATGATGGTAATGGTCACTGTATCAGTAACAGTCATAGTAATGATGAGAGCAGCGGCAACGATAACGGTATCAATGACGGTAACAGTGATGGTGACGATAACGGTAATGGTAACAGGAATGATGATGGTAATAGTAATGACTACGGTAACAATGACGATAATAGTAACAGTAATGGTAACTGTCACGGTGATGGTGACGATGACGGTTACGGTAATGGTCAAGGTAAAGATGATGGTAACAGTAATGGTCATAGTAACGGTTACAGTAACGATCATGATAATAATAACAGTAAAGGTAGAGTAACGGTAACAATGACGGTAACTAATAGAAACAATAATGGTAATGGTGACGGTGACGATGACTGTAATGGTTACGATGACTATGACAGTAAAGGTGACAATCACGATAATGGTGACGGTAATGGTCACTATATCGGTAACTATTATAGTAATGATGAGAGTAACGATAACGATAACGATAACGGTGACTGTAACAGTAACGATAATGGTAACGGTAATGATAATGGTAATGATAACGATAACAGTGACGAAAATGGTCATGGTAATGATCAGGGTCATGGTAATAGTGACAGTTCCGATAATGGTGATGGTAATGGTCACAATCACGATAACGGTCATAGTAACGATGACGTTGATGGTAATGGTTACGATAACGGTAACTGTAATGGTCACGATCACGATAACTGTCACAATAACGGTGACGTTAATGGTGATGGTAATGGTTACGATAACAGTAACTGTAATGGTCACGATCATGATAACGGTCACAGTAACGGTGACGTTAATGGTGACGGTAATGGTTACGATAACGGTAACTGTAATGGTGATGGTAAAAATAACAATGGCTGTGACGGTAGTGGTAATAGTGACTACAATGATAAAGGTGACAGTAACAATGACGATAATGGTTAGAATGATGGTGATGGTAATTGTAACAGTAATGGGAAGGGTGAAGGTGATGGAGATGGTAATGGTAACAATAACGATATCGTGGACGATAACTGTAATGGTAACGGTGACGGTAATGATGACGGTAACGGTAACGTTGACGGTAATGGTAACGGTGATGATAATGGTAATAGTAATAGTAACGGTGATGGTAACCATAACGATAATGGTAACAGTGACGATAATGGTGACGGTAACAATAACAGTAATGATAACAACAATAGTGACGATAACGGTGATAGTAACGGTAGAGGTAACGATGACGAAGACAATGACGGTAACTGTAACGGAAAGGGTGACAATAATGATCATGATGATGATAACGGTGACGATTAGGTTGAAGGTCACGATAACGGTGATGGTACGTAATAGTTAAAGTGACGGTGATAGTAACAGTGACAGTAACGATAACGATAACGTTTATAGTGACTATAACGGTAACTATCTCAGTAATGGTCACGGTAACGGTTATGGTGATAGTAACGGTAACAATAACGGTAGCAATAATAGTGACGGTGATGGTAACAATAACAGTGACGGTTATCGTAATGATAATAGTAATGGTGACGATGACAATAACGATAACCGTGACAGTAACAGTGACGTTAATGGTTATGGTGATGTTAACGGTAATGGTAACAATGACGGTGATAGTAATTGTAATTGTAATGGTGACGTTGACTGTATTGGTGATGGAAACAGTGACTGTAATGGCTATGGTGACGGTGATAGAAGCAATAACGGTAGTGGTAACGATGACGGTCACTGTAATGGTAACGGTCACGATAACGGTGACGGTAATATTAACACTAATGGTAATTGTTAGAATGATAGTAACGGAGATGGTAAAGGTGATCGAAAAAAGATGGTAATGGTAATAGTGATGGTAAGAGTAATGGTGACGATAATAGTTATAGTAACGGTTATGGTAACAATTACAATAAAGGTTACAGTCACGATAATAGTAATGGTAACAGTGATGGTAACAGTTACAGTGACAGTAACAGTGACTGTTATGGTACTGGTGACGGTAACGGTCACAGTCACGATCAAGGTAACGATGACGGTAATGGTGATGGTAACGGTGACAGTGATGGTAACAGTTACGGTAATGATCATAATAACTGTAATGATTAGAGTAATGGTAAGGGTGATGGTAACAATAACAAAAAAAAGTAACAATAACGGTGGCGGTGACTATAACGGAAACATGGACTATGACGGTAACTGTGATGGTCATGGTAATGGTGATGGTAATGGTCACTATATCTCTAACAGACCGAGGGAATACTGAAAAGTTTAGAATTCATTCGAGTACAGGAAAAGGTAAAATCCGTGCGAGTACCAAAAAACTGATCGAGCGAGTACTGAAAAAGGGTAGAACCAGGGTGAGTACCAAAAAACTGTAAAATTCGTTCGAGTACCTGAAAATGGTAGAATTCAGGTAAGTACCGGGAAATGGTAGAATCCGTGCGAGTACCAAAAAAAATTTCGGGCGAGTACCACAAAACTTTTTAGGCGAGTACCGGAAAAGGGTATAATCCGGGCAATTACCGAAAAAATGTAGAATTCGTTCGAGTACCTAAAAAGGGTTGAATCCGGGTGAGTACTGAAAAAGTTTAGAATTCGTTAGAGTACCTGAAAATGGTAGAATCCATGCGAGTTCCGAGAAAAGGTAGAATCCGTGCGAGTACCGGAAAAGGGTACAACCCAGGAGAGTACTGAAAAACTGTAGAATTTGTTCGAATACCTGAAAAATGGTAGAATCCGGGCAAGGACCAGGAAATGGTAGAATCCGTGCGAGTACCGAAAAACTGTCCGAGCGAGTACCAAAAAAAGGTAGAATCCAGGCAAGTACCGAAAAAGTGTAGAATTCGTTCGAGTACCTGAAAATGGTAGAATCCGGGCGAGTACTTGGAAAAGGTAGAATCTGTGCGAGTACTACAAAAATGTCTGGGTGAGTACAGGAAAAGGGTAGAATCCAGGGGAATACCGAAAAAGTTTAGAATTCATTCGAGTATAGGAAAATGGTAGAATTCGGGCAAGTACCGAAAAACTGTCCGAGCGAGTACCGAAAAAGTGTAGAATTCGTTCGAGTACCTGAAAATGGTAGAATCCGGGCAAGTACCAGGAAAAGGTAGAATTCGTGAGAGTACCAAAAACTGTACGAGCGAGTACCGAAAAAGGGTAGAATCCGAGCAAGTACCGAAAACTTGTAGAATTCGTTCGAGAACCTGAAAATGATAGAATCTGGGCAAGTACCGGGAAAAGCTAGAATCAGTGCAAGAACCGAAAAACTTTCTGGGAGAGTACCGAAAAACTTTTCAGGCCAGTACCACAAAAGGGTAGAATTCGTTCTAGTACCTGAAAAGGGTTGAATCCGGGCGACTATCAAAAAAGTTTAGAATTCGTTTGAGTACTTGAAAATTGTAAAATCCATGCGAGTACCGTGAAAAGGTAAAATCCCTAAGAGTACCGAAAAACTGTCCGGGCGAGTACCAAAAAATGGTAGAAATCGAGCGAGTACTGGAAAATTGTAGAATTCATTCGAGTACCTGAAAATGGTAGAATCCAGGCGAGTACCGAAAAACTATCCGGTAGAGTACCGAAAAAGGCTAGAATCTGAGGGAATACCGAAAAAGTATAGAATTCGTTCGAGTATAGGAAAATGGCAGAATCCGAGCGAGTACCGGGAAAAGTTACAATCCAAGCGAGTACCGAAAAACTGTCAGGGTGAGCACCAGAAAAGGGTAGAACCCGGGCAAGTACCGAAAAACTGTAGAATTCGTTCGAGTACCTGAAAAATGGTAGAATCTGTGCCAGTACCGGGAAAAGGTACAATTCGTGCCATATCGAAAAACTGTCCGGGGAAGTATCGGAAAAGGGTAGAATCCGAGTGAGTACCGAAAAAGAGTAGAATTCGTTCGAGTACCTAAAAATGGTAGAATCCGAGTGAGTACTGAAAAATGGTAGACTCCGGGCGAGTACCAGGAAAATGTAGAATCCGTGCGAGTACCAAAAACCTCTCCAGGCGAGTACCGAAAAATGGTAAAATTCGGGCAACTACCAAAAAAGTGTAGAATTCGTTCTAGTACCTAAAAATGGTTAAATCTAGGCGAGTACCAAGAAAAGGTAGAATCTGTGCAAGTACCGAAAAACTGTCCTACCAAGTTCCAGGAAGAGATAGAATTCGTGCGAGTACCAAAAAACTGTCCGAGCGAGTACCGAAAAAGGGTTGAATCCAGGCGAGTGCCAAAAAAGTTTAGAATTCGTTCGAGTACCTGGAAATGGTAGAATCCATGCAAGTACCGGGAAAAGGTACAATCCATGTGAGTACCAAAAAACTGTCCAAGCAAGTACCAGAAAATGGTAGAATCCGGGCGAGTACCGAAAAAGTGTAGAATTCGTTCGAGTATCCGAAAAGGGTTGAAACCGGGCAAGTACCGAGAATAGGTCGAATCCACGCGAGTACGGAAAAACTGTCCGGGCGAGTACCAAAAAAGGGTAGAATCCGAGGAAATACCGAAAAAGTTTAGAATTCGTTCGAGTATAGGAAAATGGTAGAATTCGGGCGAATACCTGGAAAAGGCACAATCCGTACGAGTATCGAAAAACTGTCCGGGTGAGTACCGAAAAACTTTTCGTGAGAGTACTGGAAAGGGTAGAATCCGGGCGAGTACCGAAAAATTGTAGAATTCGTTTGAGTACCTGAAAAGGGTTGAATCCGGGCAAGTACCAAAAAAGTTTAAAATTCATTCGGGTACCTAAAAATGGTAGAATCCATGCGAGTACCGGGAAAGGTACAATCCGTGCAAGTACCAAAAAACTGTACGGGCGAGTACCGGAAAAAGATAGAATCTGGGCGAGTACCAAAAAATTGTAGAATTCATTCGAGAACCTGAAAATGGTTGAATCCGAGCGAGTATGGGGAAAAGGTAGAATCCGTGCGAGTATCGAAAAACTGTTCGGGCGAGTACCAAAAAGGGTAAAACCCGCGCAAGTACCGAAAAACTGTAGAATTCATTCGAGTACCTGAAAATGGTAGAATCCGGGCGAGTACTGTGAAATGCAAGAATCCGTGCGAGTACCTAAAAACTTTCCGGGCGAGTACCGAAAAAATGTAGAATTCGTTCAAGTACCTGAAAAGGGTTGAATCCAGGCAAGTACCAAAACAGTTTAGAATTCATTCAAGTACCTGAAAATTATAGAATCTGTGCGAGTACCGAAAAACTGTTTGGGCGAGCACCGGAAAAGGGTAGAACCCGGGCAAGTACTGAAAAACTGTAGAATTCGTTCGAGTACCTGAAAATGGTAGAATCTAGGCGAGTACTAGGAAAATGTACAATCTATGTGAGTACCAAAAAACAGTTCGGGCAAGTACCGAAAAAGGGTAGAATCCGGGGAAATACCAAAAAAGTATAGAATTCGTTCGAGTATAGGAAAATGGTAGAATTCGGGCGAGTACCTGAAAATGGCAGAATCCGAGCGAGTACATGGAAAAGGTAGAATCCGTGCGACTACCGAGAAAAGTTACAATCCGCGCGAGTACCGAAAAACTGTCCAGGCGAGTATCGAAAAATGGTAGAACCTGGGTGAGTTTCTAAAAACTGTAGATTCATTCGAGTACTTGAAAATGGTAGAATCCGGGCGAGTACGGGGAAATAGTAGAATCCGTGCGAGTACCAAAAACCTGTCCGGGCCAGTACCAAAAAACTTTAGAATTCGTTCGAGTACCTGAAAAAGATAGAATCCGGGAGAGTAGCGGGAAAAGGTAGAATCCGGGCGAGTAGCGGGAAAAGGTAGAACCGTGCGAGTACAAAAAAACTGTCCGGGCGAGTACCAAAAAAGAGTAGAATCCGATGGAATACCAAAAAAGTTTAGAATTCGTTTGAGTACAGGAAAATGGTAGAATCCAGGCGAGAATCGAGAAAAAGTACAATCCGTGCGAGTATCGAAAAACTGTCCAGGTGAGTATCGAAAAATGGTAGAACCCGGGTGAGTATCGAAAAACTGTAGAATTCATTCGAGTACTTGAAAAATGGTAGAATCCATGAGAGTACCGGGAAACTGTCCGGGCGAGTACCGAAAAAGGGTAGAATCCAGAGAAATACCTAAAAAGTATAGAATTCGTTCGAGTACAGGAAAATGGTAGAATCCGGGCCAGTACTGAAAACCTGTTCGGGTGAGTATCGGAAAAGGGTAGAATCCGGGCGAATACCGAGAAAAGGTAGAATACGTGCGAGTATTGAAAAACTGTCTAGCGACTTCCAAGAAGAAGTAGAATCCGTGCGAGTACCAAAAAACTGTCGGGGTGAGTACCGAAAAAGGGTTGAATCTGGGCGAGTGCCAAAAAAGTTTAGATTTCATTCGAGTACTTGAAAATGGTAGAATCCATGCGAGTACCGGGAAAAGGTACAATCCATGTGAGTACCAAAAAAAGGTAGAATCCGGGCGAGTACCTGAAAAGGGTTGAATCCAGGCGAGTACCGGGAAAAGGTCGAATCTGTGTGAGTACCGAAAAACTATCCAGGTGAGTACCGAAAAATGGTAGAATCTGGGGGAATACCAAAAAAGTTTAGAATTTGTTTGAGTATAGGAAATTGGTAGAATCTGTGCGAATACCTAGAAAAGGCACAATCCGTACGAGTACCAAAAAACTGTCCAGACGAGTACCAAAAAACTTTTCGAGTGCGTACCAGGAAATGGTAGAATCCGGGCGAGTACCAAAAAATTGTAGAATTCATTCGAGAACCTGAAAATGGTAGAATCCGGGTGAGTATGGGGAAAAGGTAGAATCCGTACAAGTATCGAAAAACTGTCCAAACAAGTACCGAAAAATGGTAAAACCCACGTGATTCGTGCCCAATTGGTGTCTCAGCTGATTCGTGTCCAGCTGGTGCTCCTTGATTGAGGGAGTAATCAACAAAATTTATAACCTATTACACCATGAACTAGGGTAGCAAAGACAAAGCTACTATAGCATAGTGGCTCTAGGATCGTTCACTGGGAAGGGTTTTCAAATTGAAAATGATACCAATTCAAAGTAAATTGGTGCTGTTTCATTTCAAGATTAGCTTAAGAAATAAAACACAAACTTTGATTGAAAAAGGGTTAGATTTAGACTAATGGCACAGCAAGTAATGGAAATTACTTAAGAGAAAAACATTCCTTGGAGATTTAGGCCCACAGGGGAGGTTCCTCATGCAAAAACATAGCTCCGGTCAGTTAGTTCATTTCCTCGCATTAGAGAATTAACATAAAGTCAATTCTCTAATCGGTGTTGTACAAATGCATCCCTTAATTGGGTTTCAGCTCTAATTCCCTCTCACTGATGCAACTTGCAACGGTTCGAGCCTCTCACTTAGCCTTCACCATTCAAGGTGATCCTTAACCTTGGATTTCCCTTCTCAAGCTCATAAGAGATAACTAATGGATGTCTCCTTGGAGTCCAAAAGCTTACCAAGTGTTGGCAATTCTAGAAAATCCTACCTTCAAGTCACCTCCCAAAGGCTCGCCAGGGGTAAACTAGTGCATCTCCATGGAGGAGATCACTTGCCTTACCAAGTGTTGGCCCAGGTGACTCCAAGGTGTTTTAAGTTAACTAAAAATATAGAAACCATTAACGGGACATACTTTTCTCTTCATTTATAGCTGAAACCACAGAGTTGCTGATTCTTGCACTTGGAACCTTTCCCGGCCACCTTAACTCCAAGGAACTAAAGGTTTAGTTACTCATTCTCTGGGGAAGCTTCCTCAGAGAATGCATAACTAGAAAAATGAAAAATACAATCAAATTGATCAGGTAAAGCAGAGCTCAAGCTATGTATTTTACTTTCTTTCTAATTCTTACAAAAGGTTCATCACCCTCAGAACAGGCTCTTCGGGCTCTATTTATATGAACATTACAATAATAGCTATTACATGGATATTTGGTCTTTTTCCTAACTTAAAAGCTAAGGAATCCTATAATTGATGGCTTACAAGGAGAGTTTGGGGATTTATACAACAAAAATCTAAAGAAAAATATCTCAGAGAGTCGGTCACAAATATCGGGAAGCTCTAGGGGCCATTTCGCAGGTGAAAATGAGGTCTGCGAGATTTCGCAGATGAACAAAAAGGGTTGCGAAATTACTTCGCAGCAACCGGTTGGTTTCGCACCACTGCGAAGTGGTCTTCCAGCTTGCGGCTATTGGCTTCCAACTTGACGTGAAACTTCAGGGGGAATTCACAGCACTGTGCAAAAAGGCTGCGAAATATCTCGCAACAAAAGGGTGATTTCGCAGCACTTTGCAAAATCTTCCTTCAGCTTGGAGTGATCGGCTTCCAACGGCTGTAACTTCCTCATTTCGACTCCAAATTGTGCACTATTTTAAGCATTGGATTGTTGACTTCCTAAGCTTTAAAATGACATATAGCATGTAGAAAATGGACTTCGGGAAGTGCTCCAAAAGTGGCTGACATGAATGTCATCAAGAATGCTTCATGACTGATTTCTCTTTGCTTCCCCTCCTTGCATTCCGGATTTGCTTATGGCAAAGGACTTCAAAGCTTTGGTTCTTCATGCTTCTAATCTTTCCATTGCTTTGCCATGGATTCCAAACAACTCTCCTCAATCTTGGATTGCTTTGGTGATCAAATTACTAACAAAAACACCAAAACTTACACAATTTGATTAGAATTGATTGCAAGGGTCCTTAACATGTTAATTGGGTTAAAAGGCAATAACTACTACTCAAAAGTGTTTAAAAGAGTTAATTACAAGCTATCAAATAGCACTTTTTGAGTAGTAATCGCTCCCCCCAACCGACATATTGCTAGTCCCTTAGCAATAAAGGAGAGAAAAGTAAATAACTACAATAATACTATAATTTACAACATCATGCTGATCACTTCAAAAAAATGTTTAAGTGGCATGACGATCTCATTCTCACATGGAACATTAAAGAAATAAAAACTCAAATTCCAACAAGAGTTATCAAAAACTTTGCTAAATATTGTTGATCAAGGGAATGCATTATGCAAATTGAAGTTTTTTAAAATCATTTTCACTTCCAAAGAACCAAACTTTATTCTTCCACAAAAATCTATGTGTAAGATGATAGTTCCCGAAAATAACATGCTAAACTAATCTCTCCCCCCAACCTATCTCTTTTCAACACTTAGCAAACTGACCAAATTCAATAGGCAGAGAACACATTTTTCTTCTTTTTTTTTTCTTTTTTTTTTTTTCAGGTACAAGGCTTACAGGGCATCATTTTCTGAATTGTCCATGTAAAGGGGGTCCATCGATGACTCCCAACCAATTAAGGTTTAGGGCATCAAGTTTTAAGGATCTTTCAACCACTAACTCCTCGGATTTCACCTCGGACTTTTGAGAATAAATTCTTAAATACCCAAGCACTTACCATATGCTAACTTCACCTATCCACCCTTGTAACGAGCATTGAGGTCGGTGACTCCCAACCAAATAAGGCTTAGGGCACCAGGTTTTAAAGATTTTCACCATATACCCCTCAGACCTTGCTCGGGTTTCAAGGCAAGTAAACATTTTCTTTTTCTTCTTCTTCTTTTTTTCAAAGACTCATTCGCCTTTTATAAGGTGTCTCAATATTATTAAATGAAGTCAAAGGTACCAAGTCCCAAAATTTTCTAAGTTAAGAGGGAAATAGTTTTTCATCTTATAATCGGAACCTATTGTGCACAGTGTGTGAACAGCTTAAAGTGGAAAGACTAAACTTGATTTCAATAGAAGCTTCAACAATTAAACCACTTTAGTAAGCATAATCCAAACTCTAAGTTTAGTGAAAAGCAAAAGTTCAGTTTCTCCTCTTTTAATTTGAAAATTTTTCCTCAAAATCCATGGAGATCAGAGTAAAAAGCAACTACAACTAATTTACCAACATAACTGAATTACCAAAATGACTTAGCATACTTCCTTCCTCAATTCTCTCCCCCCCCCCCCCCCCCCCCCAACCGAGCTGAGCATTGTCCTCAATGTGATATGGGTGATTAGAATTATAGGGAGGAAGTGGTACCTCCTAAATGATATCAATTTCGTATACTGATTGGAGAAACCACATGTTTCAAAAAGAATAAAAAGTGTGAGTAAAGGAAATAAAAATAAATTAATGCTAAGAGTTAACAACAAAATGCTAGATTTGTATTACTTTAATCATTTGAGTACAAGTAAAAAGAAAGTAATACAAGCAATCCCCATATATGACATCAAAATGAGGGGATTTCATAACAGACTACCGAAAATGAAATACATAAAAGAAATATATATTAGATATATATGTGATCAGAAAGGTGGATAATGTTGGAACTGAAGGCTTAGGCAGCTGGCTCTGCCTCTTCAGTGGCTGACTCAGGAGGGACCTGAGGCTCTATGGCCTATGAATGTGGCACTGCAGTGGGGGAAGCGAGATGCTCAGCAGCTGATGGGAGACCGAGATGATGCTGGAGCTGCCTCAAGATGGCAGTGTGCTGAGCCTGAGTGGTCAACATCTGCTCTTACCGAGCTCGCATAGCTGCTATCTCCTGAGCAAGGCTGCTCTGAGACTCGGTCAAAGTCTACAATGCATGGCATAAATCTCTATACTCAGAGATGGGAATGGCCATCCTTGGCTCAGCTGAAGTAGAGGGCTGTGATGTAGCTGGAGTAACTGGAGGGACTCTGGCTATGGTAGGAGAAGCTATGGGTATACCCTCAGGTATGTGACGTGGTGATGCTCTCCTAGCAGCTAGTATCTGAGCTGGCTGTGGAAGCTCGCTGTCATATTGGTCCATTTGTCGAAAGTAAACACCTCTCAACATATACGTTTACGCTCCAGCTGAGGATCTGATGGAAACCCCAGATGCTCGAGAATCTGACATAGTAGCCTCGGAAAGAGAAGTGGAATGGCATCAGCTCGTGGCAGCTTCTTCTTATGCACCTTCTCTTCAAAGTAGAGAAGGGCAACCATAATCAGGTGGTGAGGGCCAAAAAAGTATCCCTCATAAATCCTGAACAGGGCCTCCAAAAGAACTCCTCTCCTCTGAGTCCAGTGCTGCAGTGGATAAACATTATGACGCAAGAGTGCATCAATGAGAAACATCCTTGGAGGAAGTCCCTCCCCCCCCCCCCCCCCCCCCCCCTCCCCCCCCCCCAATAGATGTGGATGTGTGGAAGCTCCTCTGGACAAGATATGCACCATTTCCAGCTGAGAGGGACTAGCCCATGCTCTATAATCATCAAAATGGCTTGGCTCGTATGGTATATGCAGGGCCTCTGCTATATGGCGAGCTCCTAGAATGCCATGCCGGCCATCAATAGTGAAATGGATTAGAGTAGGATCTCTGACCTGCTGAGTAGTCATGAACTGATAAAAATCCATGGCTACTCTGGGATAGAAGAAATCTCGTGGGGTCAGTAACTGCTCCATGCGATATCTGCGCAGCAATTGGAATGAACCTTCAAGCTCCGGCTGCAATTGGAAGGTGGCTGTGTCAAAGCACAGCTCAGAGTGAAATGGTCGAGCTCGGCGTCCAAATTGCCTTCAATTGGTGGTTGAGTGAGCATCGGACGCCTAATTATCACTTCAAGAGCTGTCTCAGATGGAATTTGGGGCTCAGAAAATGGCGACTGGCTTGCTTGAGGATTCGCCGGCGGTGCCGGAGATGGCACTGGAGAAGGCTCTGGAGAGGGAACAAGGGACTGCCCTGTTAAGTCGATGGGCTCTGAGCTTTCAACCCTGGCTCTTTTTTGCAGGGGACGGCCCCCTGACCTGGTGAGATAACGCCTCGCCAGAGGTTGTTGTACTGCGGGCTTGGCCGGGCGTTTCTGTGGTGCGGGCTTCGTCGGAGGAGAAGCAGCTTCTGGCCGCGGAGACTCAAAGGGAGATGCTTGAACAGGTGCCTCACACGGCGTTCACTTGCGGCTGGAAGGAGAGGAAGATTTAGCTCCTCTGGTTCGCGCCATTTCGAATTGATGAAATTTGGCCGGAAATGATGACCGGAAGAGATGATCGGAAGAGATGACCGGAGGTGCGCGCATCCTCAGGCTCAACCAAGGAGATGAACAGACGGTTGCTGCGACTTTTCCCCTTTCTGAAACTCTTTTGCAGCTCAAGTGACCGGTATTTATAAAAAAATAATGGAATATTAAAGGTCACCTTGGGTTTCGCAGAAGAAGGCCGATTCCGCAGCAAAAATGGGGGTTTCGCAAGAGAAAACCACTTTCGCAGCCCACTTCGCAGATGCAAAATTGGAGTCACTGTACCGCGGAATGGCACTCGTGTGCCAAAAGTCGGCTTCGCAGCTGCAAAATACCCTGCGGAATGGAGATATTGCTGCGGAATTAGGGTTTTTTATGCCTTGGAGCTTCGCAGCCGCGAAAATAGGGGCTCCTGTACTGCGGAGTGGCACTCATGTGCCATTCTTGGATTCGCAACTGCGAAAATTTTCGCAGAGGATTCAAATGTGTTGTGAAATGATTTCGCAACAAATAGCCGTTTTCGCAGAGAATTCCTCTTTGGCTGTGAGATCTCGCAGAGCCCTATTTTTGCTCTGTTTTCACTCCGATTTCTTCCCGATTTCTTCCTTTGCATTTTCTCCCACTTGAGATCACTCAAAAAGATGAAAATACACATAAATACACAATTTAAGATCAAAAATTAGGATCAAAAGCATAGATAAAACTTTAAAATTTACAAAATTTACAAAAATTTTGGACTTGGGTGAAACCAAGTCCATCAAACCCTTATTTGCTTAGGCTTTTTGTGGCTCAAGAAGGTTAATTTCCTCCTTTTCTGGTTTGAACGGCTCCATGAATGGCTTGAGACAATATCCATTGACTCTAAAGGTGTCCTTGCCATTGGAATCCACCAATTCCACTACCCCATTGATATGTACTTGATGAATAATGAAAGGACCTATCCATCTTGACTTAAGCTTTCCAGGAAAAATATGGAGTCTTATGTCATAGAGTAAAACTCTTTGTCCCTTCTGAAATTCCTTGTTGGAGATCAGTTGATCATGCCACTTCTTCATCCTCTGTTTTGCAACTTTGGAATTGATGTAAGCATCATTTCTCAATTCCTCCATCTCATTAAGGTCTAAGCACCTCTTTGCCCCTGCTTTGATCAAGTCCATATTCAGCTTTTTGATTGCCCACCAAGCTTTGTATTCAACTTCCACTGGGAGATGGCATGCTTTGCCATAGACAAGAGGATAGGGGGACATGCCAAGAATAGTCTTATAAGTTGTTCTATATGCCCATAAGGAATCATGAAGCTTAATAGACCAATCTTTCCTGCTTGAATTCACCACTTTCATCAATATGTTCTTTATCTCCCTGTTTGCTAGCTCAACTTGCCCGGAAGTCTGTGGATGATAAGGTGTACCTACCTTATGCTTCACTCCATACTTGGCTAATAAACTTTCAAAAGGCTTGTTGCAGAAATGAGAACCTCTATCACTGATTATAGCTTTGGGCACCCCAAATCTTGAAAAAATGTTCTCTTTCAGAAACTTGAGAACCACTCTATGATCATTGTGTTTACAGGGGACTGCCTCAACCCATTTAGAAACATAATCTACCCCCATCAAGATATAAGAATTACCAAAAGACATTGGAAAAGGTCCCATAAAGTCAATTCCCCATACATCAAATAGCTCAATTATTAGAATGGGGTTCATAGGCATTTGATTTCTTTTTGTTAGTTTCCCAAGTCTTTGGCATCTGTCACAACTTCTACACATGATGTGGGCATCTTTGAAAAGAGATGGCCAAGTAAACCCTAATTGCAAAACCTTCATAGTTGTTTTCTGAGAGGCAAAGTGGCCTCCACATGCATTCTCATGACAATGGTTGAGAATACCTTGTTGCTCTTCTTCAGGCACACACTTCCTTATGATCTGATCTGCATAATATTTAAAAAGGAAAGGCTCTTCCCAATAATAAGCATGGATTTTTGCAAAGAAGTGCTTCCTGATTCATGCCTAATTGGTGTCTCAGCTGATTCGTGTCCAGCTGGTGCTCCTTGATGGCGGGAGTAATCAACAAAATTTTTAACCTATAACACCATGAACTAGGGTAGCAAATAAAAAGCTACTATAGCATAGTGGCTCTAGGATCGTTCCACTAGGAAGGGTACTCAAGTTGAAAATGATACCAATTCAAAGTGAATTGGTGCTGTTTCATTTCAAGGTTAGCTTAAGAAATAAAACACAAACTTTGGTTGGAAAAGGTTTAAGCTTAGGTTAACAACACGGCAAGTGATGAAAATTACTTAAGAAGGAAAGCATTCCTTGGAGATTCAGGCGTACAGGGGAGGTTCCTCATGCAATAGCATAGCTCCGGTCAGTTGGTTCAATTCCTCACATTAGAGAATTAACATAAAGTCAATTCTCTAATAGGTGCTGTACAAATGCATACCTCAATTGGATTTCAGCTTTAATTCTCTCACTGATGCAACTTGCAATGGTTTGAGCCTCTCACTAGCCTTTACCATTCAAGGTGATCTTTAACCTTGGATTACCAGTCAAAAGCTCGCAAGAGATAACTAATGGATGTCTCCTATGAGTCCAAAAGCTTATCAAGTGTTGGCCATTCTAGAAAATCCTACCTTCAAGTCACCTACCAAAGGCTCGCAAGGGGTAAACTAGTGCATCTCCATGGTTAGAGATCACTTGCCTTACCAAGTGTTGGCCCAGGTGACTCCAAGGCGTTTTAAGTTAACTAAAAACGTAGAAACCATTCACGGGACACACCTTCTTTTCATTCATAGCTGAAACCACAAAGCTTCTGATTCTTGCACTTGGAACCTTTCCCGGCAACCTTAACTCCAAGGAACTAAAAGGTTTAGTTACTCATTCTCTGGGGAAAACTCCTCAGAGAGTGCATAACTAAGTAAAATAAAAATAATACAATCAAATTGACCAAGTAAGGCAGAGCTCAAGCTCTATATTTTACTTGCTTTGAAACTTTTACAAAAGGTTCATCACCCTTAGAACAGGCTCCTCAGGCTCTATTTAAACCAAAATTACAATTACAGCTATTACATGGATATTTTAGCCAAATTCCTAACTTAAAAACTAAGGAATCCTATAATTGGAGGGATACAAGAAGAATTTGGACATTTAGGCAACAAAAATCTAATGAAAAATATCTCCAAGTGTCGGTTACAAATATCGGGAAGCACTAAGGACCATTTCGCAGGTAAAAGATGAGGTCTACGAAATTTCGCAGGTGAACCACAAGGGCTGCGAAATTTCTTCATAACAACCAGCTGATTTCGCACTGCTGCAAAGTAGACTTCCATCTTGTGGTGTTTGGCTTCCATCGCGGCGTGAAGCTTCAGGGGAAATCCATGGTACTGTACAAAAAGGCTGCGAAATCATTCCGCAAGAAAAGGGTGATTTCGCAGCACTTTTCTGACTCCTTCCTTCAGCTTGGAGCAGTTGCCTTTAAAAGGCTGTAACTTCCTCATTTCAGCTCCAAATTGCACACGGTTTGAAGCATTGGATTATTGACTTCCTAAGCTTTCAAATGACATATAGCATGCATAATTTGGACTCCAGGAAGTGCTCCAAAAGTGGCTGCTGTGACTATCATCAAGAATGCTTCATGGCTGGATTCTCTTTGCTTCCCCTTGCATTTCCACTTTGCTTACGGCAAAAGTGCTTCAAAGCTTTGGATCTTCATGCTTCTGCTCTTTCCATTGCTTTGCCAAGGATTCCAAGTAACTCTCCTCAATCTCATATTGCTTTGGTGATCAAATAGCTAACAAAAACATCAAAACTTACACAATTTGATTAGAATTGATTGCAAGGAGCCTTAACATGCTAATTGGGTTAAAAGGCACTAACTACTACTCAAAAGTGTTTAAAAGGATTAATTAAAAGCTATGAAATAGCACTTTTTGAGTAGTAATCACTTCCTGTCCTGTGCATTCCACTCACTTGGAATTTCACCAGTAACTAGATAATTAGCAATATGAGCATACCAAGGAGTTTTTACAAGGAACATAAGTGATTCCTCAGGAAAGTCATCATTAATAGGCAAGGCATGGGAATTATGTGCTATAGCTAACCTTGAAAGGTGATCAGCTACAACATTCTCCACTCCTTTCTTATCCTTGATTTGAAGATCGAATTCTTGTAACAAAAGAATCCATCTAATCAACCTTGCTTTTGCATCTTGCTTTGTCAATAAATACTTCAAGGCTGAATGGTCAGTGCAAAAAATGATGAAAGACCCTACCAAATAAGCACGAAATTTGTCCAAGGCAAATACCACAGCTAACAATTCTTTCTCTGTAGTTGTGTAATTCCTTTGAACTTCATTCAATGTTTTGCTTGCATAGTAGATCACATAGGGCTTCCCATCTTCTCTTTGGCCAAGCACAGCTCCTATAGCAAAGTCACTGGCATCACACATCAATTCAAAGGGTAGTTGCCAGTTAAGGGCCCTCACTATTGGAGTTGTTGTTAAAAACTTCTTCAGTTGGTCAAAGCTATTTTGACATCTCTCATCCCATACAAACTTAGCATCCTTAGCTAACAGCTCACAAAGAGGTTTTGAAAGCTTTGAAAAATCTTTGATGAACCTCCTATAGAAGCCTGCATGGCCAAGGAACTGCCTTACTCCTTTTACAGTTGTTGGGGATGGCAATTTGACAATAAGCTCCACCTTTGCTTTATCAACTTCAATGCCTTTTTCGGAGATGATATGGCCAAGGACAATTCCTTGACGTACCATAAAATGGCATTTCTCCCAATTGAGCACCAAGTCTTTTTCAATGCATCTGTGAAGAACCGCTTCCAAATTGACTAAGCATTCCTCAAATGTACCTCCATATACGGTGATGTCATCCATATTAATCTCCATAATTCGCTCCACCATATCACTGAAGATACTCAACATACATCTTTGGAATGTTGCAGGTGCATTGCATAAACCAAAAGGCATTCTTCTATAAGCATATGTTCCAAATGGACATGTAAAAGTGGTCTTTTCCTGATCTTCCACATCAATTTCAATTTGAAAATACCCTGAATACCCGTCCAAGAAACAGTAGAACGGATGGCCAGAGACTCTCTCCAACACTTGATCGATAAATGGCAATGGAAAATGATCTTTCCTGGTTACTGCATTCAGCTTTCTATAGTCAATACACACCCTCCACCCTGAAGTAAGGCGTGTAGTAATTTCTTCTCCTTCTTCATTCTGAACCACAGTAATCCCTAACTTCTTTGGTACCACTTGAGTAGGACTCACCCAAGAACTATCAGATATAGGGTAAATAATACTTGCTTAAAGTAGCTTCAGCACCTCAGCTCGCACAACCTCTTGTAAATGAGGATTCAATCTTCTTTGCAATTGACGAATCGGCTTAGCTTCCTCCTCCATATAAATATGATGCGTGCAAACTAAAGGACTAATGCCTTTCAAATTAGATATTTGCCATCCTATTGCCTTCTTACACCTCTTGAGAACTTCAAATAAACACTTCTCTTGATGACTGGTTAGAGATGAAGATATTATGACAGGACATTGATTATTTTCCTCAAGGTATGTATATTTCAGCTCCACAGGCAGAGGCTTCAAATTGAGTTTTGGAATTTCTTTTTCAGCATCTGCTCCTTCTTCTTTATTGACCAAAGGTAGAATCTCTTCTATCCTCCTCCAACTTTGTAAAGTAGCAAGCACATTAGGGGGTTCAGACAAACCTTCATCAAAATCCGCAAGACTTTCATTCAGCTTGTCCTGGATATTCTGATTACAGTGCTCCTCCACTAGAGTGTCAATAATGCACACCTCTTCTGGACCCTCTTCTTCTTCCGGAGTGATTTGCTTTTTAGACATATAGAAAATGTTGAGATCAAGTGTCATATTGCCAAAAGTGAGTTGCATGAGCCCATTCCTACAATTGATGATTGCATTTGAGGTAGCAAGGAATGGCCTTCCAAGGATGATAGGAACTAAATTAGCTTCCTTTACAGTTGGATCCGTATCAAGAACAATAAAATCCACCGGATAGTAGAAATTATCAACTTGAACCAAAACATCCTCAATTACCCCTCTGGGAATTTTTACTGATCTATCTGCTAGAGATAGAGTGATTGTTGTTGGCTTCAACTCACCAAGTCCCAATTGCTTGTAGACAGAATATGGAAGCAAATTCACACTTGCTCCCAAATTTAACAAAGCTTTCTCCACTACCTTTCCTCCAATCATAACTGAAATGGTAGGACTTCCCAGATCTTTGTACTTTAAAGGAGACTTACATTGTAAGATTGCACTTACTTGCTCAGTCAAGAAGGCTTTCTTACTCATAGTTAATCCTCTTTTGATAGTACATAGGTCCTTTAGAAATTTTGCATATGTTGGAACTTGTTTAATCATATCCAACAATGGGATATTGACTTTAACTTGACTCAATACCTCAAGAATTTCAGATGCATTTCTAATCCCCTTTTTCCCATGCAATGCTTGAGGAAAAGGCGGAGAAGTTGATTTCTTCAGCATTTCTTCCTTCAGAATTTCCTTCTCTGGATTAGCATTCATTGGTGATTCATAGTTCTCTTTCTTTCCACTGATCTCTCCCTTTTTGTCTTCCATTTCCTCCTCTTTCATTGTCTCCTCTTCTTCCGCAATAGGTGGCTTAGGTGGTGGCTTCTCAATTTTTTTACCACTCCTTAGAGTGATCAAGGCTTTGACATCTTTCATCTGTGATGATTCTCCCTCATGGCTTTCCACTTCATGGACACCCTTGGGGTTTTGGTGGGGTTGAGAAGGAAATCTTCCCTTTTCTTGCACTGTGTTCAAATTTGTAAGCCTTGATATTGAGTACTAGAGATTATCTATCTTTTGGGTTATATCATTCTGCATTCCATCCATCCTTTTGTTCAAAGTACTCTCCACTCTGTCAATTCTTTGATTAAGTTGAGCATTGATGGCTTTTTGGTCTCCAACAAAATCTCCCACTACCTTGCTAAGATTCACTATGGCTTGTTCAAGACTTGAAGATTGTCGAGATGCTTGATCTGGCTGTTGGTACTAAGGTGCTCTAGGCTTCCATGAAAATTTTGGATGATTCCTCTAACTTGAGTTGTAAGTATTTCCATAGGGTGCATTGTTATTGGGCTTGAATTGTCCAACAACATTTGCTTAATCTCCAAACATTTCCCTTTCAGCCGAACTTGCAGGGCATTCCTCCACCAAGTGTTCATATGATTGACAATTAGGACAGAGCTTCACTTGCACTGGTGCTTCAGCAATAGCTTGCACTTCATGCATCTTTTTCAGTTCCAGCTCCTCTAATCTTCTTGTCATAGCTGCAAACTTTGCTTTCATATCATCTTCTTTCAAGGTATACATCCCAGCCTTAGCATTGAAAGCACTCAGTTGAGACTTCATATTTCTCACTTCTCCTTTGATCGGTTCATCCCATCCCATTGAAACTTCAACTACATAATTCAAAAAATCCATAGCTTCCTCCGGATTTTTGCTCATGAAATCTCCTCCACACATTGTCTCCAGGAGTTGCTTCATTGAGGATGACATCCCATCATAAAAATAGCTCACCAATAGCCAAGTATCAAAACCATGGTGAGGACAAGCATTTATAGCTTCCATATATCTTTCCCAACACTCATAGAATTTCTCATTCTCTTTAGCTGAGAAATTAGAAATTTGTCTTTTCAAGCCATTTGTTCTATGAGTGGGAAAGAATTTCTTAAGGAATTCAGCTTGTAAGTCAGTCCAAGTACGGATACTCCTCGGCCTTAAAGAATTAAGCCAAATTTTGGCTTTATCTTTTAAAGTAAAAGGAAATAACTTAAGCCTCATCAAATCAATTGAAGCTCCTCCCTCTTGGAATGTATTACAAACTTCTTCAAATTCCTTAATATGTGTGTAGGGATTCTCACTTTCCATCCCATGGAAAGTTGGTAGAAGTGGAACAATATACGGTCTAATCACTAGCTGCTCTGTAGGAGGTATTATACATGATGGTGCACTCATACGAGGTGGATACATGCGGTCCCTCATTGATCTAAATTCATTGAGATTGTCTTGACGACCTTGGTGACTATGCTGATCTTCAGGTGTAGTTTCCATGATATTCAAGCTCAGTTCCAATTCCTTATTATGAGGTGTATCACATTTAACAAGCCTTCCTCCACTGCCTCGTATCCACTTTGGCATACACAACTAGTATCTATTTGTAACTAAAATGAAAATAAAGGACAACAAAAGAAAACAGTGTTGCAAAAGCTAAAAGAAAAATAAAAGTTAAGTAGAAAGGAAAGAAAATAAAAATTAATAAAGCAAAAGAAACGTTACCAAACTTGTGATGAAAATCACAAGTACTCAAAAATAGTATCACTGTAAACTTGACACCTTCCCCGGCAACGGCGCCATTTGATTCATGCCCAATTGGTGTCTCAGCTGATTCGTGTCCAGCTGGTGCTCCTTGATTGAGGGAGTAATCAATAAAATTTATAACCTATTACACCATGAACTAGGGTAGCAAAGACAAAGCTACTATAGCATAGTGGCTCTAGGATCGTTCACTGGGTAGGGTTTTCAAATTGAAAATGATACCAATTCAAAGTAAATTAGTGCTGTTTCATTTCAAGATTAGCTTAAGAAATAAAACACAAACTTTGATTGAAAAAGGGTTAGATTTAGACTAATGGCACAGCAAGTAATGGAAATTACTTAAGAGAAAAACATTCCTTGGAGATTTAGGTCCACAGGGGAGGTTCCTCATGCAAAAACATAGCTCCGGTCAGTTGGTTCATTTCCTCGCATTAGAGAATTAACATAAAGTCAATTCTCTAATCGGTGTTGTACAAATGCATCCCTTAATTGGGTTTCAGCTCTAATTCCCTCTCACTGATGCAACTTGCAACGGTTCAAGCCTCTCACTTAGCCTTCACCATTCAAGGTGATCCTTAACCTTGGATTTCCCTTCTCAAGCTCGCAAGAGATAACTAATGGATGTCTCCTTGGAGTCCAAAAGCTTACCAAGTGTTGGCAATTCTAGAAAATCCTACCTTCAAGTCACCTCCCAAAGGCTCGCAAGGGGTAAACTAGTGCATCTCCATGGACGGAGATCACTTGCCTTACCAAGTGTTGGCCCAGGTGACTCCAAGGAATTTTAAGTTAACTAAAAATATAGAAACCATTAACGGGACATACTTTTCTCTTCATTTATAGCTGAAACCACAGAGCTGCTGATTCTTGCACTTGGAACCTTTCCCGGCCACCTTAACTCCAAGGAACTAAAGGTTTAGTTACTCATTCTCTGGGGAAGCTTCCTCAGAGAATGCATAACTAGAAAAATGAAAAATACAATCAAATTGATCAGGTAAGGCAGAGCTCAAGCTCTGTATTTTACTTTCTTTCTAATTCTTACAAAAGATTCATCACCCTCAGAACAGGCTCTTCGGGCTCTATTTATATGAACATTACAATAATAGCTATTACATGGATATTTGGTCTTTTTCCTAACTTAAAAGCTAAGGAATCCTATAATTGGTGGCTTACAAGGAGAGTTTAGGGATTTATACAACAAAAATCTAAAGAAAAATATCTCAGAGAGTCGGTCACAAATATCGGGAAGCTCTAGGGGCCATTTCGCAGGTGAAAATGAGGTCTGCGAGATTTCGCAGATGAACAAAAAGGGTTGCGAAATTACTTCGCAGCAACCGGTTGGTTTCGCACCGCTGCGAAGTGGTCTTCCAGCTTGCGGCTATCAGCTTCCAACTTGACGTGAAACTTCAGGGGGAATTCATAGCACTGTGCAAAAAGGCTGCGAAATATCTCACAACAAAAGGGTGATTTCGCAACACTTTGCAAAATCTTCCTTCAGCTTGGAGTGATCGGTTTCCAATGGCTGTAATTTCCTCATTTCGACTCCAAATTGCACACCGGTTGAAGCATTGGATTGTTGACTTCCTAAGCTTTAAAATGACATATAGCATGTAGAAAATGGACTTCGGAAAGTGCTCCAAAAGTGGCTGACATGACTGTCATCAAGAATGCTTCATGACTGATTTCTCTTTGCTTCCCCTCCTTGCATTCCTGATTTGCTTATGGCAAAGGACTTCAAAGCTTTGGTTCTTCATGCTTCTGCTCTTTCCATTGCTTTGCCATGGATTCCAAACAACTCTCCTCAATCTTGGATTGCTTTGGTGATCAAATTACTAACAAAAACACCAAAACTTACACAATTTGATTAGAATTGATTGCAAGGGTCCTTAACATGTTAATTGGGTTAAAAGGCAATAACTACTACTCAAAAGTGTTTAAAAGAGTTAATTACAAGCTATCAAATAGCACTTTTTGAGTAGTAATCACAGCGCGAGTACCGAAAAACTGTAGAATTCCTTCGAGTACCTGAAAATCGTAGAATCCGAGCGAGTATCGAGAAATGGTAGAATCCATGCGAGTACCTAAAAACTTTTCGGGCGAGTACCGGAAAAGTGTTGAATTCGTTCGAGTACCTTAAAAGGGTTGAATCTGGGCGAGTACCAGAAAAGTTTAGAATTCATTCAAGTACCTGACAATGGTAGAATCCGTGCAGTACCGGACAAAGGTACAATACGTGCGAGTATCGAAAAACTATTCGGGCGAGTACCGAAAAAAGGTAGAACCCGCGTGAGTACCGAAAATCTATAGAATTCGTTCGAGTACCTGAAAATGGTAGAATCCGGGCGAGTACCAGGAAACAATAGAATCCGTGCGAGTACCAAAAAACTTTCCGGGCGAGTACCGAAAAACTTTCCGGGCGAGTACCGGAAAAGTGTAGAATTCATTCGAGTACCTTAAAAGGGTTGAATCCGGGCGAGTACCAAAAAATTTTAGAATTCATTTGAGTACCTGAAATGATAGAATCCGTGCGAGTACCCGAGAAAGGTATAATCCGTGCGAGTACCGAAAAACTGTCCGGGCAAGCACCGGAAAAGAGTAGAACCTGAGCAAGTACTAAAAAAACTGTAAAATTCGTTAGAGTACCTGAAAATGGTAGAATCTAGGCAAGTACCTGGAAAAGGTACAATCCGTGTGAGTACCAAAATATAGTCCGGGCAAGTACCGAAAAAGGGTAGAATTCGGGGAAATACCGAAAAAGTATAGAATTCGTTCGAGTATAGGAAAATGGTATAATCCGGGCGAGTACCAGAAAATGGTAGAATCCATGCGACTACCGGGAAAAGTTACAATCCACGCGAGTACCGAAAAACTGTTCGGGCTAGTACCGGAAAACATTAGAATTCGTTCGAGTACCTGAAAAAGGTAGAATCCGGGGGAATACATAAAAAGTTTAGAATTCGTTCGAGTAAAGGAAAATGATAGAATCCAAGCGAGTATTGGGAAAAGGTACAATCCATGCGAGTACCGAAAAACTTTTCGGGCAAGTACCGGAAAAGGGTAGAACCCGAGCGAGTACCGAAAAACTATAGAATTCGTTCGAGTACCTGAAAAATAGTAGATTCTGTGCGACTATCGGGAAAAGGTACAATTCGTGCGAGTATCGAAAAACTATCGGGCGAGTACCAAAAAATGGTAGAACTCGGGCGAGTACCGAAAAAGTTTATAATTCGTTCGAGTACAAGAAATGGTAGAATTCGGGCGAGTATCGGGAAAAGGTACAATCTGGGCGAGTACCGAAAAACTATCCGGGCGAGTACCAGCAAAGGGTAAAATCCGGGGGAATACCGAAAAAGTATAGAATTCGTTCGAGTATCGAAAAATGGTAGAATCCGGGTGAGTACCGGGAAAAGGTATAATCCTTGCGAGTACCGAAAAAGGGTAGAATCTGGGGGAATACCGAAAAAGTATATAATTTGTTCGAGTACAGGAAAATGGTAAAATTCAGGTGAGTACCGTGAAAAGATACAATCCGTGCGAGTATCGAAAAACTGTCCGGGCAAGTACCAAAAAAGGGTAGAATCCGGGGAAATACCGAAAAAGTATAGAATTCGTTCGAGTATAGGAAAATGGTATAATCCAGGCGAGTACCAGAAAATGGTAGAATCCGTGCGACTACCGGGAAAAGTTACAATCCACGCGAGTACCGAAAAACTGTCCGGGCTAGTATCGAAAAACATTAGAATTCGTTCAAGCACCTGAAAAAGGTAGAATTCGGGGGAATACATAAAAAGTTTAGAATTCATTCGAGTAGAGGAAAATGATAGAATCTAGGCGAGTATTGGGAAAAGGTACAATCCATGCGAGTACCGAAAAACTTTTCAGGCAAGTACCGGAAAAGGGTAGAACCCGAGCGAGTACCGAAAAACTATAGAATTCATTCGAGTACTTGAAAAATAGTAGATTCCGTGCGACTATCGGGAAAAGGTACAATTCGTGCGAGTACCGAAAAACTGTCTAGGCGACTATCGGAAATGGGTAGAACCTAGGCGAGTACAGGAAAATTGTAGAATTTGTTCGAGTACCTAAAAATGGTAGAATCCGGTCAATACCTGGAAAAGGTACAATCCGTACGAGTATCGAAAAACTATCAGGGCAAGTATCGGAGAATTCAAGAGAATGCCGAAAAAGTATAGAATTCATTCGAGTACAGGAAAATGGTAGAATCCGGGCGAGTACCAGAAAAATGTACAATTGGTGCGAATACCGAAAAAGGATAGAATCCGGGCGAGTACGGGGAAATGGTAAAATTCGTGCGAGCACCGAAAAACTATCCGGGTTAGTACCAGAAAAGGGTAGAATCTAGGCGAGTACCGGAAAAGTGTAGAATTCATTCGAGTACCTGAAAATGGTAGAATCCGAGAGAGTACCGGGAAAAGGTAGAATCCGCACGAGTACTGAAAAACTGTCCGGGTAGAATCCAGAAGAATACCAAAAAAGTTTAGAATTCATTCAAGTACAGGAAAATGGTAGAATCCGGGCGAGTACCGGGAAAAGGTACAATTCGTATGAGTACCGAATAACTGTCCTAGCGAGAACCGAAAAACTTTCCAGGCGAGTTCCGGAAAAGGGTAGGATCCGGGCAAGTACCGAAAAAGTGTAGAATTCATTCAAATACCCTAAAAGGGTTGAATCCGAGCGAGTACCAAAAAAGTTTAGAATTCGTTCGAGTACCTAAAAATGGTAGAATCCGTGCGAGTATCTGGAAAAGGTACAATCCCTGCGAGTACCGAAAAACTATACGTGCGAGTACCGAAAAACTATAGAATCCGAGCGAGTACCAAAAAATTGTAGAATTCATTCGAGAACCTGAAAATGGTAGAATCCGGGCGAGTATGGGGAAAAGGTAGAATCCGTGCGAGTATCGAAAAACTGTCCGGGCGAGTACCGGAAAAGGGTAGAACCTGCGCGACTACCGAAAAACTGTAGAATTCGTTCGACTACCTGAAAATGGTAGAATCCGAGCGAGTATCGGGAAATAGTAGAATCCATGCGAGTATCGGGAAATAGTAGAATCCATGCGAGTACCGAAAAACTTTTCAGGTGAGTACTGAAAAACTTTCCAGGAGAGTACCGAAAAAGTGTAGAATTCGTTCGAGTACCTGAAAAGGATTGAATCCAGGCGAGTACAAAAAAAGTTTAGAATTCATTCAAGTACCTGAAAATGGTAGAATCTGTGCGAGTATCCGGGAAAGGTACAATCCGTGCGAGTACTGAAAAACTGTCCGGAAGAGCACCGGAAAAGGGTAGAACCTGGGCAAGTACTTAAAAACTGTAAAATTCGTTCGAGTACCTGAAAATGGTAGAATCTAGGCGAGTACCTGGAAAAGGTACAATCCGTGTGAGTACCAAAAAACAGTCCGGACGAGTAACGAAAAAGGGTATAATCCAGGGAAATATTGAAAAAGTATAGAATTCGTTCGAGTAGAGGAAAATGGTAGAATCCGGGCGAGTACAGAAAAATGGCAAAATCTGAGCGAGTACATGGAAAAGGTAGAATCCGTGCGACTACAGGGAAAAGTTAAAATCCGCGCGAGTACCGAAAAACTGTCCGGGCGAGTATTGGAGAAAGGTAGAACTCGAGTGAGTTCCGAAAAACTATAAATTCGAAATGGTAGAATTCGGGCGAGTACGGGGAAATGATAGAATCCGTGCGAGTACCGAAAAACTTCCGAGCTAGTACCGAAAAATTGTAGAATTCGTTCGAGTACCTGAAAAAGGTAGAATCCGGGCGAGTAGCGGAAAAAGGTAGAATCCGTGGGAGTACAGAAAAACTGTCTGGGCGAGTACAGAAAAAGGTTAGAATCCGGGGGAATACCGAAAAAGTTTAGAATTCGTTCGAGTACAGGAAAATGGTAGAATCCGGGCGAGTATCGGGAAAAGGTACAATCCATGCGAGTACCGAAAAAGGGTAGAACCTGCGCGACTACCGAAAAACTGTAGAATTCGTTCGACTACCTGAAAATGGTAGAATTCGAGCGAGTATCGGGAAATAGTAGAATCCATGCGAGTACCGAAAAACTTTCCAGGAGAGTACCGAAAAAGTGTAGAATTCGTTCGAGTACCTGAAAAGGATTGAATCCAGGCGAGTACAAAAAAAGTTTAGAATTCATTCAAGTACCTGAAAATGGTAGAATCTATGCGAGTATCCGGGAAAGGTACAATCCGTGCGAGTACTGAAAAACTGTCCGGAAGAGCATCGGAAAAGGGTAGAACCTGGGCAAGTGCTTAAAAACTGTAAAATTCGTTCAAGTACCTGAAAATGGTAGAATCTAGGCGAGTACCTGGAAAAGGTACAATCCGTGTGAGTACCAAAAAAACAGTCCGGACGAGTAACGAAAAAGGGTATAATCCAGGGAAATATTGAAAAAATATAGAATTCGTTCGAGTAGAGAAAAATGGTAGAATCCGGGCGAGTACAGAAAAATGGCAAAATCCGAGCGAGTACATGGAAAAGGTAGAATCCGTGCGACTACAGGGAAAAGTTACAATCCGCGCGAGTACCGAAAAACTGTCCGGGCGAGTATTGGAGAAAGGTAGAACTCGAGTGAGTTCCGAAAAACTATAAATTCGAAATGGTAGAATTCGGGCGAGTACGGGGAAATGATAGAATCCGTGCGAGTACCGAAAAACTTCCGAGCTAGTACCGAAAAATTGTAGAATTCGTTCGAGTACCTGAAAAAGGTAGAATCCGGGCGAGTAGCGGAAAAAGATAGAATCCGTGGGAGTACAGAAAAACTGTCTGGGCGAGTACAGAAAAAGGTTAGAATCCGAGGGAATACCGAAAAAAGTTTAGAATTCGTTCGAGTACAGGAAAATAGAATCCGGGCGAGTATCGGGAAAAGGTACAATCCGGGCGAGTACCGAAAAACTGTCCGAGCGAGTACCGAAAATGGGTAGAACCCAGGCGAGTACCGAAAAACTATAGAATTTGTTCGAATACTTGAAAATGGTAGAATCCGTTCAATACCTGGAAAAGGTACAATCCGTATGAGTATTGTAAAACTATCCGGGCGAGTACCGAAAAATGGTAGAATTCAGGGGGATACCGGAAAAGTATAGAATTCATTAGAGTACAGGAAAATGGTAGAATCCGGGCGAGTACTGGGAAAAGGTGCAATGCATGCAAGTACTGAAAATGGGTAGAATCCGGGCGAGTACAGGGAAATGGTAGAATCCGTGCAAGCACCGAAAAACTATCTGGGCTAGTACCAAAAAAGAGTAGAATCTAGGCGAGTAACAAAAAAGTGTAGAATTCGTTCAAGTACCTGAAAATGGTAGAATTTGGGAGAGTACCGAGAAAAGGTACAAATACAGGGAATACCAAAAAAAGTTCAGAATTTCTTCGAGTATAGGAAAATGGTAGAATCCTGGAGAGTACCGGGAAAAGGTACAATCCGTACGAGTACCGAAATACTGTCTTAGCGAGAACCGAAAAACTTTTCGGGCGAGTTCCGAAAAAGGGTAGGATCCGGGCGAGTACCGAAAAAGTGTAGAATTCGTTCGAGTACCTGAAATAGGTTGAATCTGGGCAAGTACCAAGAAAGTTTAGAATTCGTTTGAGTACCTAAAAATGGTAGAATCAGTGCGAGTAGAGAAAAAAACTGTCCAGGCAAGTACCCAAAAAGGGTAGAATCCGGGGGAATACCAAAAAAGTTTAGAATTCGTTCGAGTACAGGAAAATAGTAGAATCGGGCGAGTACCGGAAAAGGTATAATCAGTGCGAGTACCTAAAAACTGTCCGGCCGAGTACCAGAAATGGGTAGAACCCAGGCGAGTACCGAAAAACTACAGAATTTATTCGAGTACCTGAAATGGTAGAATCCTATCAATACCTGGAAAAGGTACAATCCGTACAAGTATAAAAAAAACTATCCGGGCGAGTACCAAAAAAGGGTAGAATTCGGGGGAATACCGAAAAAGTATAGAATTCATTAGAGTACAGGAAAATGGTAGAATCCGGGCGAGTACCAGAGAAAAGGTACAATCTATGCCAGTATTGAAAATGGGTAAAATTCTGGCGAATACAGAAAATGATAGAATCCGTGCGAGCACCGAAAAACTGTCTGAGCTAGTACCAGAAAATGGTAGAATCCAAGCGAGTACCAGAAAAGTGTAGAATTCGTTCGAATACCTGAAAATGGTAGAATCCATGCGAGTACTGAAAAATTGTCCGGGCGAGTATCGGAAAAAGGTAGAATCCAAGGAAATACCAAAAAAGTTTAGAATTCCTTCGAGTATAGGAAAATGGTAGAATCTGGGCGAGTACCGGGAAAAGGTACAATCCGTAAGAGTATCGAAAAACTGTCCAAGTGAGAATCGAAAACTTTTTAGGCGAGTTCCAAAAAGGGTAAGATCCGGGCGAGTACCAGAAAAAGTGTAAAATTCGTTCGAGTGCTTGAAAAGGGTTGAATCCGGGCGAGTACCAAAAAAGTTTAGAATTCATTCGAGTAACCAAAAATGGCACAATCCGTGCAAGTACTAGGAAAAGGTATAATCTGTGCGAGCACCGAAAAACTGTCCCGGGCGACTATTGGAAAAATGGTAGAACCCGGGCAAGTACCGACCAAAACTGTAGAATTCGTTCGAGTATAGGAAAATTCTAGAATTTGAGCGAGTACCTGGAAAAGGTAGAATCCGTGTGACTACCGGGAAAATGTAAAATCCGTGCAAGTACCGAAAAACTGTCCGGCGCCAGTATCGAAAGAGAGTAAAACCCGGGTGAGTTCCGAAAAACTATAGAATTCGTTCGAGTAGCTAAAGAGTGTTGAAATTCGGCAAGCACCAAAAAATGTTTAGAATTCGTGGAGTACCTAAAAATGGAAGACTTGTGGGAGTACCGGGAAAATGTACAATCCGTACAAATACCGAAAAACTGTTCGGGCAAGTACCCGGAAAAGGGTAGAACCCGGACGAGTACAAAAAAACTGTCGCATTCGTTCAAATACCTGAAAATGGTAGAATCCAGGCGAGTACCTGGGAAAGGTTAGAATCCGTGCGAGTATCGAAAAACTGTCCAATACAAGTTCCAGGAAGAGGTAGAATCTGTGCGAGTACCGAAAAAGGGTTAAATCCGGGTAAGTACCAAAAAAGTTTAGAATTCGTTCAAGTACCTGAAAATAGTAGAATCTATGCGAGTATGGGTAAATGGTACAATCTGTTCGAGTACCGAAAAAACTGTCTGGGTCGTGTACCGTAAAGGGGTAGAACCCGGTCAAGTATCGAAAAACTGTAGAATTCGTTCAAGTACCTGAAAAATGGTAGAATTCCGAGCGAGTACCGGGGAAAATGTACAATCCATGCGAGTAACCGAAAAACTGTCCGGCGCGAGTACCGAAAAAGGGTAAAATTCGGGGGAAGACCGAAAAAGTATAGAATTTGTTCGAGTACAGGAAAATGGTAGAATCCGGGCGAGTAGCGGGAAAAGGTACAATCCGTGCGAGTACCAAAAAATTGTTTGGGCGAGTACCGAAAAAGGGTAGAACTCGGGCGAGTATCGAAAAACTATAGAATTCATTCGAATACTAGAATATAGTAGAGCGAGTACCGGAAAATGGTAGAATCCAGGCGAGTACCTAGAAAAGGTAGAATCCATGTGACGATCGGGAAAAGGTATAATTCGTGTGAGTACCGAAAAACTGTCCGGACGAGTATTGAAAAACTATAGAATTCATTCGAGTACCTGAAAAGGATTAAATCCGGGCGAGTACCAAAAAAGTTTAGAATTCGTTCGAGTACCTGAAAAATGGTAGAATTCGTGCGAGTACCAGAAAAAGGTACAATCCGTGCAAGTACCCACAAAATTGTTCGGGGCGAGTACTGGAAAAGGGTTGAACCCGAGCGAGTATAGAAAAACTATAAAATTCATTCGAGTACGGGAATATGGTAGAATCCGAGCAAGTACCTGAAAATGGTAGAATCCGAGCGAGTACCTGGAAAAGGTAGAATCCGTGCGACTATCAGGAAAAGCTAGAATCCGTGCGAGTATCGAAAAACTGTCCGGGTGAGTACCGAAAAGGGGTAGAACCCGGTCAAGTACCAAAAAACTATAGAAATTCATTTGAGTACCTGAAAATGGTAGAATCCGGACGAGTACCGGGACATTGTAGAATCCGTGCGTGTACCGAAAAAAGGTAGAATCCGGACGAGTACCGGAAAAGTGTAAAATTCGTTCAAGTACCTAAAAAGGGTTGAATCAAGGCGAGTACCAAAAAAGTTTAGAATTCGTTCGAGTACCTGAAAAATGGTAGAATTCGTGCGAGTACCAGAAAAAGGTACAATCCCGTGCAAGTACCCAAAAATTGTTCGGCGCGAGTACTGGAAAAGGGTAGAACCCGAGCGAGTATCGAAAAACTATAAAATTCATTCGAGTACGGGAATATGGTAGAATCCGAGCAAGTACCTGAAAATGGTAGAATCCGAGCGAGTACCTGGAAAAGGTAGAATCCGTGCGACTATCAGGAAAAGCTAGAATCCGTGCGAGTATCGAAAAACTGTCCGGGTGAGTACCGAAAAGGGGTAGAACCCGGTCAAGTACCAAAAAACTATAGAATTCATTTGAGTACCTGAAAATGGTAGAATCCGGACGAGTACCGGGACATTGTAGAATCGCGTGCGTGTACCGAAAAAAGGTAGAATCCGGACGAGTACCGGAAAAGGGTTGAATCAAGGCGAGTACCAAAAAAGTTTAGAATTTGTTCGAGTACCTAAAAATGGTAGAATCCGTGCGAGTATCCGGAAAAGGTACAGTCCGTGCAAGCACCGAAAAAAAACTGTCCAGGCGAGTACCGGAAAAGGGTAGAACCCAGGCCAGTACCGAAAAAACTGTAGAATTCGTTCGAGTACCTGATAATGGTAGAATCCAAGCAAGTACCGGGGAAAAGGTAGAATCCCTGCAACTACCGAAAAAACTGTTCGGGCGAGTACCGAAAAAGGGTAGAATCTAAGGGAATACGGAAAAGTAAACAATTCGTTCGAGTACAGGAAAATGGTAGAATCCAGGTGAGTATCGGGAAAGAGTAGAATTTGTGCGAGTATCGAAAAACTGTCTGGGCGAGTACCAAAAAAGGGTAGAGCCCGGCTGAGTATCGAAAAGCTGTAGAATTCATTCGAGTACCTGAAAAATTGTAAATCTGTGTGAGTACCGGGAAAAGGTACAATCCATACGAGTACCCAAAAACCTCTCTGGGCGAGTACCAGAAAGGGTAGAACTCGGGCGAGTACCGAAAAACTGTAGAATTCGTTTGAGTACCTAAAAATGGTAGAATTCGATCGAGTACCGAGAAAAGGTAGAATCCGTGCGAGTACCGAAAAAACTATCCGGGCGAGTACCAAAAAAGTTTAGAATTCGTACGAGTACCTGAAAAATGGTAGAATCCGGGTGAGTACCTGGAAAAAGTGCAATCCATGCAAGTACCGAAAACTCTCTAGGTGGGCATCGGAAAATGGTAGAATCCGGGGTAATAACCGAAAAAGTATAGAATTCATTCGAGTAGTGGAAAATGGTAGAATCCAAGCGAGAACCGGGAAAAGGTACAATCCCATGCGAGTACCGAAAAATTGTCCAGGTGTATACCGAAAAACTGTAGAATTTGTTCGAGTACCTGAAAAATGGTAGAATCTATGCGAGTACCGAGAAAAGGTACCATCCGTGCGAGAACTGAAAAACTCTCGGGCAAGTACCAAAAAAGGGTAGAACCCGGGCGAGGATCGAAAAAACTGTAGAATTCGTTCGAGTACCTGAAAATGGTAGAATCCCGGGCAAGTACGGGTAAATGGTAGAATCCCTACGAGTACCGAAAAACTGTCCGGGCGAGTACCGTAAAGGGGTAGAACCCGAGCAAGTACCAAAAAACTGTAGAATTCATTCGAGTACCTGAAAATGGTTGTATCCGTGCGAGTACCCGGAAAGGTACAATCCATGCGGAGCACTGAAAAACTGTCTGGGCGAGTACCTGAAAAGGATAGAATCCGGGGGAATACCGAAAAAGTATAGAATTCGTTCGAGGACAGGAAAATGGTAGAATCCGGGAGAGTAATGGGAAAAGGTACAATCCGTGCGAGTACCGAAAAATTGTCCGGGCAAGTAACGGAGAAGGGTAGAACCAGGGCGAGTACCGAAAAACTGTAGAATTCATTTGAGTACCTGAAAAATGGTAGAATCTGTACAACTACTGGAAAAAGGTACAATCCGTGCGAGTACCGAAAAACTGTCTGGGCAAGTAGGAAAAAGGATAGAATTCAGGGGAATACCAAAAAAAGTTTACAATTTGTTCGAGTATAGGAAAGTGGTAGAATCCGGGCGAGTATCGGGAAAAGCTACAATCCGTCCCGAGTACTGAAAAAGGGTATAACCCAGGTGAGTGCCAAAAAACTGTAGAATTCGTTTGATTACCTGAAAATGGTAGAATCTAGGCGAGTATGCAAGTACCGGAAAAATGTCCGGGCGAGTATCGAAAAATGATAGAACCCGAGAGAATACCGAAAAGTTTACAATTCATTCGAGTACAGAAAAATAGTTGAATCCGGGCGAGTATCAGGAAAAAGCACAATCCGTGCAAGTACCAAAAAACTATCCGGGCTAGTACTTGGAAAAGGGTAGAATCCGAGGGAATACCAAAAAAGTATAGAATTCGTTCGTGCATAGGAAAATGGTAGAATTCAGGCAAGTACCGAGAAAAGGTACAATCCATGCTTGCTACTGAAAAACTGTCTGAGCAAGTACCGGAAAAAGAGTAGAACCCGTGCGAGTAACCGAAAAACTGCAGAATTCGTTCGAGTACCCGAAAAATGGTAGAATCCGTGTGAGTACCGGGACAGGTACAATTCGTGCGAGTACCGAAAAAGGGTACAATACGGGGGAACACCGAAAAAGTTTAGAATTCATTCGAGTACAGGAAAGTGGTAGAATCCGGGTGAGTACCGGGAAAAGGTACAATCCGTGCGAGTACCGAAAAACTATCCAGGCAAGTACCGGGAAAGGGTAGAACCCGGGCGAGTACCAAAAAGCTCTAGAATTCGTTCGAGTACCTAAAAAAA